>CM061921.1:268775027-268930867 GCA_031002005.1 Vandiemenella viatica
GCAGCAAGCGCTTCACAGTGCACAGCAATCGGCGAAGTGACCGTGTTAACGCTATGCATGTTAGGAACAACAACAGTAGGAACAACAGATTTTGTACTACGGATAATGGTCCTTACTAGTAGTGGTAGAAAGTGTGGACAGGAACGTAGGCAAGTGGCACCCTATGTCTTTTGGGAAGTTTCTATTCCAGAAGCATAATCATCTAAAAACATCAAATAGTAAATATCACGTACGCAGGTCTCAACAGAGTTAAAGTAGAGTGCAAAACTGGTGAAGCAGCAAATCAACTTGTTACGCTAGAATCTTTTAAAGAAATCGGTTTAGAGGCATACATTCCAAACTCCTTGACAATAAGACAAGGTGTGATCAGAAACGTGGACACCAGTTTAAGTATAAAGGAAATATATGAATGCTATCGAAGCTAAGTTTCAAGTGTTGAATGTTAAACGGTTTTTCTAAAAACCTCCTAATCAACGGGGAGAAAATTTCTAGAGAATTACCAGTCTGCCTACTTTCTTTCAAATCTCAAGTGCTCCCCGAGTACGTATATTTGTACGGTATGCGATGTAAAGTCGAACCCTACGTCCCCCCTCTGATTCAGTGTTATCAATGTTTACGGTTCAATCATGTCAGAGCCCAATGCCGCAGCAAACAAAAGTGCAGCAAATGTTCAGGTCCGCACGACCTCAACCAGTGCCCCTCCCAAGAAAAATCCATGTTGCCTATTCTGTGGAGGGAGTCATCTCTCCACAGACAAAAACTGCCCAGAACACCAGAAACGACGGGCAGATAAAGTAAATAGAATATATTCCTCCTACCCCAATCAATCAGGAAAAAAGGCCAAAAGTTATGCACAAATCACCGCTGAACCCCCTAAGAACAATAATCCCCAAACAAAGTCAGCTGAAGCTACTCAATCTGAGCCACCCATCCACTCCCACAAAATAACTTCTCTCCAAATCGATACGTCTGGTCAAAAGGTCCCAAGTCCTTCAAGAACACAAAATTCACCAAAGGAAACCCAGACCCGAATTTAAGAAATCTCTTATACACATATAATGGCCCCATATCCCCGATCATATCAACCCCTCGGGTACCCCCAGCGCCAACAAATCAGGCGGGAACCTCGCAAACTACAAACTATCCTGGGGCAGATACTGTTAATGTAAATAATATACAGCCCATTACATCCCAACAGCCTTATATTCATTATCCTCCCATTGAGATGCCACCCCCCAACAATGGTATTTTAGTAGAAAAAATATTTAATCTCATAATGTTCGTGATCAACGAAGCCAGGTGCTCATCAGAGAATTCGATCAATCCATCTATAGTACTAGAAAGGTTAATAAATATACTCCAACAAGACGGCCGAATTTAAAGTATTACAATGGAACGCTAGATCAATCCGTGCAAACTGAGAATCTATCCAACGGGAATTAAACTGCAACGACATAGCTATAGCCACAATTGCTGAAACCTGGCTCAAACCCGAGATTTCCATCCATCTCCAAGGCTACCATATATTACTAAATGACAGAAATGACGGAAAAGGCGGAGTTGCCATACTTATACAAACTAGGATCCCCTTCACAGACATAAATATCGATCACACGCGTATTGTATCCTTTCAAGCAATCGCGGTCAGAATAAAAACCCAAAATAGGAAAGTAACCATTGCATCAGTCTATTGCCCCCCCAAAACAAAAATTGGAATCGGGGAGTGGCGAGCGCTAATTCAACAAATGGAGGAGCCATATCTTATATGTGGAGACTTTAACGCTCACCATACAAGCTGGGGATGCGAAATTAACGATACATTCGGAGAATCAATAGTAGAAATAATAGACGAATTCCATATGTTCGTCCTTAACGACGGCTCCCCTACCTTAATTCAAAAACCGGGTTACCGAAAATCAGCCATTGACATAACCCTTTGCTCTTCTTCTCTCGCGACGGAATTCACATGGCATAACCTACAACAGTCTTGGGGCTCGGACCACTACCCCATCATTATTTCAACTAAACAGAGTATTAATCCACAATTTTCTCAGCCCACCAGAAAATGGAACATAAAAAGCGGAAAATGGGGCATATACGAACAGTTCATAGAGGCAAATATAGATCGAGTTGGTACCTACAACTCAGTTAGCCAACAGTACCAAGAACTACTAAAAATCATAAACGAAGCAGCAGATAAATCCTTTCCTCGATGTAAACCCGTAGAAAAGTCAAAAAGTACCAGGGTGCCCTGGTGGGACGAACATTGCTCAAGGTCAATGGCAAAAAGAAAATTAGCTCTAACCAATTACAAACAATCAACCACTTGGGAAAATTTTATAAAGTACAAAAAGTGTGATGCCGAAACCAAAAGACTACTGAAAAAGAAGAAAAGAGAAAGTTGGAAGGAATACTGTAACAATCTAAACAACAAAGTTCCCTTAAGTACGGTATGGAATATGATCAACAGATTCAGGAAAAAATCGGTAAGAACAAAATCCCTAACAAATTGGTTAGATGATTTTACCAACAATGTTGCTCCTCCAACAGTCCAGCCAGGTCCCTTAAATCCACCAAAAGTCCTCAATGAAGGGAATAGTCACAATATCTTAGTAAAAGAGTTTGAAATGAGAGAACTGGAAACAGCTATTAAATCGTCGACAAACACCGCTCCAGGAATAGACAATATCACCTATCCAATGTTACACCACCTTCCCTTCAAGGCCAAAGAAATTTTACTAAAAATATTCACGAACATATGGTGTAAAAGTGAGTTTCCGAAAGATTGGTCGACCCGAATCATCATACCAGTCCTCAAATCAGGGAAAAATAATAACAGTGCTAGTTCATATCGCCCCATCGCCCTATCCTCGTGCGTCGCCAAACTTTTGAACGTATTATTAAAACGAGGTTACAATGGTGGTTAGAGCACCACCATATGCTACCTAGCACGCAATTCAGTTTCAGAAAGGGGAAAAGTACAGGTGATAACCATAGCATTCTCACACTAGACATAGAAAAAACCTTCATGAACAAAGGCTATACAACAGCTCTTTTCTTGGACATAACGGGCGCATATGACAGACAATGTCCAGATTCCAATATTAATCGATAAACTCAGAACTTTACACCTCCCTGAGATATACGTGCATGGTATTCATAATCTCCTCTGCTGCAGGACTGTTTATTTCCGCCAACAAGATAACTCCTTATATGGCCCGCGCATCGTCACAAAAGGCATCCCGCAAGGAGCAATCCTAAGCCCATTGCTATTCGCCATCTACATAGCCGATATTGAAAACATATTTAGCCCAATGATAAAGATACTAAAATTCGCAGACGATATCTGCATCTACACCTCATCCTCTTCCCAGGGCATAAACTTTTGGAGATTTAAAGAAGCTGCCTTTAAGTTACACGAATGGGCTTTCCAACTGGGGCTAACAATATCACAAACGAAATCAGCAATCGTAATGTTCTCTCTAAAACAAATAACATTCAGTGAGATGGAGATCCAGTTAGGGCCGTTCATTTTTCCGGTACAGACATCAGTAAAACATCTGGGTCTACTGATAGACAGCAAATTAACATGGAAAAGACATATCGGTCAGATTCTAGCCAAAACGGATCACCACTTGAACTTGCTAAGATCAATATCACACGTCTGGTGGGGAGCTGATCCCGCCATCATGCTAAAAATTTACAGAGCATTCACCCGGCCAATCTTCGATTACGGAAGTCAATGTTACGGAAATGCTCCTAAGTATTTACTGCTCAAACTGGACAATCAGCAATATAGGGCCATCCGAATATGTTTAGGAACAATGACCTCTACTCCAACGAATGCCATGCTGGTGGAAGCGAAAGAGAAGTCTCTGGACTTACGCCGCCAACTACTAACTTCGGTGTATCTAATAAGGCGAGCAGCCATCAGAAATCACCCCGTGTTAGAGAAGGCCATAAAATATACAACAATGATGGAGAGAAGAAATATTCCCATCGGTTACAAAACTCCCTTACTGTGCCTAAGCTACCTAAAAATAAAAACCATAATACCTCTAGTTATTAATGATGATAATTTACCCCAATTTAGTATGGAATATGAGGTTTTAAAATTTAAACCCAACATACATTACTTGCCGGATTGGATCACCTCAAGTGGTTCGGTAAAAGTTTTAGCGGAGAGATACTTAACGCTAACTTGGCCAAATTATATCCAAATCTACACCGATGGCTCGAAATCCTCAACAGGCGTCGGATACGCCTACTTCTGCCCTAACTCGAGCTACTCAAAGCAAGTCTCTCTTCCTCCCGAAACCTCGATTTATACAGCAGAAGCCCTCGAAATCAGAGCGGCTATAATTTACGGGTGTAAGCGATACAACAAAATTTCGATCTTAACTGACTCTAAAAGCGTAATCCAAAAATTGGAAAGCCTAAATCGACAAAACGGCCTAAACACGATCCTATCAGACATAATTCACTTAACGCATTCGGCTACGATAGAAGGGAAAGAGGTACACTTAATATCGATTAAGGGTCACGCGTCAATAGAACATAATGACACCGTCGACCAATTAGCTAAAGAAAGCATATTGAACGGAGAAAAACATTATATTCAGCTGCCCTATACAGACATCCTACCCATCATCAAGTCAGAGTACTCGAGGAAATGGTCAGACTATTGGTCCTCCACCCAAACTGTTAGAGGAAGACATTTCTCTTTAATCCAACCCGACCTACCAACAAAAATCTGGTCTTCGAGGGTTTTCCGCCGTATGTTGTTGAAGAGCTCTTCAACAACATACGGCGAAAAACCCGCGAAGACTATATTTCATCGATACGCCGTGAAAGCCTTCGTTCTCACAACAAAAATCTGGTATGAATCCCAAAAAATGAGTAGAAGTCAAAAAACATCAATAGTTCGTATGAGAATGGGACATGGGAATTTCCCAAGTCACTTACACAGAATAGGAGTAATCACCTCCCCCTATTGCCCAAAAGAACATGAAGAAATAGCCGACTTAAACCATGTCATATTAGCATGCAGTCAGTATAAGGCTTCTCAAGACATCCTTTATAAAAACCTAGTTAAATTAAAAATACCCTTTCCAACTTCAGTTACTTCCCTCTTGGGAAGACAAAGACAGGAGGTATACGAAGCGCTAGCCCGATTCCTACACCAAGCCAATATAAAAATTTAGCAGCCAAATGGGGGGAAAAAAAGTCTTTCTAATAACTCCCAATGAAAATTCAATAAGGAACAAAACCACCCCAAAATCCCCTACCACCCCGCAAAAGGTGCGTCATTCTGGATACAAAGCCAATAATGAACAACTTACCCAATCCAAGTTTAAAATTTCCCCCCCCCCAAAAAAAGAGGTCGTATAAGTGTGCAGATACCTGCCCCCTTATAAGTTTCTGAGTCTTACTATAACAAAACGGGGACTGGATAAAATTTATAAGGCACCAAATACTAGACTCGCAATTTCAACAGACGATCCATCACAAACCTGCCCTCATCGATTATCACAAATATAAATTGTATTTATGTAAAACTAGCTATAATTTTCCATTTGCTGTTAAAAAAAAAAGGTATAAATGATTGTCTTGCATTACTCCTTCACAGATTGATAAAGCCTTGTAAAATGTAATAAAGGTGTTATATGTAGCCAGGATGCAAAACAATTGTAAAAATAGAGTATTGACTAAGAGTGAAATATGTAAGATTCTTGAAGGAAAACATGTAACTGTCAGCTGGTCCAATTGGCGCAAGCCATCGACAATTAAATAAATTAAAAAAAAAAACTTTCGGAAGTGTGGACGGCTGTAAAGGAAGGAAGGCTGAATATTTCCTTAAAGGATATCCGACGACCCGTTGAGTTAGTGCGCACTCTTGTGATTGCTCGAATATTGACACGAACCGAGCGTGGTGGGTGAGTGGTTAACTCTCACCTTATATTCGGGAGGACGCCGGTTCGAATCCCTGTCTGGGCATCCTGATTTGGGTTTTCCATTGTTTCCACAAATCACACCAGGCCAATGCTGAGATGCTTCCTTCAAAAAGGCTACGGCCGAATTCCTTCCCGTTCCTTATCCCCAGTCCCATCCCGCGTCTAATGACCTCGGCGTCGACGAGGCGTAAAACCATAAGTAAAAAAAAAGATAAAGTTTGGTGCGACTGTTTTTAATACCCACACGTCACAGTGGCACTTAGGGTCTCAACTCTACAGTTCTGCTGTCACTAGTTTAGTTGTTGATAATTCATAGAGAAAAGTTCTATGAGCTTCAGATTCTAAAGTCGACCACCATGTGTTATATTCAGTTTATACACTGATCAGCCAGAACATTTTGACTGCCTACCAACTATCGACATAAACCCGTCCAATAGCAGCTAAGCCTGACTAGGAATGACTGATAGTCAGACATACGCACTGTGCATGTACTATCAGGGAGCGTGCTATCCGGTTTAGAATTGGAAAGGAGCGCCATCTATCTGAGTTTGACAGAGGGCCCAGAGGCTCAGCATGAGCGTTTCGGAAACTGCACGACTTGTCGGGTGTTCGAGGAGTGCTGTGGTGAGTGTCTTCAACAAGTGGTGAAACCACGTCCAAACGTCGAGGGGCTGGGTGGCCACCGCTCATTACAGATGTCGGACGTCATAGGCTGGAAAGACTGCTAAAACAGTGCAGGCGGTGAACTGTGGCGGAACTAACATCAGACTTGAATGCTGGGCAGAGTACAAGTGTGTGTGAACACACAGTGCACCGAACATTCCTAAAGATGGGCCTCCGCAGCCGACGATCCATGCATGTGCCAATGATAACACCACGACATCGACAACTACGACTTAAATGGGCACGTGGCCATCGTAACTGGACGTTGGCGCAGTGACAGAGCGTTGCATGGTCTGATGAATCCCGATACCTTCTTCATCATGCCGTTTTGAATGTTCGAATCCTTTATTTCCAGGGGACGGAGGCAAGCTGACGGCGGCTCAACTATGCTCTGGGAACATTCACGTGGACATTCATGGGTCCAGTGGGGCTCGTGCAAGGCACCATGACGGCCAATAAGTGTCGTACACTGGTTGCAGATGACGTACACAACTTCACGTCTACCATGTTTCCCAACGACAGTGGTATTTTTCAACTAGATATTGCGCCATGTCACAATGCCAGGAGTGTGATGGAGTGGTTCGAGGAACACAGTGGTGAGTTGCAATTGATGTGCTGGCCCCCCAACTCGTCTGATCTGAACCCAACGGAACACATCTGGGATTTGATTGAACGTGGCATCAGAGTTCATTGGCCCGCACCCCGGAATTTACAGGAATTAGGTGACTTGTGTGTGCAGATGTGGTGCCAACTCCCTCCAGCGACCTACCAAGGCCTTATTGCTTCCATACCAAGACGCGTCGCCGCTTCTATCAGTGCCAAAGGCGGACATACCGACTATTAGGTAAGTGGTCATAATGTTCTAGCTGACCAGTGTATTTTATGGTATTTCCCTTTTCAGTTTTGTTAGTAGAGATCTTTGGTGATTGAGATGCCCGCATCTGCCCTGAAGCTACAGGTTTTTACTTGGTTGACTGTCAACAATAATGGTGGGTAGGACAAACATGCTATTTCGAGTTGCGTAGAACGCTTTTTTTTATATCCGCTGCAGGCAAATCACAAGTCAATTTTAATTCTGTTTATGACCAAGCTTTTAAGTACAAACAAGGTTTTTAAGCAGAAGTGTATTAGATCCATGAGAGGAAATAAAGAAAAATTTCTCCCGTGCCGGAGTGAAAAATCTCTCTTTCCTATTGGATGAATACTAGGAATCAGTAACACAAAGAAGGCTGACGGCATTAAAATCTATTCAAATGGATAGCGAAATTATCGGAATTTGAAGTTTTAATGCTAGTCTTAAGACTGGAAAAAAGGGCATGGGGAAAAACGAACAAATCCGAACTACACCGGTGTGGATTGGATGGTTTTATTGCGTTCTTAAAATGGAGGTAGGATATACACAATATACGAAACATTCAAAGACTCTCTCATCTTACCTCAAGAGCAAGGAAAATAATCAATAATTGTTATTCACGTGAGTGGCGGCATTGAAAGATCTTAAAGCTGTAATTGAAGTGGAAGAGATCGTTTATAGATTGGAGAAAACATTAAACAAGTGTCTAACAGCAATTCTTCTGGACAAATATCGTTACTCCAGCCACCGTTAAAGAGAAGTGGCACAGCTTCACAGAAATAATGAGGCATTTTAGATTAACAGGTAATTACCTGTTGGACGATCACAACTCTCAAGAATTTATCTCGGCAGAAGACACAAAAGGTACTGAAGACGAATTAAACAAATTAAAACAGCAATGAATTAAGCTATAAAACCAAATTTGTGATAATGTTATGTCTTAAATCGATGAAGATAAACTTTGTAATGTATATGATTGTGATTACAGAATGAACACTCAGCATGCCAAAAAAAAAAAATGAGAATATATATAGCCTAAATCTTTAGTGCAGAAAATAATAGAAAATGACTATGGATAATACGTTACTTACAAGAAACACGTGTGTAAAATATTCGGAAGTGTGTAAGCAACTATCAAACACGGATATGGGTAAAGCCAATGGATCCAGCTGCTATTTCAACTCCTGTATTTTTTGAAAGTGTTGCTGAAATAGGACCGTAATTCATATTTTTATAGCAAATTCATGAACCACATATTGTTTGACCTTAATAAAAATTAAATAAAAACTATTCAGGTGGGACACAAATTTCAGCTGTTTTTACGAACCACTATGGTCAGATGAGGTGTAAGGGTTTGGGAGAAACTATGTTAGGCTCTTCCAAACAAATGTTAACACCTCCTTCACGTGGTGCACCCCATTTTTACGGACGAGGCTCTGGCGACTGTATGATTCCCAGTATAAAGATTCGCCAACGGCCTCCTGAAAGGTGGGCGGAAGATCACGGAGTGATCCAGGTCACCCTCTTGCCCATAAGGTTGGAAACGGCCCCTAAATGCAGATGGATCAGAAACTAAAAACGGAATGGGGATGCAGAAGGCAACGGCAAGCTACTGCAAGACTCTAAGTGTATACCGACGCCATGTAATCCTTTTAAAATTCTCGTATGATGGCTTCTTCCTGGGTAAAACATTCCGGACCTAAGATAGTCCCCTAGTCGGATCTCCGGGTTGGAACTGCTCAGGGAGGAGTCATCAGAATGGATAGAGATATTCTACGAGTCGGATCATTGAAAGTCAGAAGTCTGAATAGGGCAGCTAGATTAGAAAACTTAAAAACGGAGATGGGAAGACTCAAGTTAGATGTCGTTGGGACTAGTGGGATTAAGTGGAAGGATGTGCAGGAATTCCTGTCTGGGGAGCTCAGAATAATTTACACAAAGCTGTCAGTGGAGTGACTGGTGTAGGATTTGTAATGAAAATAAGAGTAGGAGAACTGGTAAGTTGCTATGAACAGTTTAGTGACAGCATTACTTAATGAGGGTAGAAACTAAGCTTGGCCCAGCCACATTAGTACAAATGTATATGACAACCTCACTATAAGACGATGAAGAAATAGAGAAAACATACGCGGAAATTGAACAATTAATCCAATATGTGAACGGGAAGGAAAATCTAATAATCATGGGTGATTGGAATGCTGTAAGGAGAGAAGGAAAAGAGGGGAATACTGTAGGAAGGTTTGGTCTAGGAGAAACAAAAGAGCGTCTAAACAGGTTGTTTTAATTTTGTGAAACATACATACTAGTCTTGGCGGACACACACTTTAAGAATCATGCAAGAAGGATATACACATGGAAACGTCCAGAGGATACAGGCAGATGTCAGTTAGATTATATATCATGGTTGAACAGAGATTCGGGAATCAACTTATAGACTGTTAAGCATACCCAGGAGCAGACATAGAATCTGACCACAATCTGATAGTTATGAAGTGCAGGTTGAAATTCGAGAGACTTTGGAAGCAACCCAAGCAGAACAGATTGGAAGAGAACAAGGTGAAACAATCTAACATGAGAGAAAATTTTCAGAAGTGATAGACAGGGGTATATGAAATAACTCTGAAAGGAATCAACTGAGGACGAATGAAACCAACCCATTGCAAATAGAAAGAATCAAAGCTGGAATAAAAAAAAAAAAGGCTTTAGGAAATAAGTCGCACGATAACCTTGAATCACAGTTTAAATTTTGAAGGCCATACGGATATGTTTTTTTTTTCATGTTTTCTCAAGATGAGGATGTCTGGATAGTTCCTTCAAAAGGCTATGGCCTAATTCCTTCCCGTTCCTTGCTTCATGACTTTCCTCGTCTCCAGTGAGCTTGACGTCGACGAGATGTAAAGCCGTAAGCAGCAGACCATGCAATTAAAAACAACCATGCGCCTCGCCGGACTGCTACCGACAACCGTAGTAACGAGAGTCCAACCCAGCAGCCAATAGGATGTCTGCCTCCAGTACCCACAGTGTATCATAGAGCTGCGTGCAAGGAAAACAAATTGCGTTTCTTTGACACTTTGCCAAAACTTCGCGTTTACACCAGAGCAATATATTCATATGCAACCATTGTTATTCTCCTCGTAACGGAAGATTTATCGTATATTGTCCGAAATATATCACGAAAATGTTCAAGCAGAGACGACAGCCTCTTCTCGTGTATGACGGATGGAGATGCCTGAGGGATTTCAGAACAAGATCAGCATCTTAGCTACACTAAGCATTTAATAAAGGCTTTAAAACACGTCGACGATGAATTCATTAGATCCAGTAGTGAATTGAGGGAAGGAATTAGGTCATAGCCTTTATGATGGAATCATTTCGGTATTCGCTTGGAGTGATTTCGAGAAGGAAATCTTCATTGCCGAACCGAGAATCAAACCCCCGTCCGTCCAAATGCAGGCCCGATCGTTAACCGTCATCCAAGATGCTAGGTCATACAAAACTTAAAGTATGAGAGTATGAGTACTGTTCCGCTACAGTTAATATAAGAAACACAAATGAAAATTCTCTTACGTATCTGAGACAAGTAAATGATTACCAGAATTTGTCTATTCAATAACTCATATTCCCTTAAACACCAATCAAAAAATACATTTACTAACCTGCTAACTTGTTGTTAATATCATTATGATTTCCCAGTAAAAAATACTGTATACTCACTACCGAAAACTTGTGAAATTTAGCTATGATTGTTTGAAATAGGTACATTGATGTTATTACGGAGCCATAGGTGCATAGGAACGTTAAAAAAGTTGGTGCACCATTATCCTGTTCCTGACAGTACATATAGTATGGAAGTTGTATTGAATTTCTTTTGGCGCTGTTAGGAAATACTATGTGGCTCGTGCGAAAATTTCGCGAATGAGATGCGATGAATAGAGAGGTTGGCAGTTTGTAGTTGGATGATAGCTTAACCGGCTCATTTGTAGTAATTGTTTATTTGTAAAGTGAAATAGGTGAGTAGTGAAACACTTACAGTGTTATACGAAACAATTAGAAATGATGAGATGTTTCCCTTAAAAAAATATCAGAGAAGCTCCTTGCTGTAGAAAACACACACAGTTTATCAATATCTCTATGACATGTGGTGTTGTTATCCAGCGGTAACGCCATCAATCGTTATTGACACCAGCGACGCCCAGAAACTCAACCCTGAACTGACGCATTCCCGTGACCTTAATTGTTCATAATTCTGGCTTTTAAGGGGTGAATTTCTAAAACTTGTAACCAAACCGGAGAACTTAATCTTTAAAATGATAGCTCATTTATTAATTTTGACTAACTATGAAAGAAGAAAGATGGCGCATCATAACAACTTTTAGAAATAATATACACGATGATAATTCCTAGATACATATTCCGTCTTTTTACTAATGATACGAGGTCTATCCAGAAAGTAACAGACGTTTTGAAATAAAAAATGAACAAAGTGAAAAAAAAACAATTTTTACTATATACATTTTGGAGTTAAACTCTTAGGCTATTTTTCTACATAATAGCCATTTAATTTAAGGCATTTATCAAAACGTGGTACAAACTTTTCAATACCCGCTCTGTAGAAATCTGCCGCCTGCGAGCTCAACCACTGGTTTACACCGGCATGCAGTTCAGCGTCAGTGGCAAAGCGTTGCGTCGCGAGCCGTCTTCATCACTGGGAACTGGTGGTAGTCGCTCGGTGCCAAATCCGGGCTGTACGGCGGATGATTGAAAACTTCCCATCCAAAAACCATCCAACAGCTCTTGGGTACGGATGGCTGTGTGTGGACGAGCGTTGTCGTGGAGAAACAAAACTTTCTGGCAGAGTTTTCCCCGATGCTTGTTTTGTATCGCGCGTCTCTGAGTTGATTGTGGTAACCAACCATAATTTCATGAACTAAAATCCGTGAAATTTGGGGGAATTGTTCTGAGAGTTCCGTAATCATGAAACGGCGATTTTCACGGATTTTTTCGTTGATTTTCGGCACCAATTCATCACTCACAAGACTAGGCCTACCACTGCAATCCTCGTCGTGTACATTGGTTCGGCCATTTTTAAAATCAATGCACCACTGCCTCACTCGGCTTTCACTCATTATTCCTTGGCCGTACACATCACAAATCTGGCGATAAATTTCAATTGGTTTGTGATTTTTTTGCCAACAAAAACCTTATCACAGCTCGCACTTCACAACTGGCGGGATTTTCAATTAAAGCGCTCATTTTAAAATTCCACTGTATTCAAAGTACGACAGGCAGGGACACTCTGACTTCAAGATGGTGGCGCTAGCCCCTCCCATTGCCGCACCAGATCAAAACGTCTGTTACTTTCTGGATAGCCCTCGTACAATTGTGGTAAAAAAGTGCTTATTTACAATTTTAAATGGAATGTGGAGATTAAAAAATTAATAACACATGATGGTAATATACGAACGACATCAACAAACACAAAGTTTAGAACTAAGCCATCTTTCGTGTCTGGGGTTATACGTAGCTAATTAATTTCCTCAAGAACACTCTCTGATCTTGCTTAAGCAACTGACTGAAGTGTTACTGTAGAAATAATCGATATGAACATGTGTGGACAAGACAGTATTATAACGCCGGACATAAGTTCCCACCCTGAACTTCCTCACCAAGAGACAATATGGCTTCATCAAGCTATCAGTCCTGACCTTCACATCACTTGGTCTCGGGTTGGCTGTTGGACTGATCCGTTCTATACAGAATTTTTTACCAACAGGGGCCAACGTGTTGTTTGGGTTATCGTTACCACCGTTTAAGGCTGACTTTAGCAATTGTTACAAAATTTAGTAAATTACCACTGATCGCACTTCTGCCATATTAGGGATCTTAGTGAAGCTGCTCGACTGTTGTGATTCGAGTGAGCCCCATATGGTTTCATTTGTACTAGTTCAGTAGGTGATATAAAATAGCGCGACAGAGACATGAGAGATAAAATAGTTCAACATCACGGCCATTAATGTCCTTGAAAACACCATATTTCATCGGAAAAAATAAGACAAAAAATATGCTCTTAAAAATCAGAAAGGTATATTACATTTCAGCACATTTTGTAAAGCAAACTAGAAAAATTTAATCAGGTGATTGAACACTGGGGTACTCGACTAATGCAAACTACAAGAAAAAATTTATTTGCCTATGCAGCCTGTGGAAATCAAAGAGTTTTCAAAGGTTAGAAATGATTGGGCAATCATATTAATTCCGCAAGTATCTAAGTCTACGGAAGCTAACTTAAAAGTTTTTTTTAAAACTGGAGCTATTATTTCGTTTCTTATGTCACCAACAATAAGACTACAAATGATTTTTTTTCAGGCTAAGATTGCCAAAGCTCTCGATGGAAAATGTTGACTCTTCTAAAGCATACTGACCTTACAGTTTAATTCTAAGTGGATAAAACTTCAAATAAAACATTCAATTCTTATCGCTGTATGTGGCCGTTAACCAACAATGATTCTTTGAAAAGGAAACCGTGGAGAACATACGGAAATGGAATGTTTGATTTTGCATGTAGAAATGGATATGAGAAATGCAGAGGGAAGATATCCACAATATTGCATATAGAACCCTTAATTAAAAATTTACTGCAAATGTTTTGGCTTAATAGAAGTGGCGATGCGTTACGACAAATCACAGCATAAACAAAACTAATTTTCTCTTACAAGTAGGAATACTGTTCTATTTCTGTGGTAATAAGTAACATGCGATACGTATTCAGAAACAGAATTCCATTTGTAAAAATTGCCAATGTAGCGAGAGAACGTCTGCGTGCTGCATTTGCTGGCGCTTTGGCAACACACAGACGCAATTTTCAGACAGCTGAACCAGCTCTACTCATCGTTTTGTGCGTTTACAACGTTCAACAAAACTGAGAAGCGCACAGCGTGCGAGTGTGAAATGTGGTCTTTAATTCGTTTGTAGAAGGCACGAAACATGAAGCTGGCTTACACCCACTGTCAAGTTTTATGGAGGATACACCACGAGTGGTTCAGAGGTTGTAATGTAATCCGTAAGTACCGACATTTTCACAACATATCTACTGATCTACTGTATCCAATTATTCTTTTCTATTTTTGTGTGGAATCAGAGGAAGAGGGATGTTTGAGGGGTCTCCCCGTCCTCCCCATAAAAAAAAAAAACGACAACTTTTAGCAGAAGAAATTGTGAAATTTTGCTACAAGACTTCTCGGTTTTTAATTGTTTAATTTATAACAAGGGATAAAAAATCCCTTCTTTTACTCCCTCTTGTTCTATCCAGTGGGCAATATGTATCGCTGTGTGGGGGTAAGATGGGGGTATACCGCATAGTTTACAGTCAAATTCACTATGTGGAAAAATATGAACCAACTCATCATAGTCGTATATTTAACTTATGGTGACAGAGAATTTAGCGAGCGTGGTGGATGACTGGCTAACGGTCTGGCCTCGCATTCGGGAGGACGCCGGCTAGAATCCCCATCTGGACATCCAGATCTGGGTTGTTCATGGTTTCCCCAGATCACTACAGGGGAATGTCGGAATTAGGGATTGCAATCCAGCAATGCGGGATCCCGCATCTTTAGACAGTCTGGCGGATTCAGCACAAAATTAAGCGGATCCGCAATCCGCAAAATCCGGCGGAAACGCGTGTCAGTCTGCGTGACTCGCTGCCCCACTCGGTCTCTGTCGGATATTTCGCACTGTTTGCCTGTACCCTTCCAGTTGGCATTTGACTCGTGTGAACAAGCGTTTGTTTTTGTCAACCTTCGTCATTCGTAAGTAAATAAATACACTTTTACGTATTCATCGAAACTTACGTTTGTTTCGAGTACACATTTCTGTAATTTGAGTTATGGTGCGTATTTAGTACGATTTTCTAACTATATAATTATTTTTTAAGTGTCGCACACGTTATCTGAACTACACGGTTACAGCTTTTTATTCAGGGTTTCATTATTCCCATTTTCTGTATTTGCAGATAAAGTAATTGTGACAATTTCCTAATTTGCGGCTGAAAATTTGATTATTCGTTGATATGAAACTAATGTTATCGTAATTTTAACGATCTCGTACCTGTTTATTTAACAGCTATCAAAAGGAAATTGTATATCCTTTGACTTATTGTTGTTTTGGCCGCTGCCTCAATGCGTTTCTTTGACGAAAGGCACCTGCTTACATGTGCCGCTCAGGCTTTCGATTAATCCCTCTTCTCCTTGTTATTATTTCGACTAAAGGTAAAAAAAGTTATAATGAAATTTTCACGGGTGTATCGACGAATTGTGTTGTAGGAACACCATACTTCGACGGCTGCCTCCGCCGTCTTCCTCACGTGTGTAATTTCGTGTGTTTCCAATGAAAACCGGAGATACAACCTATGAGGACTTCACTGCAATCATTCGCCGAGAAAGTCTCCTTTCTTACCAAAGAATAATAATTTCCACTCTAAACACGTCGTTCCGCCACCTCGTAAATCTGAAATACTTGACAGTTTACGTGTTGGTGAGTAGTTTCTTTTAATAACATTGAATCAACTGTAATATCAATCAAGGAATCGCAAAAAAAAGGCCAAGTCTTGTGCTTCTGCAGTGACAAAAAGTTATGAGATCTTGTTCTGAGCCAAGTCTACACTTCACAGATTATATTCACTTCACTTTGTGAAATGGAATGCTTTTCTCGGTGTTATGGAACATTTATTTAGGATTTCAAAAAACAAAAAAAACTCTGGTAACTTGGCCATTAAGCAAACCATATTTTTAAACTTATGTCATGTATTGTAAGGCATATAATATGACCTAAGACTCAATATTTTCCATTTTTATTATTTATTTAAAAATTGGTTTAGATTAAAAAACAAAAATGTAAAACCTCGAAATACACTTAAGACACGCTAAAAAGTTTTAATGTCATTTTGCCAATCAAAATATTGTTAGCTGTTAATTTTTATCATTTAACATTAAAAATTATTTATTAATTTAATTATTATTTAATTTATTATCGTTTTAAGTAACTATGTTTTAAATATATGCGTTAAAAAACTGTTTGTACCAATCCCGCACGGATCCCGCGGGATTGGCGCAAATCCCGCGCGGATCCCGCGGGATTGAAAACACTGCGGGATTGC
Source organism: Vandiemenella viatica (assembly GCA_031002005.1). Classification (NCBI taxonomy): domain Eukaryota; kingdom Metazoa; phylum Arthropoda; class Insecta; order Orthoptera; family Morabidae; genus Vandiemenella; species Vandiemenella viatica. Next base: position 268,791,649 of record CM061921.1, read on the forward strand.
AATCCTTAGTCGGAATGCTTCCTTCAAAAGGCTATGGACTTTTACACATATAACATTATGTTATTGCCTGGGTGTCGTATATCACATAAGGGTTTCTTATGTTATTTTTTTTGTCTAAATGTTGATTTGCGCATCACGTAAAAGGTTTATCATAATCTGGTATATCTCCGGATGACTCGTAGCAAGCAGAATTGGTACTGATGTTGGAAGAGGTAGATGAAGCGATATTAGTTTGGTTAGAAATTTTTGTGGCAGGTAGAATATTAAGTGCATTTGAAGAAGATATCTTTTAATTCGGACACCTCAGATCTGTCTACATTGCACACTAGTCAGCCAATCACTTTTATTCATAGTTTATTCCAGTCGCTGATTCTCTTATGTACATAAGAAAATTTTCCTACTGCTTGATGAGTAAAATATGATGTTAATTTATTGTCATGCTTCAACGTACTACATCTACTTATTCTACTTACATCTATCGAAGTTTCATCCTCAATACACCCCTTTATATTCCCAGCACTTCCTTCACCAGTATCCAGCCTTCTAATGACTCCCAAACTAGCGCCTGTATCGTATCAATTAGTTAACGATAAATGATTATATTCTGCGGAAATTTATATAATCAAATCTACTTTGCTCCACCTTCTACTCTTCTATTTGATACGTACAATGTGGATCCCATGCAACCCCCATATTCAAGTAATGCAAGCAATCATCTGACGAAAATTTTGTATCCTCACTTCAGTCGTCTCCTAGCACATATCTGACAGGTTATCCACCCTTCACGAAACTAGGAATATAGACCATGACATTAAAGGCACAATGCATCTACTGTATCCGTGTCAAAGTTTACATGGTTTTCGTGCATTTTTAGCTGACTTTTTCAATTTCTTCTTGTTAATTGTTCTTTTCTTCTAACACGAGACAGTTGGAAAAATAATAATAACAAAAAAATTACTTGTTTTAATATAATGCGTCCTAGCACAGGCCGTTTCATTTGAAGTTCGGAAAGATTCTTTTAAATTCACTTTCAAGAACTATCGAAAAATTAACGTAGGTTCAGTTTAGCATCGGTGTCCATGTTACCCCACCATCGCTAGTGTTTGTTTTTCATTCTAATGAATTACATTTAAGTCAGGCGGGTACTTTTATTTTAATGAAAGTAAGCCCATTAATGGAACAATAAAGCAATTTGGCTTGATAAAAATATCCAAGAAGTTCTTTATCACGACAAATTTACAGGTTTGTGACCCCTCCGACTATTGAGATTTCGGTTTTCTATTGTTTCCCAGAATCATTCCAGGTGAATGCCGTGATGGTTACTGCAAAAGACCATGGCCAAATTCCTTCCAGTTTCTTGCCCCCAGTTGATTCCCGCCTCTAATGACATCGACGTCGACTAGGCGTAAAGCCAAAAGAAGGAAGAAAAAATATCTGATTCTGTGTGAGTACAGTTTGAGGATGTACTGCAACACCAGATGTCTTTGTAAAAACCAGCAGTATTACCGAAAGCTGATTTCCAGTGAATAAACGTGATTTCAATGTTTATTACGTAAACAAATTTCCCAGTGACAGTTGCTATATCTTGTACAGTACATTATTTCCAAATAACTGCGCAATATATGCATATTATTTTTTTAAAAAACAATAACCATGGCGTTATGGCTCTTCGACCACAAGGCATTTAGAAGCAGCATGAAATCACGGAAACGATCTAGGCATACACCTGGAACGCTATCTAGAAACCATGAAAACCAGAAAACAAGGCATTTAGAAGCAGTATGGATCGCAGACATTCGCCTGTAATGCTATCTCCAAGCCATAAAAACCCCAAATGTGTATGTCCGAACCTAGAATTGAGCAGGTATTATGCTGAATGTCATGCCGCGGAACCCACAACGTTCGCTATACAAGTACATAATTTCTGAAGAATCACATACCGCAACGATAACTATAAGTAATTTTATTACACCTTTCCTTCTAATCCAAATATATATTAACTCTACGAGTTCTCTATATTTTAAAACTCGATCAGAAATTCTCATTCCATCCCAACTCGCTGCGCATTGAATCATTCGGGCAATAAGCAGATATATTTCGCGGTTAAGGTTGGGTTGACATGCAGCCTGAGCCAGAATGACAAATTACATTCCGTGGAACAGCATAAGGAGTTCAGTATTTATTTTTAATTGACAAACTTCATGAGCGTTATACTACTAACGTCATTACTTCAGCTGCTGTATCGCAATCCGTACTTTTATCGAAATTCTTTCAGTTGGTACTTTATTCTGTCATGTTTTTTTTAAAAGACCTATTTTTTTCTTGTGGAAGGAAATCTAATATGACATTAACATTACCTCATGATTCTGTGAGCAAGGGATAATGGAGAACTACATTTGAGCTAATTGGGAAAATAAATAATTTGGAAACAAACTCTTATTTGGGTTACAAAACCATTGCTTGAATATGGTAGTGTAGTATGAGACCCACATTTTGAGTATCAAATACAAGAGTTGCAGGGGGTAAGAAAAAGGGCTGCCAGATTTGTTTCTGGAAATTACCGCAGATCGCAATCAGTAACAGATATGATAAAAGAGCTGGGATGGGATTCATTTTTGAAGATAGGAGGAGGGTGAAGAGAGTAATGGGAGTGTACAAGGCGTATATGGTGATGAGGCATGGAAAAATATTGATGTAAAAATTAAAAGTAATGTATGGAAGGGAAAATATGACCATGACCACTAGCTGGCATTTGATTTCAGGCATAAGGGTGTAGGAAGACCCTCTTTTCTAGTTAAGGGTGTCAAGGATTGGAATTAGTTACCAAGAGAAGTTACGATTAATTTACCAAAAACGTTCAATGAATTTAAAATTGAAATTTATAGAGGGCAAATTTAGGTGGGTGCAGGAAAGAGGGAAGATGGGTGTGTAGGGAAATTGCGACGGTAGCGTGCACTCCATTGCAACTGAAATTAAATTAAATTAAGTTTTTATGGCCCCCCTGTAACATACTTTCTGAACAGTCCTACTGAATGCATTCGTTATTAACACATTGTTTATCTGAGGATTGGAAAATACCAGTAATAGAAATATGGTGCATTTAGGAACATAAATCAGTTGCAGGAGGTCGCCTGACATAAACAGACCGGCTTAGAGCTCGGCGGAGTGTAAGTGTTGCCTGGGGCGCTGTACATCTCTACAAAGAACAGACCTCAAAGAGAACCTCGTCCGCTAGCCCTACTCATCGGAAAACTTGCTCAGGAAGTCTTTTCTCCGAGACAAAGACTAGGCGATACTTGTGCACCACATAATAGTACCAACTCCTCAAATCAAAAAATGTAAGTTGCTTTGAACTAAGAATTAAAAATAATGCATTTTAGCAAATAATTATTCATTCAACTCAGTAATTCCAAGAATATCTTGGCTCACGTATTTAAAAAACTGAAATTTATGCAGTTCTGCATTTCATGGCCTTATTTTTGTTTATGAAGCATCAGCCTTTCTCAGTAAAAACCATTACACTAATATAGTGAATCCCGCACTAACCATAATAATTCTGAAACTATATTCTCTGATACTCTTTTACAAATAATTAATTCTAACCTTATTGTTTTACTGTTGCGTTGCTTACAATTTCAATGATTATAGGATACAAAATTCGTGTCTAAGAATGTAATTTGTAAATAACACCAGAAGACATTGCATTGATTTGCAGCAACTTTAACACGAGTGGCGCTATACAGTTAGCGCCAAATAAGAGAAGTAAGTTCGGTTCACTTGGGGTTCACGATATCAGCATTATTAATCCCTTCCACGTAGGTAATAACGTAATACGTTTGAAAGGTATGCTCATTGTCTTGGATTCAGTCCTTCAGATTAAGTAAAGCAGATATTAAATCAGAAGTTAGACTACTCTATTAAACTGAATAGACCTACATTATGATTCCGTTAGTAATTATAAGCAACAATAATGCCAGATGTTTAATGTCATTCCATCCACGAGATAGGATGTCACGTGGAATTATATCATCTTCGAGTCGAATAGTTGTTGCGGAAGAAAGTAGTTGCAGCAGTAATGTATCGTATTCATTAAAGTGCCAAAAGTTATGGGGTAGGAAGTTGAAAATATCCACATACTTTTGGCACTTTAACGTATAAATCTGCCGTGCTGTGTCGAGGCTTTCATATGTGTTATCGTGAGTCGTGTGACGACATGAATTTACAAACTCTGAACGCGGGGTGGTTAGTTGGCGCATGACGCATGGGGAATTCGATTTCGTTGATGGGATATGGCAGCAGAAGACCGACGAGAGTAAAACGCCATGCTGGAGCGCCTCTCCTGGGCTGGAAAACATATCGGTTGCTCCCTAGATGACTGTGGAAATGTTGCGTCGTCATTAGAGCCACGATTCTAGTTAGTAAGAGCTGATTCTAGGGTTGGACTTCGTCGCCATTGACACAGATTGACAGGAAGGAACTGTGCAAGCTTGGGGTGGGCTGTGTATACATGGATCAAACTGAACTTACCATGTATTCGAAATGGTAATGTTCAGCTTCTTGGAGAACACTCACAGAGATTCATGGCCTTCATGTTCCCAAACAAGGATGGATTTTTCCAGGACGACAATACGCCACATCACCGGATCAAAATCGTTCACGATTCGTTTTAGGAACACTCTGGACGATTTCAGCAAATGATTTGGCCACATAGACTGGCAGACATGAATCCAGTCGAAGGAATGTGGTACGTGATTGAAAGGTCGGTTCCTGCACCAGAAACACTTTCGGAATTACGGACGGCTACAGAGGAAGCTTGACTGAATATTTCTTAGCGGGAATTCCGAGAACTTGTTGAGTCAATGCCAAGTAGGGTTGTTGATTTTCTCCGGGCTAAAGAGGGTCCCACACGATAATAGGTACTTCAATATTGTCCAAACTGTTGAACTAGTTGCACTTCCCAGTGAATGAGAACAAATAGTTAAAAATAGTTAACTGTTTCAATCGTTTACTGACCATCTGCTACGTTTGGTATTTATGTGTGAATTAGAAGTGCATCAAAGTATGGAATAAAGCGAGCAACGCATAGTTATTAAACTTCTTACTCTAGAAGACATTAAATCATCAGAAAATTGTGACTACAAAGAAATTCTGGCGAGGAAAGAAACGATCTCGAGTATAAACGTCTCTAAATGGCTTTCAAAGACGACTGAGAATGGATCATATTCTCAAAGTCATACAAATGCACGATAGTAGTCCCGCTCTAGGTTCATTTTGAAGCGGAGATCAAATTGAGCATTTCTTTGTGAAGTTCTGATTTATTTATTTCGGATGTATATGTCAAAAACGAAGCGACTAGCTTCACTGGGAAGACAAATTGATGACAAGTCAAAAGTAAATGCCAGGACTAGACATCTTAAAGAGTGGGTACCACGTGAGACAAAGTGTTATCGTAATGTTCTTACAGCCATCTCTACGGAAATAGTCCAGCCTGATGTTTAGTGTCGGGCTTTACTTTCTGTTGACGAATAGGCAGAGTAGTTAGTGTGGACTGAGGTATGAACTCAGATCCTCAGCAAGGAGGGATGCCAAACAGGACTACACTCCGGGAATGGTATGACACCAAACCTGAACACTCGTAGTTACCGTACTCTGATCTTGCAGTCAGTTATTCCCATCAATTCAAGAAAAAAATATATTGAATTGTGTTGTATTCTTCTGGGTGTGTTATTATCCTTTGTAATGAGTACAGTGACTCACAATTAGATGAGACATATGGGGATTATCATCCGACAGGAAACAAGAAACTGCATTGTTTATTGTCTTTAATAAGATGTGCTTCTAAATTCAGAGACGTTAACAAACCAAAGGGTCCACATTTCTATCAACAATTTTATGGAATCTACAGTTTTTACAATAACGATTTAGGTAAAATCGCGCAGAAACTTATTCACAAAATTAATTACCTATTTAAAAAGCTTTTATCAGCTTGAACTGTATGTATGTATGAATATAACGGAATTTTTCAATTTAATTTTCACGTCCGAATTACTGAAAGTTTTTCACATGTATTAAGAATCGATGACAATAAAATATCCTGGTATTCTCATTAATTTTACAGTAAAAACAAGAAATCCCAAAGCAGCAAGTAGTCGCCTGTGTGATATGCAATATAACGGACACTAGTGTTGAGGTGGTTTCAAACTAACAGGAGTCCACCGCACCGATTTTCAGAAGCAGTTCCCCACAGAATGGAAAAATGAAATTAAAATTAGCTTCCTGTACAAAAGTAAATTGTAACATAACAAGCGTCTGCGCCATGTAATATCTGTAGCAGACGCCATCTGTTAATAATATATCATCTTTGAGTAGCAAGGAGTCTGTCTGTCTTTGACCTCCGTCAGAGAAGATCTCACGGAGTAACATTTTTCGGTCGAACAGTTGAAAAGTGTGGCGGACTTGGAAATGTGTATTATGTAGACGTGTAACGAGTGGAACTCTTGTATCCCACGAACTTATGACCTCGGAGAAGTTCGATTCCTTATCTTAATTTGGTGGTGGTATTTTCCGTCGGGTTGTAGTAGCAAAATTCAATGATTAGAATAAAGTTTTGTTTGTAGAAGTTATTAACAAAACTGTGGAACTAAATTAATTTGATTAACCCAGCGGTAGAATAATACCGCGACCTGGCGACCGCGGCAAAAGAACCTTTTATTTTATTAATAAGCATGTACGTGTTCTGTAAGTGACTGAGTAATTTTAAAATCAGTATTCGACAGCTAGCCGTCATAGAGCTAGTTAGCTTGCATGGCACCTCAGTGACAGGACGTGTGGTTAAATAGGCATCTGGAGGAGAAATAAACTTTAGATTCCCGAGCATACACACGGGGATAAAGAGGAAAGAAGATAAATTACCGCAAATTACGAACAAGACGAGAATTGGGTTCAGAGACGACAATAGCCAAAGAGGAAGATATACCACACCAGCGGCACGAGTTTGTTTATTCAAAGACCGCTAGTGAAGATAATCTACTCAGGGACCAGTTGGAGGTGGCGCTGCCCAGTGGGGAACGGAGTAACTAGAAGAACATTTCCGAGCGGAGCCGAGAGCAGCCGACAGGCGGCCGACGTCTACGAGGAGCGGACTTTCACGAGGGTGTCCGGGACCAGCCGAAGGAAGCCGAGCAGGAACAGCTGATCCGAGACAACCCGGGGGCCATCCGAGGGGAGCCGAGCAGAACTGAAGGGAGACACCGGAAGCTAAGTGTGGGCTGCTGCTTGCCATTTGCCACCAAGCGTCTATTCCTGTCCGTCCCATCCTTTTAATTTTTTTTTTCTTGCTATTTCAAGTCACGCATAGGAAGGAAAACTGAGTTGAGTTTTTCCTATCCTTTTTGCCCATTCCTTTGTCATTCTGGTGACACTTACTGCATGTTGACGCTGTAGAAGTAGTTTGATTCTAGTTTGCATGCGCTTAATGCTGATCTAGTGGACGCGTTTATGAAGAGCGGCGTTGTGGTGAAAGCGACTAAGTAACTGATTTTATTGGAGTTTTTTTCGGTACATTTATAACATAAACTTACTGAAATGGGGGAAGAGACGGAGTCAAAATTGGCTGAAATGCTGGCTAGGTTTGCGGAAACTCTAAATAATAAATTTGATTCCCAATTTGAAACCCTAAATAATAATTTTGATTCTAAGTTTGATTCCAAATTTGAAACCCTTAAGGACTCTAATGATAAACTTGATTTCAAAGTTGAAACCCTTAATGGTAAACTCGAAGTGATGGGGAGGGAGCAGAAATTGCACATAGCAGAGTTAGAAAGAAAACTTGTAGAGTATAGTGTTAGGTGTGTTGGTCGGACGGAGGAGTTGTCCTCTCAAGTTTCCAAGTTAAAACAACAGGTTGAGCAGGAAACGAGTGGTTTGCGCCAGGATACCGGTGTCTTACAGGCGCAATATTTACAGTTAATAGAAAAAAGCGACAGTCAGAGCCACCGCGTAGGGTGACTTGAAGATCAGATGCAAACATTTCAGGGTAGTGTCCAACGGAGCTATGCGGAACTGAAGTGTGATGTCAAAGGGCTGGCAGCTGACGTGGAAAAGGTTTATGAAGATGTTGAGAAGGTGAAACTACATACTCCTCTAGTGGTGAAACAAGAACTAGTAAAACAAGTCCCCAATGTAGTGAGGGAAGAGCTTGTCAAGTACCAAGAAATTATAAAGACCTCAGCTTTTCCGGTTAAAGTCAATGATGAGAAGAGAGATTGGGAGGAATTTTCGGGAAAGAATTGTACACATCCTGTAAAGTTCATTAGAAATTTTGAAAATTTCCCACCTTTCCTAATGGCTAGTGAAGAAAATAAAATTAGAATGGTAATTAAACATTTGAGAGGAGAACCTCGTCTTTGGGCAGATCAATTCGAAGGCCGATTTGAGACGTTTGCGCAGTTTAAAACAGATTTTTTAAACCTATACTGGTCGGCAGAAAGACAGATTGCCGTGAAATCCGAATTAATGTTGGGCGAGCATTACGATCCGAATAAAGAGACACAAACTAATTTTTTTATGAGGTGTTACTCATCTTGTAGGTACCTAGATCAACCTCACAGTGAGGAAGAATATGTTAAAATTATTGCGGCTCGCTTACCCGAACAAACGCAATTTATTCTTACCAGCCATAAAATATGTTCGATTAAGGATGCCATAGACATGTTGGGAAGGTTGGATGTCCAGGAGGAGAGGATGAGGAGAGAGAGGTCGAAGTTTCAGAATGGGTATAGACACTTTCAGGATAGGGGTACACGAGGAGGCGGTTACTGGAGAGAAGAAGGAAGGAATAACCGACAAGGACCGGTAAACACATACCAACACGGGGCCAGGCAGAGAAACAATTTTGGGCCGAATAACCAAGCGGGAGAGCCAGAAAATAATAAACACCAACGGTACCATGACAACCAACCTCATAACAGAGAACAGAGGGTAGCCACAGTAGCTGCGAGTGGTGAAAATTGTTTAAACTAATTTCTGCCACTGTCGCGGCCTCATCAGGGGCAGAACCGGTTAAGAGGCCAAATGCAGACGTAATTCCACAGAACGGAAGCGGAGGATTAAGGAAGAAGAAAATTCAGGAAGATGTTTTTTTTGTTTGATACTGCACTAGGGAATGCCTTAAAGAATGAAGATGAGGTAAATTGTAAAGGTATTGCAACTGCAGGAACAGGTGTTCAAGAACGTCGAGAGGAATTTGCGAAAAAAAAAGATAAAAGAGAAATTTTTGAAGTAGTGGATGAAATTTTTTATGATACTCTTGCAAAGGAGAAGTCAAAATTACGGGAGAAAGAAGTTATACAAATTGAAGTCGAAGGATTGTTCACGGTAGCTACCGGAGAAGTAAAGCTGAATAGAATTAGTGCAGCGCGACAGCCATATGGCTTTGACAATAGTAACAGAAGCGGGGGCAGTGACCGGCAGCCGCCACGCAGTAGCGTATGCGGGGACACTGTTGACACCCGGACCACAAAAGATTTGACCGCCGCAACACTAGCAAGCACGGAGAAATAAGCGAGCGAGTTAGGTCACGCACTCGGAAGTAATAATTTAGCAAAATCAGTCACTTTCGATGGCGGTAGATATGAAGAAGTAACTGGTAGACCAAAACCTTTCCAATTTGTAAATGAAGAAAATAAAATTGACAGGAAATTCATACGGTGGAAAATTAATGAGGAAAATGAAGTCGACAGAAAATCTATACGGTGGAAAACTAATGAGCTCGGGCAAACAAGTGTTAAATTTCCCGATTGTGATCAGACGCGAGGAGAGGAGGAGGGTTTCTTTATGGACGAACTAGGTGAACAGGAAATATTTCCATCGACAAATTTACAGAGCGTGTCGGTTTACCATAATGATCCCAGAGAAGACTTGCTAGAAGAAGAACGAAAGTTAGGTAGAAGAGAGGCACAAACACCTACTGTTGTAATAACATTTCGGACTAAGATGGTGGAAGCTTTGGCGGATTCAGGGGCTGAAGTATCATGTATGTCGGAAAGCCTATTTCTGACACTTGTTAACGAACCGGCTGCTTGTGTTCACTCGGTATCCGGGATGACGGTAACAGTGGCGAATGGTGGCAAGATTAAAAAGATCACAAGACAAATTCGCGTGGATGGAATGATCGGAGGTCTAACAGTCGAAGTTAAAGCATTCGTCATTCCCAAGTTAACAGTAGATTTGATCCTAGGAGTGGACTGGTTTGAAGAGAAACAGGTGAAGTTAGATTGGAAGGATCATAGTTTACAATTTTTAACAGGAGGAAGAGAGGTGAAGGAAGATGTCGTGGGGAAGAAGAAGTATCTTGCCAAATTAGAGTTATTTCGAAAGGAACGGTGAAGGAGTCGGTAGAACAAAGGGAACTTAAGGAGGATTCCCTACCCGTTTTACAGGAAGAGGATAAATTAGTACCACAGTTGGAGTATGGGGAAGAGGATTGGAAGGGAGTAGAGAAGATTATTCAGGAGTTCCAAGAGGATTTTTCCGATCGGCCTGGATTAATTAAAGGTTACCAGTGTCATTTTAATGTTAAAGAAGATGTACCTTTTGCTGCCAAACCGTATCCTATACCATTTGCAATGAGGAGACAAGCACAAGCAGAAATAGACCGGATGCTAGAATGGGGCGTAATAGAACGGTCAAACAGCGAGTATGTGAACCCTTTGGTGGCCGTAATTAAAGCAGATAAATCTCTGAGGCTAGTACTCGATGCCAGATCACTTAACAAAATCCTAATTACTGAAAGGGACCACCCACTCCCTGTCGACGAAATATTACAAAAGTTCCATGGTGTAAAATATCTTAGTTCACTGGACATCACAGCTTCCTATTGGCAGGTGCCTATTGACGAAGCGTCTAGAAAATATACAGCCTTTCGTTTCGAAGGAAAGTGTTTTCATTTTCGAGTTTTACCCTTCGGAATTAACAATGCGGTAGCGAATTTTATAAGGGCTTTGGACCAAGTGTTGGGAAGATCCTTGAGAGATAGGATTCACACATATGTTGATGACATAATCATTGCCTCGCAAACTCTAGAAGAACATCTCGAAACCTTACGTGATGTACTCAGCGCGTTGCGTAAAGGGGGCGTAACTTTAAAATGGAAGAAGTGTGTGTTCTTGCGGAAGAGTATAAATTTTCTCGGACATGTGATTTTACCAGAAGGAATAACTGTAGAAGACGCGAAGTTAGAAGCCATTAACAAATTCCCGAGACCATCTAATAAAGTACAGTTAAAGAGTTTCCTCGGTCTTTGCGGATACTACCGGAAGTTTATACCCGGACAAGCACTTAATAGTATACACCTTAGGGATCTGAGCAAAGCACGAACTCCGTGGGAGTGGACAAATGAATGTGAGGAGGACTTTAAGAAGATAAAACAAGAACTTTCGCGGAAAATTGTGTTAGCTCACCCGGATTGGACTCTTGACATATGTTTGGCCGCGGACGGCTCACACTATGGGCTTGGGGCCCAGGTGTTTCAAGAAGTAAATGTAGGGGGACGAGTAGAACAAAGGACCATCGCTTTTGCTAGTAGGATGCTGAACAAACATGAGTTATCATATAACATCACAGAGAAGGAAACCTTGGCGGTTATATGGAGTTTTCAAAAATTTCGAGCTTTATTTCTAGGAAGGAAAACCATCATCTATACCGACCATAAGGCGTTGTCATTTTTAATGAATTGTCGCCTCGTACAAGGGAGGCTTACCCGGTGGGCGCTTGTAATGCAAGAATTTGAATTCGAGGTTCGTTACCGACCAGGATCGGAAAATCTAGTAGCCGATTGCCTCTCCCGATTACCAATTGGTTTAATTGAAGGAAGAAATAATATCTACCCTGCTCAGGAAGCGCACTTATACTATATTCACGGAGTTGCCGAGGAAGATAAGATAATAAGTTTGCTAAAGAATATGAAGGAGCTACAGGAGGAAGATGAAGTTATAAAAGCGGTTAAAGATCAGATACAATGTCCTAGTTACCAAGGGAAGTTGAGAAGATATTACTGTATTCACAAGCACATAGTCTTTTGGCGTAATTCGGATATGAATGAAAACTGGAAGGTATGGATTCCAGAAAGAAGCATCGACGCACTAATTATTTATCACCATCTAAGCTACGGGCATTTTGGACCAAGCAAATGTTATAGGGTTATCAAAGAAAACTGTTATTTTAATAATATGTCAAGGAGAGTAGCGAAGTTGTTGTCTACATGTGACATTTGTCAAAAGACGAAAGTGGACAGTGTATTGAGGAGGGGTGATATGGAATGCATCTTTCCAGAAATTGTGTTAGATGTAGTAGCAGTCGACGTGTGTGGCCCACTGCCGAGGTCCAGAGGCGGAGTCACGCAGATATTGGTAGTTATTGATGTTTTCTCGAAATATGTTAGACTGTATCCTTTGAAGAGAGCGACGGCCAAGGTCATGGCTAACAAAATTGTGGAAGATTTCATACCTAAAGTGGGAAAACCTCATAAGGTGATTTCGGACAATGCTCCATCATTTTGTAGCCGCAGATGGGTGGAACGCCTTGAGCGAGAAGGAATTGAAGTACTGAAAACATCTTTATATCACCCTCCGGGAATGTGTCTGAGAGGGTAATGAGAGAGATAGGGAGGTGGCTGCGGTGTTATTGTGTGGATAACCATCAGAGATGGGCACTGGAAATAGAATCACTTGAACGAGTACTTAACAATTTACCTCATGATTCCACTTCAGTGGTACCGTATGAAGTGATGTTTGGTGAAAAGGCTCCACGCATAGTTACGGAATTTGTATATTTCCCGCATGTTACTCCAATAGATCGGCAAGAACTAATTACTACAGCACGGCTTAAAATGAAGAGTGAAGCGCAGAGAAGAAAGGCTAGACACGATAGAAGGGGGAAGGCTACTGACTATAAGCCAGGTGACCTGGTGCTGGCGCAAACTCACTATAAATCTTCAAGTCTCAATAATGAAATCAAAAAATTTAAATTCCTTTACGAAGGACCGTACATGATTTCTAGCTGTCCAAGGAAGAATTCTTTTGTACTTGTAAATCCTGTGGACCAAAGTGTCCGAGGTACATTTAATGTAATTGCGCTCAAACCTTATAATTCTTTGCAAGAGGATTGAGATGGTTAAAGGGGAGGAATCCTATCCTGTTATTTCTATGTTTTTTTTCTCAATTATCAATCCTGGTTTCGAGAGAAAATCTCTGTACTACTATAAACCCTACTTTTCCCTTACCTTCGAAGACGCGAACAGCAATGTAGCAGCCCGAAGAAGTGTGGTAACGTGAATAAAGTGATATGAGTGATGTGGTGACTTAGAGCAGAAAGGTGTACGGGTCATTGACCTGGGTGTAGCCGGTGTTTACATCAGGAGCAATGCTTCTGACAGCAAGTGGTTCGACTTGCGCTTGAATACTAATCTAGGTTGTCTTATTATTTTGTGTGCTGTGTTTTTTTTTTTTGGTTCTACCATTTTGTGCTTTTTTTCTTATGTTTGTTGTTTCTTATGTCTCATGTACATAACAGTTTTCTTTTATGTCTCTTGAATTTAATGTGTAAAATGTTGTCTGTGAAAAAACGGAAAACCACCAGAGTAGAATGTAAATTGATTTTTTTTTGTTCTGATAATTGATATGGCCAGACATGATCAATTATCACAAGCTGTTAGGTAGGGAGTGTAACATAACAAGCGTCTGCGCCATGTAATATCTGTAGCAGACGCCATCTGTTAATAATATATCATCTTTGAGTAGCAAGGAGTCTGTCTGTCTTTGACCTCCGTCAGAGAAGATCTCACGGAGAAACATTTTTCGATCGAACAGTTGAAAGTGTGGCGGACTTGGAAATGTGTATTATGTAGACGTGTAACGAGTGGAACTCTTGTATCCCACGAACTTGTGACCTCGGAGAAGTTCGATTCCTTATCTTAATTTGGTGGTGGTATTTTCCGTCGGGTTGTAGTAGCAAAATTCAATGATTAGAATAAAGTTTTGTTTGTAGAAGTTATTAACAAAACTGTGGAACTAAATTAATTTGATTAACCCGGCGGTAGAATAATACCGCGACCTGGCGACCGCGGCAAAAGAACCTTTTTATTTTATTAATAAGCATGTACGTGTTCTGTAAGTGACTGAGTAATTTTAAAATCAGTATTCGACAGCTAGCCGTCATAGAGCTAGTTAGCTTGCAAAATCTGCTTAGAATTTTATCAATTGCTGCTGTACAGGCGTTTGCAGCTATCAGTCATTGCATGGCATCCAAATAGAAGAACTTGATAGCTCCAAGAGTTTCATGTAATGGTAGGTTACAGGAACATGAATGAAATAATTTTAAGTTCATTGTCACACATGAAATACTAAGACCCACGTGTTCTTATTACTCGTACCTTCAATTTCATTTTAAGATATACAAAAGAATATAATTATAGTTAAAAAACAAAACAAAAAAACACGCTTTTGTAACTACCTGAACTGCAATGTTAGAAATAATGTTTAAATACAAAGCTTTTGTTCAACAGCTATATGATGTCCCAAAACTCAGTATGATTTGTTTACTAAGCTTAGAATAAGAATTTTGTCAATTATCAAAAAAATAACTTTAATCTAGAAAAGGAGCTTACTTTTCATGATGATTCCACCTTCTAGCGATTTAAAAATTAAGGCAACTGATACCCCACGCTTTTTTTACGTTAAAGTTTATTTTTTGGTCACTGACTTTATTTGTATTTTAAGCTTGTTCAGAAAATTAAGTTATAATGAATTGTGGGACATCCTACAATGATGTTGAGTAAAATCTTTATATTTAATAATTATTTTTAACTTTTTAGTTTACATTGCTACAAAGAGGAGTTTTTTAATTATATTTGTTTCTGATATCACAATATAAAAATTTAGTTTACTTTACTTCAAACCTATTTTTTAATTTTTAACTAATACTTTTTTTTCTTTTTTTTTAACGAGATATCAATAGATCGGCATGAAGTTGCCTTTATGAAACATGTTTCACTACAGTAAGAAGTTAACGTTCTACGATCGCTAACAACTGAGTCACAGTTAATCCCTGATCATAATTTCCCACACTTACAAAGAAACGCTTACAGCATTAATGTACAAATATTTACTTACACTTACGTAGTCTTTGTTTTTTTTTAAGATTTGCGATTGGATATATATGTTTAATGGAAAATGTATACTCAGTCGAAATATGTCACCGTCATGAAAACCGCTAAATTTATAAAATATTTTTACTAAAAATTGTAATATTGGAGCTTTTTTCTGTATTATGGAGTGGTTCAAATATCATTTGGTGTTTCTGAGAAGTAGCTATAATTCTCATTCTCTGAAGAACTTTTTCAATCGTGTGAAAGACGAAAGGAATTCATCATGCTAGGGAAAAAATTTTACACGGTAGGCCTACTTGGAAGTAAGCCAGTTGCATGTATTAATAAAGAATTCCTGGGAAAAGATGGCTAATGGGACTTATGACGCACATTCTGCTCACTAGGCGATTAACAGCATAATGTCAGAATCGAACAAAACCTTAATCTATCAAACGGATTTCAGTCAGCAATAGAACGCGAGAGCAGATAAATGCTGTGTGACGACATGGCAACGTGAAGTTTGTAAGAAAACAAATCGGAGAGGAACGTCGGCCGTCCGAAGAAAGTAATTACATTTTTTGTATCCGTCATATGAATGCGCCAAGCTAAAATTGAAACATTTTTTGAGCAGTACCGTATAAGAGCAGAAGCAGAAATAGCTTACCAACGGAGTTAATGGAATTTTCCAGGACTATGTTTCTCGTGTTATTTTCTCTACAAAATATTAAAAATATGCCGGTATCCTAAAGAAGGTAGCAACAGTCTTAATCCTCTTCTAGCCTCTTCATTCCCCTAAATTCGATAGCCAATTCATGAAAGTACTATTTAGAATGCAGCTATGGATAGAAAAGTTTGCTTCTTTCTTACATAATTACGTAATTAAACCAGCATAGTTTCTACTTTTAAATTGTTTTGGAATTAATACACTAAAGTATTCATGTGATTTTGGGAAGTTTTAATTATAATGTGAAGCTTAAAAAAAAATTCACTGCCACTACTGTGAAAAAAAAATGATTTTTTCATTGTCAGTCAGCATGAGGGAGGAGGAAAATTCACGATATGTTCATGAAATTAATACAATAGCCTCATATAATAACACATTTTGTGTGTTTTTGTATTTATCTTTATATATAAAGATGAATGTATGTATGTTTGTTTGTTTCTTTGTTCTTCATACAAATCCAGTTTTCATCCGATCTCGATGAAACTTTGCACACTTATCCTTTGAAACAAGGAGAAAATACTGTCTTCATTTGGTTGAAAAATTATCTGTATAAATAACACATGTTGTCTAATAACTTCGAAATACGGCGATAGACAGACACGTTGGATACGGTCGTCTCCGCACCGTGTTTCCGTGTAGTGGACTGCCAGCTCAGTGGTTAAAGCGCTTGCTTACGAACGTCGTGGTCTCCAGTTTAAATCTCCGTGGTGGCTAAGATTTTTAAAAATTGTTTTTCATCGTAAGAGTCAGGCCTGGGCCGTAGGTTATTCGGATTGAATGTTAAACTGTATATATTAGATAGTTAGGGGTGCATTGCGAGGTAAATCGTAGGTAGTCTTGCAATGTTGTAGGTGTACACTTTTTTACGTTATAATGATCCCTCAGGTGTTGTTCACAGTCAGTGTGTGAGTGTGAACCACAGTAATATTATTATAAATACGGAAGTAAGTCTCTGTCTTTTTGTTACGTTTTGACGACTAAATGTCTATATCGTTGAGATGGAATTTTATAAGGAAATTTATATGTAGGGCACAGGATATTTTTTTCCAGAATGATTAACAGTTGTAGTCTCGAAATTTTGAGACCTTATCGAATGGTGACAGAAATTTGTTGGAAATTGATTCTCTTCAAGAGACAGGTTCGACGGTACAATGATAGAGTGATAGCTTTCCTGTCATATTATTCCGACTCGATATTGTTTGGGACCAATCCTTCGTTACCAACAACTTTCTATATTTAATTCTGGCAAAAAAATTCTTAATCCACGCGTACGAAGTCGCGGGTACGAGCTAGTTGCTAAATATTTAGGACACAACGTTAATTGTCTCTACCTTCTTAATTAGGTGATCCATTGACTATAGGGGATTTATAATTTCACAAAATTCTTCTTGAGGTTTGAAATTTAGCTTTAATGACATAAACGCAGATGTTCTACAAATTAGAAGCAAATGAATGCCATTAATAAATCGTTGAACATGGTGTTTACAGCGGACTAATCTCCAAAAACTTCCCAAATCACGGTGAAATAATAACTTCACACAGGGAAGAACATAAATCCACAGACTGATGCGGTATCTTACAAATGAGACTATCAGACTCAATGATTTAGCCGCAAACCACGTGGAGTATTCTTTCACAATCCAGAACACTTTCGGGAAAGCCACAGGTAATTTTATCGGAACAGCTACAGCCTCAACTATAGGGTTAGACCAAGATAAACAGAAAGATATTAATTTTCTAATTAACAAACTAATAATTACAAACATTTAGTGAAAAAGTACTGAAATGATACCGAAGATTAAAAGAAATTATTTCAAAGCACTTTGAGACTCAAGTTAAATATGCATTCCTTTATAACCAGTTATATTATTTAAATATCGTCTAGAAAAGCAGAATAACAGTTGTGACGTTACAGTGGTCTACGGTAATTTTTTCATATGGAAAATCTCAATTTAAAGTAGTTCACAGGCGAAGAGTGTTGCAGCATTCCAACGTGAATGAACACGAATTTACAACGCAAATGGAATTTGATTCATGCTGTACTCAGTATTAATACCAACAGAGAATAAACTCAAACTATGTAACTGTTAACACTGTTATTGATTAATCATCAGCCGCAGGGATAAGGGAATTTGGGATGGAGGGCTGTTTCCTACCTCTAATCCATGGAACAAAAAGATATGCAGAGGCAAATATCAAAGTGGCACATTAAGTATCCAAACTACGAGAGGTGAGGTTCGTTGAAACCTCCTGAAGGAGACATACTTAGCCTGGTATCAGAGGTAGGGTGACCAGTTCCTTTCCTAACCTAACACTGTAATACTAACGGGTAAAGTGGACCTATGGTACAACGTGGAATCCGAACCACGGGAACGTTCTGGCATGTGTCCAATACATTTGTCAATGGTGAAATTCGAGTAAAGGGATATGAAAATTCTCGCCAATACGGGGATTCGAACAGGGGACCTTTCGATCTCCAGTCAGATGCCTTAAAAAACGAGCCACCATGCCGCTACAATAAACAGAAAGATGCTAAATAAATGTAGATAACTATTATCAGCTAGTGTACGTAACCACGGTATATCACAAATAGACTGTTCATATGTCACATTGTTCCCAAATTCCCTGCAAG
Source organism: Vandiemenella viatica (assembly GCA_031002005.1). Lineage (NCBI taxonomy): Eukaryota > Metazoa > Arthropoda > Insecta > Orthoptera > Morabidae > Vandiemenella > Vandiemenella viatica. The sequence continues at coordinate 268,810,147 of CM061921.1, forward strand.
GGATTGGCTAAATAAGTCTAAATTCCTGTTTCCCAACAACAATATTACAAGCAATACTTCGTGCTACGTTTAATTATTACTAAAAACATACATACTTCCTTTTTCCCAAGCAGCACCACAAACAAGTATATCAATTTAAATAGTGACAGAGACATCGCTTTATATATTCTGCAAACCGTCTAAACCTTTCCCTGAAACTGAATTTAATATATTCTCCGCTAACTTAGAAATGTTAGTTACACTAAAGTCAGGCCAACAGAAATCGTTGAATATGTTGTTATATATTATACGTCCAGACACATCACATATTTCAAGTTCATGAACTTAGAGATTTATTAATTATATATATTTGTATTGTTATAACTTAATTCCATTCAGCTATAAAACTGTTCTATACATGTTTGGAGATAATCGATTACAATCAGCAATTATTTCTAGTTATTTGCTTTGATGCATTGATAAAAGAAAAGTTTTAATGAGATTTTAATAAACAGCAAAAAATATTTCAAAATCTCATTATTGCTTCTGCAACGAGCCCTCACAAGTTTATAGTTACCGATCGCAACTGTGAATGATATAACTCGTTTTCCTTGAGATGCTTCGATCGCCGGGTAAACTCCGGCTAGGCCTTGGTTATTTTAATAGTTATATTCGTCCTGAGTTGTCTGAACTTTGTGGAGAACGAGAATACTGAAATGTATCCATAAATAGTAGTATAATAGAAAACAATTCAGTAGCTGCCTTTGTGTCATCTGCATAACACACACAAAAATACTGAAAAGAACAGAAAATGGCTTTTAATTGTTGATACTATCAATTTCAACCATCATCTTTGTAGCTTATTTGTATCGTTTTCAGAGGATCAAATCCTGAAGTAAACTTTCTTTCGCTCTGGTCCCTACGTTCAGTTGCTGTCGAAGTAATTTAGAAGATGTAATCTCATATTGAGTAGTGAGTAAGCTTTGTGCAAATATGTTATGCTGCAACATGTAATTTATGAGGTGGAGAGTGTAGAACCTCCCATCAGTAACCCTATGTAATTACAGAAAACTGCCTAAGACCGTAAACAAGAAGATGGGGAACGGTAGAACTGAACACGAGTTCATTGTACGTTGCCATGACCAAATCCCTGGTGTCAATTAGTTGGTTAGCATTCCATGAGATGATTCATATTATTTCTAAAAGGTGTTTTTTGTGTTTTTGTGAGTAACCAAAAATCGATAAACGAGAAATCACTTTGTAGATTAAGTTCTCCGATTCTGTAACATCATTAATTAAGAAAGTAATTTCTCGAAATTCAACACATAAATGGAAAATTATAAACAGTCAAGGTCACTGGTATACGATAGTTAAGAGTCAAGCCGCTAGGCTTCGCTGGCGTCGAATACGAGTGATCACATACCACTAGATAGCAGCACCACATTCCACAGAGATATTGATAATCTGTAAGTATTTTCTAAAGAAAGTATATTTTTATTTCTGTCAGGGAAACATTTCGTCATTTCTAATTGTTTCTTAAGACGTTATTAGTGTTTTTCTGCGTACCTATAACAGCTGACAAATAAACAACTACTATCAATGAGCAAGTTTGTTTTTCGTCATACTACATACCACCTACCTCACTATTCATCGCACATATTCGCAAAATTTTCACATGGGCCACCTATTAAATATTAATAATAACAAATTCCTAAATATAATTGTACCTTTGGGATTAATTGTGATTATGTGCAATAATTCGTTGAGTGTTATTTTCGTTGTAAGTACCTCTAAATATAGCTGCAGATATGAAAAGTGTCACGTTTCCCGCAGCCACCGTCAAGGTACAGAGACAACGCTAATCTAGGCCTCATTTATCTCGCAGTCACGAAATCAGTTCCAGGCAGAATAATTAGTAGTGACTAGTTTCTCATTAACGGCCTACAAAGAGGGAACTCCACAAAAAGATCCGGATTTCCTTTATCGCTCATTCTCACTCCGTTCTTCCGGCCACACCTCTCTCTCCGGTTTCCCCTGTCTCTGCATTTAGGTACGATACAACCGTGGACAAAACGTTAAGCCCGAGCAAAAGAAGAAGACTAACAAAGTTGTATAGAAGCACAAACGAAATGCAAACGCTTCATCGGACATCACGAAAGTAGTTCGGTACATCGAGAGAGTCCGATGGAAAATATAAAATAAAACAACAATACAGGATACATTGTTGCTGAGATCTACATATTAAAACCGGCTCGGTTATAATTAAACATATAATGTGAATCAAAATAAGGTAAGTATTTGATAATTGTTAAGTATAACAGTAGATGCACTTTTTTTAATTGTGGTGGCGAAGGATCTTTAATTTCGAAACTTTATTTTTTAATGAAAGATTACAGTTTCTAAGTCATCGATGACTTGCAATTTTACAAAATTAAAATATTGCAAGCTCGGAGGGAAAGAAACCAAATTATAGCTCTATGCAACGGGCAAAAACTTTAAATGTAATGAAATCAAAACTGGGTCACTGCACCTTTCGCTAGAAATCTTACGTTACAATGCTTGTCTAGACATAAATTGACCAAAGACAGCCCTGTGTCTAAAGAATATTCTGGAAATCTAACAATACTACCATTTACTTTACGACAATGTATTATACAAGTAACATCAGAAATTAAAAAAAAAAAAAAAAAAATGGTTAGAGTAATGTAGGCGTCTCGTAAAATTCTAAAATATTAATCAAAAGTAATAATATTTGTTCCTGAAAAATAGTATTGTTTTATTAGAAACCCGCCAGTGTGGCTAATCGCACACTGGCTCGAGCACAGCTCCCCGCGTACCGACCGAACTGACTAAGGTTCTCAGGTGGTTTTCAGAAGTCAACAAGACGAATGCCGGGACAGTCCCCAATCTCCGCTTCATAAAATACACATTTTACATACAAAAAGTACACTTATCACACACACAACATGGTTTAAACATTTCGCAGACAAATGGGAACATTTCATTTCCTTCATTAGCACATAGTAGGACTTGGTAATAGGTATAAACCTGACTGTGCGTAAAACACCCAACAGTACTATTGAATTTAATGTAAATGAAGTACTTAGAGTAGTAGCAAATTGGTTTGGCAAATTCATTAAAATTAAATTTTGAAAAAACACATTATATTAGGTTTAAAACAAAAAACTATGCACAGCCAGATATATGTATAAACTATAAAAACAACACAATCTTAGAAACAGAGAGTATAAAATTTCTTGGTATTAAAATAGATCAGAAACTCTGTTGGCATGATCATATCACTACACTTCTGACAAAGTTAAGTAGTGCCACCTTCGCAATACGAACACTTTCTCTAACAGCAGATCTAGAATTAATGAAACAGGTGTACTCCTCATATTTTCATTCAGTAATGTCATATGGCATAATTTTTTGGGGAAACTCTTCACAAAGTAAAAAAAATTTCATAGCACAGAAAAGAGTTATTAGGTTTCTGTGTAGGGTAAAACCAAGAACTTCTTGCAGACAACTCTTTAAGAAACACAATATTCTTACAATGTATTCTCAGTATATATATTCTCTCATGAGCTTTGTCATAGAAAATTTTAACCTGTTTACACCTAATTCACAGGTACACAGTTTCAATACAAGAAACAGAAATAACTTGCATAAAACACAAACATCTCTGTCATTAGTACAAAGAGGAGTTAATTATTCTGGGATACATCTGTTTAATAAACTACCTAATCGTATAAAACAGCTTTCAGATAATAAATATGTATTTAAACAAAAACTTAGAGATTATCTTATTGGCAACTCCTTCTACTCCATTCAAGAATTTGAAGAAAATAATTAATTGTACTCATTATGACATTTGCAAAACTCAGTTGCAAAAATGTATGTTTATTATTATTTCTTGTATTTGTAAAATATTTATGTATATATATTTACTATGATAGGACTCATATTATGTGTATATGTATCAACAATGACATGTTTCACATCCCAGAGGTACTTCCTCAGCAGGGATCCATGGAACAAGATTGATAAATAAATAAATAAATTGCCTAGGTCAATGATGAATAAAACTCATCAAAGCCAGGCCACCCCTAATGTTAGTAGGACAGGTGGTGAAGAAGAACATTGTTTCATTACAACATCTCAGTGTAGTTGATGAAATAATAAGCACTAAATTTGAAGGGATTTTGATTAAAAGAAAAAAATTGGAAATGCAGCTCTTTATGAGAAACGCACAGTGAATTTAGTTTATTTACCTTTCAGCATCTCTATTAACGACATCAAACCCATCATTACAAAAAAATTCTGAGGTACTGAGAATTCGTTCCATGCTTCTATAGTTCTTTAAGAGATTTATCTTACCGCATTGAAGTCGCGAAAAGAGTAAAACCACATGGGTTTAACGACCCTCTTAGAGCTCCAAAGTACTTGTGTTAAGCCAGAGACACTGACATATAGTCTGAGTTACCTACGAGAGACCAATTTCCTTATACTGAAATTGTAGACACTAGTTTGCATGGCCACCGTGAGAAACGTTTGTTACCCGATACTGTAATGTCATGTAAATTTTGGCCTACTCCACCACAAAAACTAAAAACATTTAAATCAATTTTCATAGTAATTTTTCATTTAAAAAGCATTTTCTTTGTTAAGGTAATGAGTAGTATCAACCACGAGTACATAATTTAAATGTTTACAACAGTACTAAATATTAGATTTGCTGTTTACAGTTCAAATGGAGGACCTACATTAACATATACCACCTACAAAAGGCTGTTTCCAATCACTCAGATATAAAACATAGATTTCGTTGATCGCGTCACTTCAAATGTAAACGTTTTGCTTCTGTATCTGTAGATTAATTTACCTACATCTGAATGGAGATCATTTTGTTAAAGGATATGGAGTTTGCGGCTTCCACAAATTTGGGTTTTCCGATTTGGTTGTTTCCTGTTTTATTATCGATAAGACGCCGTTAATGCGTTTATCATTTGTGTTCTATCCTCTTTTCGCCTGTGCTTCACCTGTAAGACAGCCTTAGATAAGGGGCTTTAACAAGCTGTCTTCGAGTTCCTCGCGTACTGATAATATGTCTGCCGGCTCAATAGACATCATGACGGGCGATATCGGAAAGCTTGCAAGCTGACAGGCGTGCATCGACCATCGCACCGGGAGCAGATGTGAAGATTTATACGCTAAAAGTGATAATTATGGCCTTTCAAGAGAAGCTGCCAATAGAACGCAAAGTTATATTGGAAATTTCATCATGCATGACACGATTAGCTTATCACTCGACGAATTTAAAGTAGCATGGCATTATTATAATATTTAACAGATGTTTAGAATTAATTAGTCAACTTTTAAAGCTAAAAAACACATCGTATTATATTCTGGTAGAGTTAAAAGACTATAATCAGCTTTCTCCTAAAAAACTTCACTACAAAACAAATAAGATTTGACAAACAAAAAATTTTTGATTATATGGTGAATTTTTCGTTGATGTTTCAAAAGTAACATTCCTTCAATTTCACTATTATGAAAAAAAGAAAATATGAGAGCTCTGCTTTTCAAATAAGACAAAGTGGCATTCTTCTTGGAGGCCAAATACTTTACTGAAAAGTTACAAATACGGGAATATGGAATCTTCGGTGAAAGTAGTTCTCGCATGGAACCCCCCGAAAGCGTTACCCACAAACGTTTCTATCTCTACATTATATAGTGTTGGACTAATATCTAAGAATATCGTAGTTTTATTTTTTATCTACGGAAAAACATTTACGAGATGAAATAGCAACCATGGAGAAAGAAGCAATCAATTTGGACGAAACCAAATGCAAAGATTCTCTTCCTTTTTATTGTCATCGGTCACTCTACTGGTTTCATGCTATCCTGAATCTCTTCCTGTCTTGATAACATATTGATCTCAAAATACAACTTACAAGCTACGTCCTCAATTACCTGCATCATGTATTGTAATGTTTGTCTTCCTCTCCCTCCACTAACAAATTAAGCAATCCCACAAGTCTTAAAATGTGATCCACCATCTTGTCTCTTCTTTTTATGATGCTCTTCTATAAACTTCATTATTTCAACAAAAAAGAAGAAAAGAGATCTTTTCCTACTTTATCTGTCCTCTTCATTTTCAGCATTCTAAATAACACCATATTTCAAATGGTTCGATTGTCTCTCTTTCTAGTATTGATAAAGTATTACCACCACAGAGTGCAATGCTTGATACACACAATACATAAAAATACACAATTTCCGTAATCTGTTTACTCGATTTTATATTTCCGAATTCCCGTCTAAAGATTACAATTTCCTACCGAGAAATAGGGAAAAAAATGTATGTTATTCATTGGTGCAAATAAAAGCCATGGTCTCAATTCGTTTATTCGAAAAATTGAAATTTATAAGCAACTACCCACACAAAAATAATTTCAACACGTTTATGGCAGATACGTACCCAGCCTGGTGGGTGAGTGGTCACTTTTGGACCTGGCATTCTGGAGGACGCGTGTTCAGATCCGGGCATCCTGATTTTGGTTTTTAATGGTTTCCTCAAATCAATCTAGGCAAATGCCAGGATGGTTCCTTTAAAAGGCCATGGTCAGATCCCTTCCCGTTCCTTGTCCCCAATCCTTTCCCGCCTCTACTGACCTCGGCGTTGACGAAGCGTAAAGTCATAACAAAAAATGTATTATCGACAGAAAATTATGTTTCAGTATACTATCATAGAACAATACAATTTAGAGTGTATACAGCAAGCACATAAACTTTCTTTTTTCTCCTCCGATTCCTCCATCACGGACCATGTGATAAGTGTAGTTTTTGTTTGTGAAATGTTTATTTTATGAGGAGGAGATTGAGGACCGTCCCAGCATTCGTGGGAAAGCACCTTATAATCGCAGTCAGGACGGCCGATACGCGAGGACCTTGGCTCGTGCCCGGTGACGTTGTACGCCCCCCCCCCCCCCCCAAATCCTTTGTGCGGTATCTCAGCGCACTGAGCCACTCTGACGGGTGAAATTTACATTCAACTATTAAATTTGAATTGAACTTTAAAAGCTCTGCAGTTTTCATATAGTTCCAAAAAATAATACCCCACGTCAGTGATAGCGAATAACTTTCTTATCCTCTCTTCGTATCCGTAAACGTACATTAGTATTCTCTCAATAATTCTCAGTTTCCTAATTCCAACAAGAAAACCATTACAGAGTATAATGGTTTCTGAATCAGAAACGCTTTAAGTTGTGATTGATGCTGTCAAGATTTGGCAATAGCATGAATACTGAAGGAACAGAACATTTTACCATTAACATGTAAGTCTTGTCGTCCATATATACCACCTCATAAAGATCACATATTTACGCTTAACACTCCCGAGTTCAAAAAGTAAGAAAGGTGACAGATTTCAGAAAATTATGCATCCGATACAAAATAAAAATCAACATTCAAATGGTATAAATTACAAACATTTAATATTTGTAAATAATTGCGAGAATTTGACGTTATTTATTAGCATTTTGCAGTCAATGACAGAAACCAATGCAGAATTGATTAAATGAGGAAAGCTGTGACAGCAATAATTACGTTTTATGTAAAAGCTTTTTTTTTTAATTTAATGTATGCAAATTGATACATAACTACATACTTTGATTCCTTACGTAATTTTAACTTCAAATACAAGTTACGGTCATAACAAAATCCCGCAGAAAACTTTTTCCATAGTAAGATCGTCACTTACATTGCAGCTAGTGGTACCGAGCGTGGTGGGTGAGCGGCAACGTTCTGACCGTGCATTCCGAAGGACGCCGGTTCGAAACTCCGTTCGGGCAACCAAATTTGGGTTTTCCGTAGTTTCCCCAAATCACTCCAGGCGAATGCCGGGATGCTTCCTTCAAAAAGCCATGACCAAATTCCTTCCCGTTTCTTGTCCCCAGTCCCATACCGCCTCTAATGACCTCGACGTCGACGAGGCTTAAAGCCATAAGTAAAAAAAAAAGTCAAGGACAAAGTTTATGTACTCCCAATGGCAAGAATTACAGGAACGGATCATTGCTGGAGTGACGGACATTGATAGACACATGCTATCGAAAGTATGGTCAGAACTGGATTACCGTTTGGGTGTGTGCAGGTTGACTAAGGGCGCACACATTGAACATTTACAGTATGTACCAGAAACATGGTGAGTTTATTTATCTTTTCATATATAATTTGTTTTTATAGGTAGTGTACTTTCAATGCATAGTATTTTGAAACCCGATGAATCGTTTAGGCTAACCCTGCATCTTATTTACTTGCGAGACGGAGGAATTATACTAAAAACAGTTATCAGAGCAACAAAGGAAGATCAGACTAAACACCCATTTGCTTCCAGCACTGTCACAAGGACGTATTCAACCTTCGAGGAAGAAGTCCTTATAGGAGCTGACGTCCATTACATCACAGCTTGTGTTCAGTGGACGGATCATATCACTAGTAATTTTACAATTTAGATTCATTCATAGTGTTTTCGCACTGTGTCATTTACAAGGAGGCTACTGTGACAATGATCTTTCACCACTTCACCGTAATATTACAAATGAAGTATAGCTGCTCAAATAGCAACATTTTACAGTAACTCTGTTGTAGATTCAGTTTAAGCACTGTCCTCTATAGAGGTTGTACTGACGAGACGACAGAAACAAATCATTCAGTAAAACATTGAATTCGATTTGGGACTACAACCACAGTGTCACAAAGAGCAAGATGCTCCGTTCAAACCAATAAGTTGTTACGAGAATTTTGAACTTAGTGCTGTAATGAAATCGTTTGAGCGTAAGTTATGTTACTGTTGTAATGAAGTATCCTAAATGTTCCATCTGTTGTGGCGCTGTAACTGTCACAGAATTGTCATGGGGTAATCCTCTCTGTCATTTCCTAATTCCCTCAAAATTCTCACGCACGTATGTTACATGTAGTAAAGCTTGGTACTCAACGCGAAGATTGGTTGGATCCTCCCGGAGGAGGTATACTTAGCCTGGTAATGGAGGTAGGGTGACCAGTTCTTTTCCTCCTTACTTAACATACCGGCTAAAGAGGACCTACTAATTATCGTGGAATCCGAACCATGAAAGCTTTCGGGGGTACTTCACATAACACAGGAAGCTGCGCCAAGAGTGAAGGTCAAGCTAAGGGCCTATGAAAAACAGGGATTCGAATTGGGGATATTTCGATCTGCGCCTTAGCCACTAAGCCACTAGACCGCTCAAATGTTACATACCAACAATAATTATGCAATACCCATCGGTGCAAATAAAAGTGAAGGAGTGTTGATTTTCTTCTTAAAATCTAAATTTTAGGATAAAAATTCTAATGAATTGCTTTCTTCATTTGGGTCCCAAAATAACCAGGAGGTTCTCCCTATTGAAAATTGAGTAACTATTTTACCCCCTCTAATCATAAACATGTCCCATGGTGTTACATCTAAATTGTTTTGTTCGTACAAAGCAACGGAATTTTCACTATCATACTAAATTTTGGAGGCTATTTCACCCTCGTAAAAGGTCCCGCGGTAGATATAAATATGATTTCATGGTTTAGCGTTTTACATGTTTCAACATATCCTAAAATTTCTTAATTCCGAGAGACCAGGAAGATGTCACTGCCAATTGTTTTGCCATGGCCTTTTGAAGGAAGCATACTGACTTTTGCCTGGAGTGATTTGGTGAAACCACGGAAAACCCAAATCTGGGGATTCAAACCCGCGTCCTCCCGAATGAGAGGCCAAAGCGTTAACCACTCACCAACCACGCTTGGTACAATACTTTTAGTTTCAAGAATGACATCCCCAGGTGTAACGAATAGAATAGCTCATTTAAAACAATACAAACAATTAGCAAGGCGGGGCAAGTGATTTATATGAGATACATATTCATGCATTGATAACAGAATTTACAATATGTACAGTGATTGATTCTTCGAACGCGCATACAAGGCTCAAAACATCAGCGAAGATTGTGTAGCGTAGCCGCAGACGGCAAGGAACTAGTAGTACAGTAATGGTTCTTCCTCCCACTACGAAACCCAAGATGGCCAAGTCACGCAATGTTTTCTAAACGGACTATTTGCACCCTAGGTTTGCAGAAATGGTTTAAGGCAAACAGCCTGTCCTAGTCGTGTTGTGTGCGAGAAGACCCATGAGGGGGATAATTTCCATTTATATAGAATGTAGAAGCAACTTTTAAATAGCGTGCATTGTAAGATTCAAATGTTCGTGACCAATCATTACGGAAGCCGGGAATGCTGGATGAGGATTGGCTCTGAGGAGCACATTGTGAGATCCTCCAGCAAGGCCAAATCAGAGGTGAAATGATCTTTCGCCTGCTAGACTACAGACGAGTGGCTATGGTCTCTCATCATTTGAAGATGAGATCATTTATTTCTTTTTTCTTTTTGAGATGACTACTGCTGCATCAATGAGGCAACCTGATATAGATCCGATTTAGGATCCAGTTCAGCAGTATCTTTAATAGTGCAGGGAGTGATAGATAAACATAGCCACAAGACATTACAGATATTGTAATGTGTTTATTTCCAGAACGTTACGTTGTTTCTGCGGTTAAAAGCCCATTCATGCAACTGGACAAGAAAACTGGTTACACAGGAGTTCTGATGTCTCCAAAACTTTTTATTCAAATGAGCTAGTTTCCGGACAGAACAATACATTTACACGTATTCAAGTTCTTGCAATCCAATAACTGTTTATGTTTTGTTGCGTTCAAGTAATCTCATACAGGGGATGGCGCCCATATAAATATCAGTGTTGTGTTGGCTTTGATTCGGTGTTGTGCTGTATAAAATTGATCAAATTTCGACAATTGTTGATTAAATAACATTTGTTTAGGATAATTGACTTAATAATGGTTTACTTACAGCACGGAATCATTTGAATAGTGAGAACATATGTACATCTTCCCGTACAAGATTACTAAGCGAAAGTGCAATAAAGAATATGCAGGCAGTTAAAAATTGAAATAAATAGGACAAGGTAATAATCACAGAAAGAAATTAAAATGAGAGAAAAGTTACTATTTCACAACACTACTCTCATACGTTTTGATGTTTTTTTTGTTTTTTTTTGCTGTCATCAGTCTTTCGACTGGTTTGATGCAATCCTCCATCCCTTCCTATCTTGTGTTAACCTCTTCATCTCTACATATCCCTTACAACCCACGTCCTCAATTATTTGCTTCATATATTCTAATTTGTGTTTTCATGATACATAGATTCCTTGTAAGCAGCAATTTATCAGCTTTAATTCCTAAGCTTTCCGTATATCCGTTTCTCACATGCATAGTCAGCGATCGTCGATATGAAATGTCTTACTGAGACAGAAGCCTACGCAGCGAATTAGTAGAGGTTCCTCAAATTACTGGCCTCACCTAATCAGAGAAGTATCATGAATTTAACCATCGCAACTTCGCGTATGAGGACTATCCCTTGAAAGTTCATAAAGCAAACATAGGTTTATAGTAAGATGTGAACAAATGTGAAACATGTCGAATAAAAGTATGTAATTCATAAGCCACTTTCAGATTATATATAATTCGACATTAGAACAAATTCTGACTATGCTAGAGTCATCACGTTGAACTTAATAATGGAACCGTTGGATTAGTAAAGTGCATTTAGTGATAAAAAAAAAAGTAAACAATAATTTTAAAATACTGATAAGAAGAGTATACGAAGTAATGAAATAACTTAATTAATATTTTACAAATTATTTACCTCAAATATAAGAATTTTTGTTCAAGCTTATTTCAATTAAATCATTATAATTTGCTAACGGACAGCTAAGTAACAATTTTGCCCGTTAGTCTCAAATGAAACGAATTATTTTCCGAATACAAATTTACAATTTTATTTATTCATTTTAGGAAGCAATTTTTATTATTATTACTGAAATTCCAGCCCAAATTTTAGTTTCCGGAATTTTCTTTGATCCCACGTAACTTGAATTCTTTATCGCTTACGCACAGATATCAATATTTCAAACCGACACTTGACGAGATAAAATTTCGGGAACTGTTCCACATTTCAGAAGACATTTGGGAATAATTTATCATTTTTCGTTTGAGAATCCTCTGTTTAATTGTCATTCAGAAATTTCGGATACAATGAAGAAGATATGAAAACATAAAAAGAGAATTAATAGAAAATAAGGGTCAAGAATTGATCTAAAATCAAGAAAAGTGGTACTATATGCTGTTTTATATATCACAGTGTTTGAGGAAAGATTAAAATTTCAATTTCGTCACATTTTTCCTGGCACTGCTGTTTTTTACCCCCAAATAAGATCCCTTCAGTTCGTGTGTAGACTGTTGTATTGACTGCAGGGTGGGTTGAAAGCAATCCCAGGTATCCTTTAACAATGACGGAAAGCAGAAACGTTCTAACGAGCTAGCCAGTTAGGTCTTCCGGTCCATTCAGGCAACAAATGAACGGCCGGTTTAATTGCTTCGGATGTCGAAATAAAAGAATTGCACCGATAATACCTGAGGAGAAATATGTTACAAACAAATGCTTTAATTTTTTTTATCAGGTTTTTTAGTCTCGTCTACGCCCAGGAGAGGAGGATAGGAGGCAAGTTATGGAAGGAATTTGCCCATTATCATTTATACGGATCATCGCGAAATTCGCCTGCTTTGGACCCAGCGTTATAAATATTTTAAACACAGGCCTTAAAATCATCAACGACTTCCTTTTATTTTCTACAGTGGGACTACCATTAAAAATTTTAGACCATAACGAACTGTTTTACGTTCATAATTACGTAGTCTTTCTCGGCGTTGAGAATTTAATAATGTTCTCGGGTAACTAGCAGAGTTATAGGAGTGTTATAATTACACAATATTTCGGCGCTCCCAATCGTCGGCGCCATCTCCTATAACTCGGCTAGTTACCCGAGAACATTATTTATATATGTTTTACGTTCGCTTACTTTTTTTTACGCAACCATCTCATGAATTCATTCGAAACTGTACTAAACATTTTTGCATGTGATGAAAAGCCCATAACCAGACAAACACTTAATTAAAACCTACCATGTTCTAACCAAGATTCGAAGCGACAAGCCGTGCAATATGAGACCAATGTGCTATCCAATGTAGTGTCTAGGCAATCCTACTGTTTCCTTTGTTGGTCGGTCAAATTGTGACGTAAACAATCATTTACTATGAGCTAGTAACTCTAGTTTGTTATTATGATTCTTCTCTTGTGACTACTACTTCATACTGTAAATATTGGAAAACTTTGTCACTGTTTCAATTCGTCTTCTTCTCTCTTTCATAGTAGGCTAAAGCCTGTTTATTTCTGAAGTTGTAGTAAAACGCTGCTCCCAGCATTATAACAGCTTTCCCCTCTCTCCCTCCTTCCACCAACAGGTATATTTTCTCTTGCATATTTAAGTATTCTTTCTTCCTCTATTCTTTCTTTACGTTCATTCTAATAATTTCTTCTTTCTTTTACCACTTTTGCACTTTACATAGAAATCTTATATCCTTTTTCTGTGTCATACACTTCTGCGTTTTTCTGTTATTGCTCTTAAAATTTTCAGTTCACTCTTTTCTAATAGGTTTTTTTTTTTTTCTTTTATTGTGTCAGCCGTAGATTTTTGAGTGTAGATTAATATAACTCTCCTGTGCCTTTATATATTTTTACTTTGCAAAGTGATGTTATTTCCCCAAGCAGTCTGATAACCTTATTGATCTAATCACTTGATTTTTTACTTCTTTGTACAATTTTTTGTTGTTAGATATTTGAAATCCAAAGTAATTGCAATTGTGACCTTTCCCGTTTACTTCTAATTTGAATCTTACAGGTACTTTTGATGGGATTATACATTTATACAGTATTTTGTTCAGATAAAGAAAGGAATAAGCACTTCTGTTGATTAATGAGTATGCAGTTAATTTTTGGAGATTTTGTATACTTTTGAAGAATTCATACCTCTTTTCCAAAAGTTATTCATGATATTCCACTGCTGGTGTCATGCATCTGACAGAACTAGGATATCAAAGAATTTTTTTACTGGTGTGTGCACCAACAGCTGTTGAACACTGTTAAGCGAAATATAAAACCTAGCTTCCATTCGAATGCTTGAAATGGGAACAGTGACAAAAAGTAATCAATTTAGACATTTATCGGTGAACGCTACTTTTTCCGGGCCACTGCGACAAAAAAATACAAGTAACATACACGCGCCATTAACCAATCTGTAACGACCGAAAACGCCCCTATCTGTCGTTCCGGCAGTTCCTAATCTTTGGTGTAATCAATAGTTTCACAAAACAGACAGCTTAATAATACATCATGACATGTACAACGGTAATGTCACCCAGCCATCGTCATCTTTACTAATACTTAAAATTTGCTCAGCTACTTCAAAGAAACCAGATTCGAACATTTACATTCAAAATATTTGAATACTTGTTTTATTTTTTGCCATTCTCTGATTATACATTATCACCAGTATCTAAATTCGTGGGAGGTTTTTTTTATATATATCCATGAGCCAAGCATATAACAGGATGCAAATTAACAGGTTTTATAATAGCTGATAATAATTTAGTAACCTACTCAGACAGCTGCCAACTGACATGGTCTTCAGTCCATTTATACCCTGTTCACTGATACTGACGGCTCAAGGTCATATACCCCTGTCGCCTCGCCAGCCCCTCCCTTTCCACCTCTCTTAGCTGATCACTGTATCTATTTAGGCGAGTGACAAATATCCCTTTCGCATACAGCAGACAGACCTTGAGCCGTCTGTGTTAAATGGACGGGCTCTGGTGTGACTTAGCGGCTTTATAATTTTAACGTTTCATCACCAGCAAAATGATTTACAATACACTATTTAAATAAGCATCGTTCTATCCTGCTCATGTTATTTCTATTGTCAGAATGAATTTAAGATAATGCTGCACATGTTGATTCTACTGCCTCAGACTAGTAGCTCTATTTCTCTGTACTTTGTTCTGCCTTTACTCAAGCCTTAACAGTATTGAATACTAAGTAGATTTCATGTTAGTTTAATATTAACTATTGCAGCTTGTCGTGCAATCCTTATCCACATGTTATATAATCATACGAACGATGGTCTTAATAAAGTTCTATAGCTTTTTCATTCGTTATATTTACGCCATTGGTCCAGAATTCATTATCCGAAATTCTTATTATGACACAAATTCATTGTGGCCCTTCAGCGAAATATACGCTGCTAGACCCATTGAGCCCTATATTTTATCAGCACAGATTTCCATGATTCTTCTCGCTCTAATAAACGCTGTCAAAATACGGCATACAAGTAGTAGCTCCTCAAGTCTTCTTTCGCTGTCTACAGCATTATGTAATGAATAATTTCACATGCTTTCATATTACCGACTCTCTTTTCCTTGTGCGTATTTTTATTCTCGTCACATTGTTTATCTAAAAATTGTTCTAAAAACCTACAGCAAATAACAGAATAAAAACCTAGAGAAACCAAATGTTTGTTATCTCTCCGCCGTCCTTTTTAATTCTATAATTTGTATGTTACTACACCGCTGTCCTCACTTGCCATACTCGTCTTCGCGTTTTGGAATAAAATATCTTCTGTGCTCTCATTAATCATAATGCTAGTTTATTTTTATTTTTAATTTTGATAGAATGTTCACACTTCTTTTCAGGCAGTTTTTCGTTTATAACCATTCAATAAATACTTCACCTCACTGAAGAAATATTTTGTCAACAATTTCTAAAATGCTATGTATAATTCAACGACTGCGTGCTATTAGACAGGTGTTTTGTATAATTTCACTTGATTACTGGTTATTAAAGTAAGTCTGTCGAGACAGCATTCTTTGTATTACTTCCGATTCATTATAGTTTCAAATGAATCCAATCTCTTTTAATACATTTGAGTTCTATAACCGATAATGCTTTTTGTTACTAAGATCTGAATCCTGGTTGTAAATTTATCTCTCCTACTGTCATACCAGCTAACTGTTAACGAATGAATCACTATAGAATCGAAGGGAAACAGGCGTTACTTCCTCTTTTTCTCTTCTGGAAACAGATATTAACACGAGAGTACTTTTATCTTGAAGAGATATTAGTCTACTCGCTCGCAAATCAGAAAAGGAGGAAATTATAGTTAGTCGTATTTCATAAATACAAATGTGCACCTGCACGAAGCCAGAAACGTGTCGCTAGTTATCTTTATAAAACAGCTGTGTTGACAATATCTTTACATAGTATAAAATGAAGTCCCCGACGCATGTGTCTCTGTCTAAATTGCCTATTAATCTCAACAACCGCTGGGCGAAATTTGTTGCGGTTTTCACTGTTGCGTAGTGTAGTTCTCGGGGAAGGTTTATATTTACAAAAATATTAATCTATTACTTACCGCACCTGAAAATCAAGGATTTTAATGAATCGAGTCGGTGATAAATCGATCATCAGCGCGATTCTTTGTACTACGATACCCAAATCGTTAAAGATATAACAATATAATATGTGAAGGAACTGAAGACCATGACAAGATCTACAGAAAAATCTGCGGAAACATATATCCTTCTACTACATTTAACTCGCAATAAGCGTATTTTACGATCTGAATTTACGGTAAATATTAATAGTGAAAATTAAGGGGTTTACCCAATAATTTAATGTTTAAAATATAATTTATCTCTTTATCTTCAGTATTTAGGTAAAAATAACCTATACTGTTTGAAAGTTGTGTCTGTAATTCAGGAAGTATGGAAAGTTCTGTAAACAGGCGTGCGTCGAGGCGGGGAGTGGGCTTGCACTGCATTTTATTCTTGCAACAATTAGTCTTCTTATAATGTATAATTTGTCAACACTTTAAAAAAGTGAAATGTTATTTTTCTCCTTCAGCCTGTAAAAGTTTACAATGTATCATATCTCGTGATAAATAAATTTAAAAAAAATACAGGGTAGCAAGTTTCCTTCTCTAACCAAGCCCACCGACAGCCTGCATCTCCCCCCCACCCCCCGGGCCTAGCCAGCTGCTTGAAAATTCAAAACAGAGACATTTTAATGTGCTAAAAAATCTCTCTGCGACTGAGCTCTCTAAATTCGGAGATTCTGAAAACTTATAATAATAAGCATTTACGTGTAAATAATTAATCAAAGAATGATAAATTAATTCAAAAGCATTTTGGACATATTTTTCATCAAGATGTGATTTTCACAAACCACAGTTTTTAATTTACGTGTTAATACAAATTTTACCATTGGTTCCTACAATTATATAAAAAGTTCATACAGTTATCGACATGTCACAAAACTGGAAATAGAAATTAACATGTGAGAAGATATTAGTCTCTTCGTTGACAAGTCCGAAAAGGGAAGAAATATAGATTGCCGTACGTAATAAATACCAATGTGCAACTGTACGAAGCCGGAAACGTGTGGCTAATTATCTTTATACAACGAATTGCATTTGGCTGGTAAGCCATACGGATGGATTCAATATACTCGTATCTCCATTAGTTGACCTAGTATATTAATGGAAAGAAAGTATCGTATTTTGCATTATTATTTCTCGCACACTAAAAAGATACAAATACGTGCTCCACATCACTAGATAGAGGAAGGTTTAAAGTTTTCCTGCATACATTCCACATGAGCACCATTAGTTGCGCGACAAACAACAAAATGGTAGTTCATTTCTAGGCATACAAGTATTAGCTCGTCCCTAGTTATCGAATTCACAGCTGAAACAAATCGATTTCGGAGCTGTTGAAGAGTAGCGGGCACATGTGTAATATACACCTTACCTCTTACATACACCCACAGAAAACATCGGAGGGGCAAGATCTGGTGTTCTAGGAGGCCATAGACGATGAACAAGGTCCTCCTGCCCACCTCTTCCAATCCATCGATCTGGAATTCGTAGCTCACGGTGAGCACCGTATTGCATTAAAATAAAATCATTCCCATCTCCTTGAAGTTGTGGAAACAGTACTGAAGCATGTCCAGATAGGAAATTCCAGTTACAGGTTTCTCCATAAAAGAGATAAGTCTATAAACAGTAATAGTGCCAAATAATTCAGTTTCGTTGAGTACCTTTCATGCTCAATGACAAAGCAAGGAATGTCAGAACCCCAAATTCTGACATTGTTGCGATTTAATTTACACAGAGAAATGAAATGTTGCTTCATCCTAAAAACATAATCTTTCAGAAAATATGTGCTCTTCCATATCCTGCAGATCGGCAGTATGCAATGCCTGAAGGAACTGCAACTTATTCACTTTGAATGCAGACGTTGTCTGCGGAACTCCTAGTTCACTGCTTGCCTGTGTAGTGGATTTCCGATGGCTCCATGCGAAAGCGATTCGGATACGCTCCACATCTTCATTTGACGTTACAGGACGACCAGTGCTTTTCACTTTGTATACGCAGCCATCTTCAAAGAATTTCTTATGCCAGTCGTAAATCTGTTTATGACGATGTGCCATAACGACGTAATACACGCTGCCCTTCAACATTGGATTTAGTTTCTGTATACTATAGCACACAAAAGAACTTCTCGTGTGGCGTCGCCATTCCACGTAAACAGACAACGGCGGCCTTGGCGGCAGCTAATGGAACAGATAGCTCGGATTACAAAGCTTGATCCTTCCTGTATCTAGTGATGTTCGCACGTATTTGTATCTTTTATAAATTATGAGAAATAAAAACGCAAAAGCTCCTTCTTTTTTAATAACCTTTAATATGCAATCTCCAGGATATTGAAGGTGGAGAATGATCTAAAATGATGTCTATTCTGATCTATAGTATGTTCTCCAAACGTAATGACTATACGGATTTCTAATTGTAAAATTAAAGATGCTAACCATGATGATTCGCTGCGTGGTAAGCAATAATGACGTTCACAAATTGTTATTACTCTGGGCACTAGAAATCGAAAACAAGAAACAAAATGTTGGAGGTTTGCACTCTAGTAACGTCTCCATTTATTCATTCAGCCTTTTTGTAATTTGAGACCCAGAAGTTAGGCTGCGGAGGAATTACAGACTAAATTTCTTACATGGTTTCACATAATTATCTTCGTATTTAAAAAAAGTTACACGACACATATTACCACCAAGCTTACAGTTTGCTCTCCGTTCCATTCTGAACATAACGATCTTGATGTGTTATGGTCAATAAAAATAGATATATCTACAACATTTCTCAATTAACCAGTCTGTTTAGACACGCCATGTATACACGATTATTCGTTACAATAACGACAATGCATAGATTGCTATGCTGGCCGTCAAACTGATATTATTTGAGGAGGAGAGCCTGTGCGGTAAAGCAACATATGATTATGGTTCGGATATGGCGATGGCTGCGCGTTCTTTATTTCGCAAACAAACAAACCAATAACAGGATTATATCAACCAATAAATTACAAAAGAAATTCGTAACTTTGTCTTCCTGCTTCAAAAGAGAACCTACATCAGCGTTGCATACATTCACACACGCGGTCATATTCGTCCATTTATATGCTAGAAATTTCAGTCGCTGCGTGAATTCGTATAAGCTCCTCCTCTGCTGTTACAAGAGTATCACGCATCACAGTCTGCATTCTAACCTACACCAAACAGTCGATAGGAATTGATACCCCTCTTAATAGTCCATCGATTTGGATACGTAGCGTCCAGATGGTGTCACACAATTGCATGATACCGTCTTGTTGCAACCACATTACATGATGAACCAGTCGTCGCACCACACCGAACAGTGTAGGTAAAACATTCCTTATAAACTGTTTTGTGGGTTGTTTCTGACTTGCAACTAAACAAAATGCTTTTGATGGCATACGCGTTTCGTCTTTATTCAAGGCATCATCAGTGCCCTAGATAAACATATATACACATATATATACAATGCTGTTGTTTGATTTTTGTACAGTTTTCTATAAATATTAAGTAGGTACTTACACTTTTTATATATTCACTAGCTGACCCGGTCACGCTTTGCTGTGACTTACTAATTATAGTACGTTGGATTAATGTTATTCTAAAATTCCTCAAGTAGGCAAATTAATATTCACTAATAAAGACAAAAACATTGTAGTCGATTTGGAAATTCAAATTTAATTGGTAAAGAGTTACGGAGAGTTTAAATTAAGGACAAATGATCATAAAAAAAATTAATTTACATTTCATTACAAATTACTTAATTGAAATTATATAAAAATTGATATTTATAAAATAAATAAATAAACTATTTTTTATTTATTTATATAAACTGAAATTTCAGTTATATCTTCAGTCATACTGTTTTTATATTTTTCCCACAAACTCGAAGATTGTGCTGGATAACATGTTGTCAAAATAATTGCAAACGGTTTGACGAATACTATTCTCCGTGGCTATCAACGCTGCATCAGCAAGTGTCAGGTCCCAATAATTGTCGTCTACCAGCAGCTGCAACTCGCGACTTGCATCTTGACATGTATTGAACACTCCACATGTATTGAACACTCGACCATTAACTGTTCGTAAACATTCGAAAGAAGCTGGTCCGGGAACATTCACCAATAACAAACGCTGAAAGAAACATTCACGTTGTTTGGATGTACTGTGTAAAGTCTTTGCTTTGAATATGCCTGCGATCGAAGGATGTGGTTCTCCTTGTTTACGTGGCTACCATTTTTTACCTAATTTGTTCCATGAAAAATAGCTTGGAACATCGGTATACGTATAATAATGTTTTTGCGAATTGGCGGAACACATCAGATTTTTGACACAATATGAAAAATTCAGTTTGTGGTTTGTCGTTTTTGGTGGCTCAAGTGTTCTTTGGAAAATATTTTCTTCGGTGGAATATACACCTTGACAGTTTTCAAGATGTATTGCAAGATGCTGGATGGAAGGGTCTCTTTCATGGATGCGAAAACTAAAAATATGCCAGATAGCTTCGTTGCTGCTGATGTATCTACCTATTTTGATATCGTGTTATTTCGTCATTTTTATTTATATTTTGAACTTCAAATACGGCCAAATCACTGCCATTATTAACATATTTGCAAACGTACTTAATGGATTTTACAGAACTGCAAAACTCGACGTTAATATGAGCCTTATACGTTTTAGAAAGCAATGGTGAGTATAGTACGACCCAATGATTGTCAATTTCAACTTGGTTTCTAGAATTTGACATTCGCATTGTAAATGTTTGGCCACCATTCTCAGCGTTTGTGCGGCGATACAACTGATAACCATCGATATCCGTAATAGTATCATTCGTATATTCCTTTGGAAAACGCTTCTTACATTTTCCACCTTCCATGCATGGCGATGTCATGTTAAAAACACCGCACGGTCCATGGATCGAGTGACTGGTAACAATATCAAACAATTCTTGATCAATTAATGGGTCCGGTAATTTCGGCTGAAATTATTTGATCAATTTCTTCTGGACGGATTTTAACTTCAAGCCAAATCAAAATGTGAGAATGAGGCAAACCTCGCTTTTGCCACTCAATCAAATACAGATAGCAACGTGTGTTACCTAAAACTGAATGTTTTACGATTAAATCAATCAATGATTTTAATTTTTGTTTGAACACACGTGCCGTGACATCATGAGGATGCATTGATTGATGGCCTGGTAATAGCAAAGTTTGTATTTCCTCCCAATTCGGATTACATGTAAATGTAATAAACAAATCTGGACGACCGTAATGACGTACGTAAGTCATCGCATCTTGTATATATTCCTGCATGTTCCGTGAACTGCCGATGTAGCTTGAAGGTAAAATAAATGCATTACCGATATCATTGGCGTTTAAATTTTCATAAATATTGCCGATAACAGTATCTCGTAAGAGGATGTATTCCTCCGATCGTAATTCAACCTGGTTGTATCGAATAAATCGCAAATGCTTGTTTTCAACCTTGGCGTACATATCCACGGCGTATTGAAGGCACAGTCGTGCGTCTTGCCTCTCTGCTACACGCATTGTCGAGGTTAGATTCTTTGGCGACATTTCACTGAAAAATATTTGAATTACAACAAAAAGTGCCTTTCTGAAAGCCTTAAAATAAGACACTATAATACAGTGGTGAAACCGGAATTTTTGGGTCCATTGAAAAATACAGTAAAATGGAAGTTAAGAACTAATGAGGAAATATAAAATAACATTGAAAAAAGTAACAGAAAAAGAAGAATGATATTTTTTTGATACATTTATAGCATGGATGACACCAGGCTTTCAAGAGGTTTAGAAAGATTTGAAACGAAATAATACCAGTGAACTGTATGGAAAGAAAATTTTTTCGATAGCAGACTTTGAATATGGCAGGATTCAAAGGTAGAGAGGAGTGCAATAATGAAGGAGTACTGGGGAGGAAGAAAGAAAAAACAACAGGAGAGGAATTGAAATTGACACGTGGAGTCTAGCTGACCATAACAAAAAGAAGAAGAAAAATGATAAGTTAGCGAGAAATGCTTACACGATTCGAATTTATCGTAACGTTTTCTTCAATGTTATATTCATGTGTGCAATTACTTTGTCGTTAGGTATAAAGACACACAAACGATGAACAACAATACAGTATAATTATAACACAATACACAGCACAATTAAAATTGAAGAAACTCACACATATGGCGTGGAATAGACCGTAGCATAAATAAATCGAAATACAACGCCATCTACTGAATGGTTCGATAAATTAACACACGCCATCTGTTAGGAATAAAATGTAGCATAAATAAATTGAAACAGAACGTGATCTACTGGATGATTACCCAACCTAGCTAACCAATTGTTGTATGATAAGTTAAGCCGGCCTCGGTAGCGTGGGGCTAGAGTGCTGAAGGTCGCCGGTTCGAGTCCGGCCGCGGGCATGGGTGTTTAAGTGTTGTGTCTGTGAATGTCATGTCCGTCCTGTGGCGTGTCCAATTATCTGGAAAAAGCTCATCAGGCTGGCTGTAAGGCCTATGATGCCAAAAGCCCTTAAAAAAAATAGATAAGTTAACACATCGCCATCTGTTAGAAACTGATGGAACTATAATAATAATTCCGTGTGGTCGTAATAACCTGGTGACATTGTTTCTGCTGGCTGGGCATTCTGCCCCTGTCTTAGCCACCTTTACCTAGCCCGCCCATCCTGCCTGGTACAGGGGACCTACATTTTTACATCGAATCCGAACCACAGTACGGTCCAGGCGTATTTCACCTCATACAGCATGCTGCGCCGGGGGTTAATGCCGGATTAAGTGTCTATAAAAATCTTCGCCGAGACAGGGACTCGAACCGGGGACCTTACCATCTCCAGTCAGACGCCCTAACCACTGAGCCAGCAGACCGCTTAGCCTTGGTGGCTTACAAATAATTACAAACCATTGTCCTATGACAAACATTTAATGAACATTTATTTCGCAAATAATGAATATTGAGGTCTATAATCCAGATAAAAACCATCCTATCTTTTAAGTTGGACTAAATCACACACATTAAGCCAAATTTCATCTAAATCGGTTATGTAGTTTCGGAGTTCATCCCGGACGAACATCGTGACACGAGATTTTTATATATATAAAGATTAACACGCACAAGTTCATGTTTCCATACCAGCTACTCTTTTCGCACTATCACTACTGTCCCAAGTTTGTGTAGGCTGCATTTTAGGTAATTTCACCGGCCACGAACTGTATATATAGTTTGATTACGAAGGCTTCCGCGGTCACTGTATGTAATATCTTGGTTCTCCGGGTGGAGCCGCGTCGATTGTTAAAACTTAACGTTTCTGCCATCTTGCTGTGGCTTTCATCAGAGGACTGCTTGTAAATTTTTTTTTTTTTTTTTTTTTTTTTCGCTGCCTTTGCGGCTGTGATTTGAAGTCCCACTACCTTCGGTAGTATAACTTCTAGGATAGGGTGTTTATTTTTTGGGACACTTTTTATTTCACTTTCAGGGGAAAAACCAGGGCTATGACCATCTAGGATGGTCTTAATGGTGAAAAAACCCCTGCGGAGTTCATGTTCTGTGCTGCTCTATGATGGCTGGTATAGAATACTGAGGGGAACTTTATACTTATGCCAACGTCTCGGCATTACCGTTCCAATCGACTCAGTTCTTTCGTCTCTGGCGTCGTTCAATTTCTTGTGGAATTTTTCTGTTAGATTAAATATTTCGGTTTATTAAGGGAATATGTGTCTCGTTATGTAGAGTTTCTATTGGTGTATATCTGGGTGCGTTTAGGATCATCCTTAGACATCTGTTCTGGAGTAGCTGGATTTGTTGTAGATTGGTTTGGCTTGCCATGCCCCATATCTGGCATCCGTACATTAAAAATGGGAGAATAACCGATTTGTATATTCTTATTTTTGTATTAAACTGTAGGTTGCTGCTTCGTAATACTGGTGAAAGGTTGGAAATAATTGCTAGTCCTTTTGTTTTCCTATCCATGATATGTTGTCTAAAAAGTAATTTGTTATCCAGTAATATCCCCAGGTACCGATGTTCTTTAACCCAGGGGATATTTTGGTTCAAAATTTTTAAATTCTTGTTAATTTCTGGCCTTTTTTTGTGAAATAGATTCCCGCACATTTTCCAGGATTGATTTTGATTTTATAGTTTCTGCACCATTTACTGATTTCATCTAGTCCTTGTTGTAGGTGAGTAACGTTAAGATCATGTCTTCTTCCTGATGTGTACTCTGTAGTGTCATCGGCAAACTGTGCCAGTTCACATAAGGCGGGGTCGGGATTTTGTTTGTATAAATTTTGAAAAGTGGCGGTGCGATAACGATCCTTGCGGAATTCCAGCTGGAATCGGAAGTTGAAGACCTCTGTCCGTCAACTTCTACGTAGAATTTTCTGTCGGCTAAGTAACTACCGATGAATTTAATGTAGCAGTGTTTAATAGCCGTTTGAGTCCGTAATTCCTGTATAAGTTTAGCGTGCCAAACCTTGTCGTAAGCTTTTTCTATGTCTAAAAATACTGCTGCTGTAGATTTGCTAAAGTTAAAATTTTTTGTTATATCTTCTGTAATACGGAGGAGTTGAGTTGTTGCAGTTACGCGGCTTTGAAATCCGAATTGTTCTGGTCTTATCGTCTTTTCTTCTTCGAGACTGGTGTTAATCCTCTTCAGCAGTATTCTTTCTAGTATCTTTGATGTTGACGAAAGAAGACTAATTGGGCGGTAGTTTACAGCTTGGCGGTGGTCTTTTCCACGTTTTGGAATGGCTTTAATTTTTGCTACCTTCCATGCTGTGGGATAATAACAATTTAGGAGACAGCTGTTAAAGATTCTAGTCAAAGCACTAATCCCTTTTTCGGCAGTTTTTCAAATGTATGTTTTTTATTTTGTCATGTCCTGGGCTTTTATTTTTTGCAAGATTCTTTATTATACTTCTTACTTCCCTCGGGGTTGTAAGCTCTGGCTGGTCTGCAGTTGGTTGTTGGAGGATTTCCAATGCGTGGCTTTCAGTTTCCTCGGCTTGTCGGATCTCTGCCGGTGTAAGTTGGTACTCCGCTGTGGTATACTGAGATGCGAAGTTTTCAGCTAGTAATTCAGCCTTTGCTACAGGTAGGAAGCAAGGCCCTGCCGGACCATTTATCGCGATGTTCGCTTGTCGAGGTTCTTTTAAGGCTCTAATTAGTTGCCATGCCTCTTTGTTCTGCAACAAAAGGCTTGACATTTTGTCCTCCCACTTTTCAGTTCTTCTTTCTTGTAGCCTAGCTTTTAGTTGCCGTGCGAGTTGGAGGTATTGTCTCTTGTCCCTTGGATCACGGTACCGCTGCCAAAGTTTTCTGTATCTTTTCGCAGATATCTCAGATCTTCCAAGATGGCTGGAAGCTCCTCTCGTTGATGGTTATCCAAAACGATTGTAGTGGAGGCTCTCTTTCTGCTTCTAAAACTACCTTGTCGAATGTTGTATAGCTGCTTCAATTCGCTCTGTGCTAGAGACATTATATGTGGTTCGTATCTTATTGTGGATAAGTCTAGTAAAGTGATTCCAGTCAGTTTCTTTTACTTTCTTTGGTTTCACGTCAGAGTAGAGCCATCTTTGAATAGTGAGCAGTACAGGGAGGTGATCTGATGAAAGGTCATTCAGAGTTGCCAATTCTATGTGTCCGGAAATATCTTTGGCGATTATAATGTCCAGCACGTCTGGTCTATGTCTCGAGTTGAAGGGAATATGCGTCGCTTCTGATGGTCCGATGACTTCTAAGTTCCTGAGATCGCACATTTGTAACAACCTTTCGCCTCTTCTGTTACTTGTTCTTGAATTCCAAATGGGGTGTTTGGCATTAAGATCTCCACCAATTATGACCTTGTTGCCCACAGCCATTATCAGGTCTAGGTCCTGTTCATGTAAGTTATTTGGGGCTAGATACGCACTGACAAATACTATGTGTCCTTCTCTTGAGTGAATGCACACAGCTGTAGCCTCTAGGTCTATAAGTTGTGGCTTGGTTATTGGGGCATGTGACAGGTTTTTACGTATGGCTACAGCTGTGCCTCCTCCTCTTTGTCCCACTCTATCCGTTCTGTAAACTTGGTATCCAGTTAAACGAAAGGTGTCCGTTGGCTGAAGAAAAGTTTCTGTTATTAACATGATGTCAATTTCTTCTCTGTTGAGAAAGGTCAGTAATTCATTTCTCTTGTTCTTAACGTTGTTTGCATTCCATAAAGCTGCTGCTTGTAAATTTGCCGCTATCGCCTTATATAGTAGCAGCGCTAGCCGCCGCGGTGACGTCATCGCGACTAGTGTAGGCGGTAGGATGGGGCCGTTCAACTTGAGTTTTTCTGAGCAAGTATGACCAAATATGGTCAAGTTGTAAACCATTGTCGGCATTAATGTTGTTGGGCTGTTTTGTATTTCTAGCGCTTCTCTTATGCGCCTAGGCCACCATCTGCTTTCAGTGGCTATAACGCTGGTCTTATCGAATAAAATTGAATGGCCGCTATCGGCTGAATGTAGAACTACAGCGGACTTGCTTGCGTCATTATTTTTAAAATGCCTGATGTGTTCATTGAGCCTCTCCTTAACAGTGCGTCCGGTTTCCCCAATGTAAACCTTGCCGCAGCTACAAGGAATTTCATATACTCCTGGTGTTTGCAAATGTTCTCTCTTGTCTTTAACGCTGGTCAGGATGCTGGATAATTTCCTGGGGGCTTTGTATACGGGACGGATATTCTTCTTTTTAAGTAGCCGACCAATTTTATCCGTAACTCCTTGGATGTATGGCAGAACGGCCACTGCCTTGTCAGGTGGTTTGTTGTTTTCCGCCGATGATGCTGCAGTGCGAGACAAAGTGGAGCGATCCAGGCATGCCAAGGCTTTATTACAGGCAGCCACGCTATATCCATTGGCTAGAAATGTCTCCTTTAAACTTCTCTTTTCAGCGGCCATACTCTCTTCGTCACATACCACGGCTGCGCGGAGTGTTAATGTTTTTAAAATTCCACTTTGATCGCTGGATGATGGTGAGAGTCGGCGTGGAGGTACCGATTAGTATGCGTTGGTTTTCGGTAAACTCGGTGGCCCAAGAGCCATCGTCATTTCTTGTAACTAAAACATCCAGGAACGGGAGTTTGTTGTCGCTTTCAATCTCCATTGTGAACTTGATCTTGTCATGGGCTCTGTTTAAATGATCGAAGAAGACATGAAGCGCTTCTATTCCATGGGGCCAGACGACAAATGTGTCATCCACAAATCTCACCCACAGCGACGGTTTCAGGGGGGCGTTCTGGATAACTTCATCTTCGAAGGTTTCCATATATAAGTCGGCGACTACTGGAGACAGTGGGCTTCCATGGCGGCTCCTTCCTCTGTTGGTAGAATTGATTCTTGTACTGGAAGAAGGTAGTTTCCAGGCAGAACTCCGTAAGCGAAGCCCTTCCAGTGGCAAGTTGAGCGATTCTAATCGCTTCCTCTGATTATATTAATGACCTCGTTTCTGGCACATTTGTAAAAAAGAGACGTGACGTCGAAGCTGACAAGAATTTCATTTTCTTCTGTCGTCTGTTCCTGATGATTCAATGAAGTGGGTGAATTTTTGATGGTGGAGGAAGAGTTCTTCAAGATCTTCAACTTTTCTGCTAAGTATCTGGCCAATGGATGCGTAGAGATTGGAGAGCGCTGACGATAGGTCTCAGAGGTACACCGTCTTTGTGGATTTTATGGCCTTCCAAAAATCCACAAAGACGGTGTACCTATGAGACCTATCGTCAGCGCTCTCCAATCTCCTACGCATCCATTGGCCAGATACTTAGCAGAAAAGTTGAAGATCTTGAAGAACTCTTCCTCCACCATCAAAAATTCCTCCCACTTCATTGAAATCATCAGGAACAGACGACTAGAAGAAAATGAAATTCTTGTCAGCTTCGACGTCACGTCTCTTTTTACAAATGTGCCAGTAAACGAGGTCATTAATATAATCAGAGAGCGATTAGAATCGCTCAACTTGCCACTGGAATGGGCTTCGCTTACGGAGTTCTGCCTGGGAAACTACCTTCTTCCAGTACAAGAATCAATTCTACCAACAGAAGGAAGGAGCCGCCATGGGAAGCCCACTGTCTCCAGTAGTCGCCGACTTATATATGGAAACCTTCGAAGATGAAGTTATCCAGAACGCCCCCCTGAAACCGTCGCTGTGGGTGAGATTTGTGGATGACACATTTGTCGTCTGGCCCCATGGAATAGAAGCGCTTCATGTCTTCTTCGATCATTTAAACAGAGCCCATGACAAGATCAAGTTCACAATGGAGATTGAAAGCGACAACAAACTCCCGTTCCTGGATGTTTTAGTTACAAGAAATGACGATGGCTCCTTGGGCCAACCGAGTTTACCGAAAACCAACGCATACTAATCGGTACCTCCACGCCGACTCTCACCATCATCCAGCGATCAAAAGTGGAATTTTAAAAACATTAACACTCCGCGCAGCCGTGGTATGTGACGAAGAGAGTATGGCCGCTGAAAAGAGAAGTTTAAAGGAGACATTTCTAGCCAATGGATATAGCGTGGCTGCCTGTAATAAAGCCTTGGCATGCCTGGATCGCTCCACTTTGTCTCGCACTGCAGCATCATCGGCGGAAAACAACAAACCACCTGACAAGGCAGTGGCCGTTCTGCCATACATCCAAGGAGTTACGGATAAAATTGGTCGGCTACTTAAAAAGAAGAATATCCGTCCCGTATACAAAGCCCCCAGGAAATTATCCAGCATCCTGACCAGCGTTAAAGACAAGAGAGAACATTTGCAAACACCAGGAGTATATGAAATTCCTTGTAGCTGCGGCAAGGTTTACATTGGGGAAACCGGACGCACTGTTAAGGAGAGGCTCAATGAACACATCAGGCATTTTAAAAATAATGACGCAAGCAAGTCCGCTGTAGTTCTACATTCAGCCGATAGCGGCCATTCAATTTTATTCGATAAGACCAGCGTTATAGCCACTGAAAGCAGATGGTGGCCTAGGCGCATAAGAGAAGCGCTAGAAATACAAAAAACAGCCCAACAACATTAATGCCGACAATGGTTTACAACTTGACCATATTTGGTCATACTTGCTCAGAAAAACTCAAGTTGAACGGCCCCATCCTACCGCCTACACTAGTCGCGATGACGTCACCGCGGCGGCTAGCGCTGCTACTATATAAGGCGATAGCGGCAAATTTACAAGCAGTCCTCTGATGAAAGCCACAGCAAGATGGCAGAAACGTTAGGTTTTAACAAATCAACGCGGCTCCACCCGGAGAACCAAGATATTGTATATATAGTTATTTGTAGTTGTTGACATTGAAAAGTCGTGAGCCAAAGATTATGTGTTGTGTAACTATTTGTTATTTTGAATCTGCTGTCATTAGCTGTGTGTATTTTGTGGCGGTATGTTTGATTATAGGATATGTGTTATTTATTCCTTATAAACGTGCCGTCCTGTTAGCCTGGTTGGTAGTTGATACGGGCCAATGGCCAGTTCAACAATCATCCCAACCCCAACGTCAACACTATACCTGTGTTGATGCCTTCGAATCACTTGCACAACCAGATTTTCGTCTACCCTAACATGCCTCTGGTGCAAATTCACAATGTCGTATCCTGTAAAGGTGCTCCGTACCAAGTTTGAGGTCAAAGTTTTGAACCCATTTTGTAATTTAGTGGACGGAGTGATGCTCTTGCTGGGCTTTTTCACAAAACAATGCTTTTCCAATCATAGGTCGCCCGCGGAAACACAATCCGTTTGCCCTCCAACACAGTATACTAAGAGTTATCGGTGTTGTTTTTGCATCACCTTGTATAGTCTACCAGACGAAAGCTAATGTACAGGGTGATTCCTTGATAGTGTTACAAACTTTCATGGATGTTGGAAATGTATCAATTTTAGGTTAGGAACCCTGGTTCTGAAACGACCAAGTGGTAAGCTATAAGCTAAAATCGCTCTGATACTTCAGACAATGGAGGTACTACTCAGGTTCCTGAAACATATCCCATTTGTTATTCGAGAATGTATGTGGTTCCAACATGATAGAGCCACACTTCACTACGGACTGAGGGTTCTTGAACACCTGGATCAGACATCAGTGGATAGACAGAGGAGGTTCTGTTCCGTGGCCAGCACGTTCACCTGGTCTCACCCCACTTGATTTCTTGTTGTGGGGCCGTGTGAAAGTCTAGTGTAAGAGACGCCTGTGGAGAATGAAAAGGATCTCCTGGAAGATTTCTCGCAGCCTGCGACACTGTTCAAATCACACCGTGGATATTAGAAGACGATGCCGTGACTACATTGACACTGAGGGACACCATTTTGAACTAATGTTGTAAATGTAGTAGCTTGTGAAACTTGTGCAGGTAAATGGAATTATTTATTATTGCACCGTAGACTTAGAATTTTCGGTCTCTCTTACATCAAGTTACATGCGCAGTTACTAGTCCATCAACATGGGAAAGTATCTGAGGGTATTGGAGAGTATTCAGCGGGAATGGTATACGTCATGATCAGGGATCGGAAGTTGGGGCCTTTGAGTGCTGATCGAGGCTAAGGCAGAAGTAGTTTTCCGCTTATTACTTCCGACCTCAAATTGCTTCATTTATCATTCTCCATCATCCCTGAAAGTTTGTAACATCATCTCGGAATCACCCTGTACCCCGTGCCTTGTGCAGTAACACTACATGTCGTCCAACTATATTAGTAACGATATGGCTTTCTCCAATGCTAAATCTAATATTGGGTTTAAGGCTAAGGAGAAGAAATGGTCGCAATACCTGTTGCTGACCTGCATACTGCGGCACATCTCCATGGGGAATAAGATTATGTGCATCTCTCACACTTAAGCCGATAAGTTGGTGCTTTGGTCAGCCGCATAAGGATTTATCGTTCACTGGGAGCTCGATATAAAGCAAGTTATCGACTATATTATGGAAATGGCAATGATATGCGGTGGAGCAATATTCGAGACGTGGAATGGGTCATTCGAGACGCCATTCAACACGCGATATGCAGTCTTCCAGGGATCATAACATATGCTAGTACCAACAATGCTTTTCGCCTGGCTTTTGAGGTTAACCTAGTTAGCGCGCAGCAGAGAAGATGAAGGCTGTATCATTGTTCGCAGGCTATCGATAGAGTTGAGGGTCTGAATCGGCCTCTTCTCGGCTTCTATAAAAAGCGTGGCGCAAGATTCTTCGATCTCCAGCCTAATGTTTTGAATCTTTAAACTCCCTGTGTGTGAACCTGGGAGACGCTAAATGCTACTTTCTTCGTGAGGGGTGCAATTCTTGCCGTCGGATTATATCACACGTAGCCTAAATAAATACCGACACTTTAATTACGAGATATCCAAATTCAAAATCGTTTTAAACAAACAGTCAGAATTCCATTTTTATTATTAGTATCCATGAGCATGCGTTACTTATATCCAACAGCTGGATTGGGATAAACATCATTCCTCTAAACACTGCTAATGACAATTTAAACGTTTACTGGTAAATAAATACTCTATAAGGGATTTATTAATAGCTTGAATTAAAGTAGCGTATAATGACATAAAAGTAAATCCAGTATGCTAATTTACGAGAGGATGACACAAATATAGTAACTTACTTTAATTGCCTACTGACTGCAATAGTTACCGCTTTGAAAGAATGTAGAAATAATCTGAATGAAACAGCAGAAAATTTATTTAGAAAAAAAAAAAAAATATTTGGGAAAATTTCAGATAATCTGGAAGAGATTCAAGTTATATCATGATCTTTCACAAATAATCGCCTCAAATAGCTGTATAAAAAATTTGTTTGTATTTGACAACTAAGCCACAAAAGCAAGCTCTTGTTGTCAACTCTGTTCTTTTCTTTTATTTGGGTGTTTTTCTCAGTTGCTGACCACTAAGAGTAAATGACACGAGCAACCCAACAATTACTTGAAATCACACCGGCGCTACAATGGACTCTGTATCGAGATACCACAAAACTATTGTTTTATATTGCTTTACGTCATTGAGGTCATTAGAGGCGGGAAAGGACAGGGGGCAAGGAACGGGAAATTTCGGCCATGGTCTTTTGAAGGAAACGTCCCGGCATTCACCTGGAGTGATTCCGGGTAGCCGTGGAAAACCCGAATCGTATTGCCGGACGGGGATTCGAAGCTCCATCCTATCGGGAGCGTCGCTGCTCAAGGTACTACGCTGCTAAGTACCTTGTTACATGCCCATCTGATATCTAAAGTTTTAAACGTACTTTAGGAAATTCATCCCCGAAACCCATTCACTTTTTAAGTCATTTTAACTTGAGCACTTTCTTTTTTTCAGATAAATGATCTCGTATATGAGTTAAATATTGTAACTGATGATGCTGTTATCTCGCTAGAGTATGCGAATAACAGCCACTGCTATATCATCTGAGAAAATGAAACGTAAGACGATATTCCCATATCCACTGAGCACAAGGTTATTATAAATGATTAAAGCGATTTCACAAATTTACTGCAGCTATTATTTACTTGCGGATAAGCACAAAGTACTCAGAAAGATTTGTTTGCTTTTATTTGTGCCAATATTTCCTTCATACGCTTCCTGTAGGCTTCTTTTCTCTCATCAGACCATGTTGTTCTATATGTTCCATGCTGTTGTAACAAAACAGTTATATAGATTAATTCAAAAAGTTTTTAAGCTCGTTTTAATTTATTTTAAATGTTAATGATTTCTTAAACAGGATATTGAGAAACCGATGGATCGGTCATTGTGGGGAAGAAAATCAACAATTCCTATCATGGGCTTCACGTCCCTCCGACATAATCCCATGCGATTTATTTATTTTTGTGGGGTTTCGAGAAATTTTCAGTGTTTAAACTTCCTCTTTCAATAATGCTACCAGAACTGCGAGCTGGCATCAACAGCGCTTTCGTACAGATAGAGACACGCCGCATCGATTGTGGTAATAATTGATTATCGGCTCGATATCTGCAGAGAAAGTAAGAGGACTCTTAAGGTCAATTTTATATATTAAAAAACTTTTTTGAGTTTTCCAATACGACTATAAAGTTTTGTGCCAAAATTTCAATAATAGAGCTGCAGTAAATTTGTGAAATCGCTTCAATCAATTATCGACTGTCATTTAGCGCTTCATGTCAGCAAACTATCGGGGTCTAACGACAGGTAGGAAAAAACAGAGAAGTCGGTCTAGTAAATTATTGAAATACTTGCCACTGATCAGGAACAAGCTTAGAGATAAAGAAGAAAGCCCCCAGATAACTAAAACAAATACCGTAAAACTACAATATATAAAACTGATGATAGGCCTATACTATCCTACGCATCGAAAATTATAAGTCAGAATAAAAATAAAAAAGCAATAAGTTGAATTTTCAGAAACAAATGACCTAAGAAAAGTTACAGTGATTGCGAAAGAAATCGAAACATCAGATAAATGTTCTCGTTGTACGACTTAGCAGAATGGATAGAAGATAGGAAACTAGAGAGGAACAAAGAGGCAGATGAAAGCAGACATGTCAATAACTGCACGGTCGCTATCCGTAGCGAGCTCTCGGGGCAACAGCTTCCTGGAAATGTACCTTTCCTAATGGTGAGACATAAACGAAGCTAGCGACTCAGTGGTGGTCACCAAGTAGTGTGTGTGGTAGATTCGATAGTTTACTAAGAAGATAAAATCTACCGTGTTCTCGGTGAAAATAATCGATAAATCGTCGTTCCCGTCTATCAGTCGAGTCCGCTTGACCGTCACCCACAATAAGGTATGCAAATAATTTTCTGCGACACAGTTACTTTAATAAATTATTATTTAATTTATTTTATTATGCGTGACGCGTTTCGAGAAATTATTCTCATTTTCGAACGCTATTTTATTTTATTACTTTTTTTTATTTTATTACATTTTTGGTGTGACGAGTGCTCGTATCATCTTCTGTTTGACGTTATCCGGTTTTACTTTGTAGTCAAACAGAAGATGACACGAGCACTCGTCACACCAAAAATGTAATAAAATAAAAAAAAAATGTAATAAAATAAAATAGCGTTCGAAAATGAGAATAATTTCTCGAAACGCGTCACGCATAATAAAATAAATTAAATAATAATTTATTAAAGTAACTGTGTCGCAGAAAATTATTTGCATACCTTATTATATTAAACAGTTACAGATTTCACAAAGTCCATATATCATGGATAAAGTAAAAAAAAAAAAAAAAAAGTCACCCACAATGTTCGGTGGGATGTACAGGGAGGGTGAAACTAGTGGCTCTGAGGACCACACATAAGAAACCATAGTCGTACATCAACCGGGACGGTAATTACAACAGCGTTGAACGCAGTCAGCATTCAACAAACTGAAGAAGACATTCCAACCGAGACTGTGAATAGTTTGTACAGCGTGATGACAGACGATCCCATGCTCGTCAGCCAAACCAAGAACAAGCCTGTAAACGTCAGGTGCCATCAGAAGAAGAAGAAAGAAAATCAACTCACACGGCAGAGAAAGTCGCATGGCTCTCAGTGTAATGTTCAGCAGCGCAACAGCCGCTGTCTACTGACAACACAATACCAGAATCACCAGCAACACCCCCACTCTCCATTGCCGTCAGCCATCCACAGAAATCGCAGCAGAATACATCGAGCTACAGGTACGATGCAAGCGACAACGCCCATTTATTGTGTTTGTAGAAGGGAGGGAGAAGAACCCAGATCGCTTACATACGTTGGTTATAGGAAAGCTTGAACGTGGCCAAGGTATCCTAGGATCAAATCATCTTTTGAATATCTCGAGTTCTGGCCGTGATAGAATAAAAACTGAAACAAACAGTAGTGTGGCGGCAAATATCCTTGTAACTTCTGATGTCTGTGCTAGAAATATTATGGATGTTTATATTCAAACGTTTATGGTACACAAACAGGGTTTGATTAGAAACGAATACACCTTTCTTAGTGATGTTGAAATAATATCAGTTCAAGGATCACCACAAAAATTGAAACACAAGGTCAATAGGAACTTTACCACTTCCCGTATATGTTTTAACATTTAGATTCCAAATACTGCCTAATTTTGCATACATTTATTGGGTTTGTTGCAATGTTGAACCCTACATCCCATCAGTAATCCAATGTCATGGCAGCACTCAGCGCGCGTTTTAGTTTTTGTGTATCATACCATAGCATTGTGTCATGTCCCAAGACGTTCCAACCAGTGCTCCGACCAGCACCAAGCTATGTTCTTGTCCCCTTTATCAGAAAGCGAGATTCATAAAGCAATATATGGCGTTAATAACGTCAGTTATGGTGAGGCTGCAGCAATATCCGAGAACAGACCCTACGTTCAAGAAGCAGTCAATACTAACTTGCACCGAGCGTGGTGGTGTAACGGATAGCGTTCTGGCCTCGCATTCGGGAGGACGGCGGTTCGAATCCCCGTCCGGGCATCCAGATTTGGGTTTTCCATGGTTTCCCCAAATCACTCCAGGCGAATGCCGGGATGCTTCCTTCAAAAGGCCATGGCCGAATTCCTTCCCATTCCTTGCCCCCATCCTTTCCCGTCTCTAAAAGACCACGTTGTTAAAAAGGGACGTTAAACTGTTACCAAAAAAAAAAAAAAATACTAACTTGCAGTATAAGAGTCATACTGAATTTTCTCGTCTACCTACCAGCATTTTCTGGTAACCGCAAGGGCTGCAGCAGCCCCTCCCCCTGGCGCTCGCCAGCATCCAGCATTGAATAGTAAACAGAACATGTGGCCGTTTCCTCAGAAGACACCTCCGCAATTCAGTGAGACCAAGCCACTGCATAGAACAAATCCAGGCCCAATCAGACGAGATAACAAGTCACCAATTTGATATGAACTATTTTTAGGAACACCGTGAGGTGCTTAGATCCTTCAGCTCAACGAAGAGAACGTACCGATAGGCAAGATCTTGTAGTGTATCGCTACACTACATATTAATATTCGCGATATGCTGAGCTCTTAGCTCAGACAGGTGGACACTTCAGACAAAGAGTGATAGGGCTGCTTTGGTATGCGACCTTGAGGCAGGTACCGAGGAGCCGTTAGGGTGTGTAGAGAGGACAGTAGCTGCCGGCGGTGGTTGTGTGCGTGGCTAGCCAAGGAGAGGGAACGTGATATGCAGCGGCTAGTGTTAGCACGTGCTGCTGTGGTGCTCTGTGTTCCACGTCGCCTACGGAGCGGATGAGGCAACCAACGGCCAGCAGATGGATCGTCGCCTAAGAATACTATTGGAAGCAGATCTGGCGCCTTCGAAAAAATGGTAACTGCACAGAGATCTTGATAACCACCCCAAGAAGTGTTGTATTGATAAACAAAACCTGTCGCCCTAGAGAATCTCATCACCCCGCTGTGCTTAGTGAAAGGACATCTAACATCCCCTCAGAACTGATATATTGAAACTATTGTATTACACGTGGACTGATTAATTGTAATTGAGAAGTAATTGTTGTAATAAATGTCGATGTCAAACGTACATGAAACGGTTTTGTCAACCTGTACAGCAAAATCCCAATTCCACTTTTCAATAATTTCATTTAATAATAATGGTTTTGTTGATAGAATAATTAACTCGAAAAGTAATTTAATTTAAGGGACTCCGGTAGGGTGTATCTTTCCCATGTATTTCTTGCGAACTTCATTGTACCTTTTCTCAACAACTAATTGTGATACATATCTGAAACAAAATAGGGTGAATCTATGATGGTTTTCCAATACTTTAACACAGGAATTTCCCAAAGTTCCGATTGGTTTGGCAGTACTAATTTTTTTAAAAAAATATTCCAATTTTTTGCACTTTGGAGGTGCTTCCCAGACAATAATTTACAAACTATAAGGTATAATACAATATCCCTGCGTTAAACTACTCACAGAAACATACTTTCAAGGCTGTAAAAGTTTCAGGAAAGGTACACTAAAGCTATCAAAAAGTAAACTTACGGGAAATATTCCAGAACCATAACTAGGGTGATCTGGATTGTCCTGATACCTTTTTTTCTAGTATTTTCTATAGTCTTCTTCTCTTGTGCCTTTTCTTAAACTTCCCTCAATGCTTTCTCTGACACCCTAACCCTTTCCTAGTCAAGCCTATACATAGTGTGATACCTAACACCAATACTCAGTTTCTTCAATGCCTCACACCTTGATAAGTTACCATAGTTAAAAGTTATTACAGCATCATAAACACTAAAATGAAGAGCATTAAATGATACAAAAACAGTTTTTGGAATTCTTGACCAAATAACATTGTTGATGCACTCATTTGGATTTTGTGTACGACCATGTAACCACTTCTACAGTAGCTGTACATCAGACAGATCCCTGAATATATGCTTAAGTTCCCCAACGACAGCATATGGTAATCCATCCTTGTGCGCAAATGTTTGGACTGCTGCTTGTGCTTTGTTGTACTTGCACAGTTGCACCATTGGGGCAGAGTCCGTGGTTGGGAGCTGAATCAGTTGAAGCAACATCAAATAAGACAGCTCAGACAGATAGTTTCATTTCTTCGACACTGTTGTTTCTACGTCTTTTTTAAAGCATTTCTAGATTAGAAATATGCATGTATTATACGCCAATTTAAAGAGTAGATTCCAAAGATCAATAATCCGCACAAAAAAAAAACGAAAATGACAAAATTCATTATTTTCCATCCTACCGGAGCCCCTTTAAAAAAAAGGAGTAGCATCAATCTTGGTTCTGGTACTGGTAGAGCGATTAAACCGAATATTGCAGCTTTGAATACTTCACACGCTTCCATTCGGAATGTGTATATGAAAAAATGTAAATTTATAATCCAGAAATAACGATCAAAAACGCCTAAGGATAATGGTTCTACACTGCCGGAGTATTAGGGGGAAAGTAGATGATTTACACGCTGCAGTTGCGACTAATGATGTTAATATAATACTAGGGACTGAAAGCTGGTTGAGGCCAGAGGTTGAATATAGCGAATTATTTTCCCCACGTTTCAATGTTTTTTTTTTGGAAAGACAGAACTATCTCAATGGGCGGAGGTGTATTCGTGGCCGTTAGTAAAATTGTTAATTGCTCTGTCGTAACTGAAACAGAAAATTTTTGGGAGTAAATATGGATGAAGTTAAAAATTGGCAGAAATTTAAACT
This sequence comes from Vandiemenella viatica, assembly GCA_031002005.1. NCBI lineage: Eukaryota > Metazoa > Arthropoda > Insecta > Orthoptera > Morabidae > Vandiemenella > Vandiemenella viatica. Next base: position 268,848,777 of record CM061921.1, read on the forward strand.
TCATAATAGTGTCATTTTTTCGACCTCCGGATTCTGGATTGGCTAACGTGGAATATTTTAGAGTCACTTAATAATATTTCTAAAAAAAAATTGATGGACATTTGTTGATCGTAGGTGACGATTTTATCCTACCGTCGGTTTAAAGGGACACGTGTCCTCTGATGCCTAACATTCAATTGCAACGCCGAAAAAGACTTCATTATATATGACATTTCTTAATTATAAGAGAATAAGTGCACTTTTCTGCAAAAAAAAAAAAAATCTGCTTTAAATTTTTGAGATAGTATGCAATGAAATAATTTTTGACGTTCCGGAATTCTACTGAAGAGAAACCATTGTTTAATGCAAAAAAAAAAAAAAAAATCCCAGCACCATCAAATCCATTTTGGGCAAATTGCAGCTTTTAGTTTCGGCAAAACCAGCTTCCATAACAAGTATTTGTTTAGTGAATTAGTAAGTCAAACATTTCATCTTCTTGCTATAAGCTTAGTCGACGTCGTGGTAATTAAGGGCGGGAAAGAATTCATCCATGTGCTTTTTGACGGAACCGTCCCGGCATTCCTCTGAAGCGATTTGGGGAATCCGTGGAAAATCCAAATCTGGACAGCCGGACGGGGATTCAAACTAGCGTCCTCTGGAGCGCGAGGCCAGTGCGTTACCACTCACCCACCACGCTCGGTGGCAACTAGAACCATATCATGGATTGACGTAAAACCTTAAATGAAAGATGGTAAATACACGGCAGCAAATCTGACGTTTACGCAGGACTGACGTCACTAGATCTTATTGTTGTTTGACGTCACGTGACTGATGGGTGTAATTTCACCTTTTTATTTTATTAAAAATAATATATTTTCAAATGTATTTCCACAAAAATTTGATTTTTCGGTATCCTTACAACTTACTGTATTATTGCCAAGTAAAGTTTCATAGTATGAGTACCCTATCGTGGCCAGGTGCATGCCTGACGTCACGCTAGCCTGTAAACAAAGTGCGAGGTTGCTGGCCCCACTACACACCCAATCACAACAAAATGCTCCACCAAGCAGATCTGTTCTTATTGTTCCACCCGTAAGTGAACTGAAGTTACGGAGTTTCAGAGCCAGTTTTTTGTTAAATTGTGAGTAATTTGTAAATTAACCAAAATAAATACAATTTACATTGTGCACACTTTGCAATATATTCTGATTCAGTTATTTAATCATGTACCCCATTATCAACTAATTCTCATCGTTAATTTAAGTGCCACAATTAATAAATAATAATAAAACAGTCATCAATAATTAGTACCTAACTAAAGTTAATATTACAATGGCAAGCAAGAGTTCGCGATAGATGTACGTATCATCGTATGCAAAAACTAATTATTTTTTTGGGATTATTGTAACATTAAGTCAGTTTACAGTAGTTTGATTACTTTTGTTATTTTGTTAGTCTGCCGTACCAATGCACTTCTCATCGGACTCTACGAACTAACGATATGCAAACTGCGCATTGGGTTTAAATATTCATAAGTGTGTTGTTTGTAACGTTTGCAAATGAGCAAACAGTGTTAAATAATTAATGCGGATAAAGTTGAAATACAACGATTGTTTATTTTTTACTGCTGTCATGATCGTTTAGGAACTGATGGTACACATATTAACCATTCTGAAATAAAAAACGCGTCAATGACTGAGGTATTTGTTCGGAGGTGCTGCGATCTGTGATGCATTCCAATAGTAAAAAAAGATATTTCATATCTAAAAAACAAGCCCCCTATCGTTTTCATACAGATTAATTAGTGGATACTGCAATAGCCTGCTGTATTTCATCTCTACTTCCAGACTCAATACAGGGTGTTACAAAAAGGTACGGCCAAACTTTCAGGAAATATTCCTCACACACAAACAAAGAAAATATGTTATGTGGACATGTGTCCGGAAACGCTTACTTTCCATGTTAGAGCTCATTTTATTACTTCTCTTCAAATCACATTAAACATGGAATGGAAACACACAGCAACAGAAGGTACCAGCGTGACTTCAAACACTTTGTTACAGGAAATGTTCAAAATGTCCTCCGTTAGCGAGGATACATGCATCCACCCTCCGTCGCATGGAATCCCTGATGCGCTGATGCAGCCCTGGAGAATGGCGTATTGTATCACAGCCGTCCACAATACGAGCACGAAGAGTCTCTACATTTGGTACCGGGGTTGCGTAGACAAGGGCTTTCAAATGCCCTTATAAATGGAAGTCAAGAGGGTGGCGGTGAATCGAGGAAGTACAGTACATACTAACGAAACTAAAATGAGCTCTAACATGGAAAGTAAGCGTTCCCGGACACATGTCCACATAACATATTTTCTTTGTTTGTGAGTGAGGAATGTATCCTGAAAGTTTGGCCGTACCTTTTTGTAATACCCTGTATAGGTGCCAAATTTACGGTACCATCTTTCACACATTTTACCTCACTTTTTCCGCGTGCATTCAAAACTGGCCCTACATTTATCATTGCTTGATATACTTTAGTTGTAACTGCAAAAAAAAAAAAAAAAAAAAAAAAAAAAAAAAGTGGAATATTCACAGACCTCTTGGGAATAATTTTGAAAATGGTATACTGGTTCAACGCCGATAGCGTGAAATCTATTGTTCTTCTAAAATTATGCTGTAAGGGATCCGTAAGGCAAGAGGCTCACTAATGTGATGGAGAGATGCGCGTTTTGTGGTAGCTTGTTACAGCTCTCGCGAAAGTATCGCAAACGTAATGCGAAGGTTGTGCTGGGATTGACTGGCAGACAGAAGATGCATTTTTCGCTTGAATTTATTGGCTAATATGCAAACGATTCTTTCATTTGCGATTGCAAGTAAATTCATCTTCCACCTACGGATTTGGGTTGCAATGGCAGTATATGGACCGCAACAGAGCCTATTTGAATTCATTCTTAGCTCGTGCCACTATAGATAAGTATGGGTGAGAAGCACACCCTGCCACTCAAAGTTTCGTGAGCCGGAGATTTACATGGGCAATTTTGTTTTCTTTCATCTGTTTTCTCGTCCCCGGGGTTATGACAAGCATTTTAAGTTGCTACTTCTGAAGTTACGAGTATATTTAAATAATGAAATTATCTTACTATAATTCCTTGCCAATGTGGAGATCATTCTATTGCGACGTATAACATAGCAATGTCCCTTTCCTAAACTCATTTTTCTATTTACTCATATGATTGGTATCGCAAAGTGAATCTCCATAAATGAATGTTACAGGACGATCTAAACACTAAAATCATACAACAGTTGATACGAAGAGGCGCTGTATTGATGCGTATGCATTCATCCAGGCAGAAACAGCCGAGGATTGGACACAGTTAATTTTTTTTTTTCTCCAGTTGCGTGTTGAGTGACAACACTGAAGCAGAGTTTCATGTTGACCAGAATGAGTGGTAACTAAATAGACATTCAGAACTGAATCTCCGTGCGTGCAGTATGTTCACAGAACACATCATCAGCTTCATCATCGCATCCTTCTGATTGCTCTAGTCTGTTTCATCAAAGAAAATGTCTCCAACATTCTCTATGTAAAAATAGTTCATAATAAGGCCCTGGTATTTGTTTTTACCTCATTTCTATCTAACAGTTATTGACTTGTTACTTCTTACAGTGTGAAATAGTTGCCTCCACACAAAGTATTTACCGACATTCTTTATTGGAAAATACATAAATTTGGAACATTTAACACCAAGCGTGGTGGGTGAGCGAATAACGCTCCGGCCTCGCATTCGGGAGGACGACGGTTCCAACACCCGAACGGGCATACAGATTTGGGTTTTACATGGTATCCTCAACTCACTCTAGGCGAATGCTGGGATGCTTCCTTCAAAAGGTCATGGCCGAATTCCTTCCCGTTCCTTACGCCCAGTGCCATCCCGTCTCTAATGACCTCGACGTCGACGAGGCGTAAAGCTATAAGTAAAACAACAAAAAATAATTTAACTCTTGAGAAATTTATTGCTTCTATGTGCTCTTTTAAAGTCAAATACACAAATAAATAAGCATTCCTGTATCTTTAAATTTATAAAGGATTTATGTGCGCCATACTTTATAAAATGCTTGGCTAACATAGAGGAAAGCAGCCGGGTTGTGATGTTATAGATCAAAGCCTCTTGAAAGTATCTTGACATGCTTGTGGGCGATGAACAAAATGGAAAACGTGTGATCTGGAACTTCAGATGCTGCAACAGACGAGAAAAATGTATACTGAGCCTACGCACATCCCATTTAACCATCTCTAGTATGCAGATTTACTTCTTCTTTTTAACGCCTAGCCCGTGTTGAGTGCAGGTGGTTAATAAGGCAGATATTCACCCCTCCATGGCAACTCTTGGGTCGATGAACTTGAGTGGTTTCCCGTTGTCTTTCCACAATGTGACAGTGTTCCTAAGTGTTTATGACTGTGATAGTGTGTGTGTTGAGTGTAGAGTGTTCTTGATGAGAAACGAAATAAGAGAGAGGATGAAACCCGGTGCCGCCCCATTCAGGCCTACTCTTCCGAAAGACAACGAATGGTTTGCCAGGTTTAATGTCCCCATCCGGCGGACGAATCTCATTCAATAGTGTCGTATGTCCTCACTCTATACGCTCTATAGGCTTAGGTTTTAACACAGGACTGGTGATCAGGAATCGTGTACTGCCAACTCTCCTGTCCTGCTAGCCAAATCCTGATGATGAACATTTCTTCCACCACCAGGACTCGAACCGGGTAACCCAGCATCAGCGACGGATACCATTATGGTGCCTCAGCCATCTGAGCTAGCACAGATATCCTGGATATTGGAATAGTTACGAATCTTAAGGTCCGTTCCTACGGCGAGTGGTAGGCAGGACGCGCCTTTCATCTTCTACCGCCTGGTGGTGGGTCGAGACGCGCCGTACCTGCTAGCTTATGCGGCAAAGATGAGAGGCGTCCCCTAACAAGGCCAAGGGACGCGCCGTGGAAACCCAGCTTTACACAGACATTCCAATTATAGGCCAAAAATCATTTATCACCAGACCGTCAGCCAGAGAACATTAAACTTACTAACTAAATGCCATCGCTGAAACATAAGAAGAGCGTAAAAGAAAACAAATGAAATTACTTCAGTTGATTAGTACACAACTAAATCCACATAATATATGCAGGTGCTTATCATTGAGAGAGGACATTACAAAGAGCTAAAAATAAAACATCAAGAAACACAGTTAGTGAATAAAATAGTGGGACTCACCTACCTACCATACCGGGAGATCTGCGATATCTTAAGACCGAGAGTGGTGGTGTAACAGTCAGCGTTCTCGCCTCGTATTCGGGAGGACGCCGGTTCGAATCCCCGTCCGGGCATCCAGATTTGGGTTTTCCATGGTTTCCCAAATCACACCAGGCAAATGCCGGGATGCTTCCTTCAAAAGGCCATGGCCGAATTCCTTCCCATTCTTTGCCCCCCATCCTTTCCCGTCTCTAAAGACCTCGCTGTTAAGAGACGTTGAGCAGTTACAAAAAAAAAAAATACAAAAAAAAAAGATATCTTAAGCGCAGATATGGGAGGTTATGGGAGGCATACCAGGAACCATAAGACCGCAAGGAATACTACTCCTTAGCCAGGGAAATGGATGCTTGAATACGGAAATAAAGAGTTAGGAGGTTAAGACGGCCAACCTCCTAGTCACGAACACGGAAGTAAGGAAACTGATCCGTGCACTAAAGACAGAACAGAGGTCTGCAATAATGGGGCCTGTCGGGGCCGCGTTTTTGTCTTTCGCGAAGGCGGAAGTGCTTGCAGAAAACTCGGGGCAACACACGACAAAGGAGAAGAAAGAAATCAGACGCCAAGCAGCTACCATCTAAACTCAAACAACAAACAAACATTCTGGTACATAATAACCAAGTGGAGGAGACAGTGACTGCATTTAATAAGCTAATATCAGTGGCGGCAGCCTTTTTATATGTGTAAAAAGCATATAACAAAGTATTGAATTGCCGCCTGCAGGTTTAGTGGTTCAGGCATCTGACTGGAGATCGATAGGTCCCCTGTTCGAATCTCTATTTCGGCAGAGATTTTCATAAGCCCTTAATACGACCTTCGTCTCTAGCACAGCTTGCTGTGTATTGTGAACTACGCCAGAACGCTTCTACGTTAAACTGTATGTCCCCTCTATGGCTAACAGCCATACTGGATACACAGATGTGTACCCATCCAAAACAGAATCAAGTCAAACGAAAGCTTAACGTGATCCTAGTTGTCCAAACGAACATACAGACATACACAAGTATGGAAAGAAAATTTATTGGTTAAGATCGATGTAAAAACAGATATTACCCGTTTATACATAAAAGTAATAAGAAAAGCTCTGACGCAAAGGCAAGTCTTCGTGACTGTGGACGCAAAACAGTCATAAATGATAATTCAGATTGAAGGAATGCCCCAAGGATCCGTACCGTCGCTATACATACATGTACATGATCTGCCATTTCCAATGTCACGTAACCCAGACCGCAGATAACACAACAGTATTTGCCGTTGGACAGAGACATGAATCTAATATCAACAGACTACAAACGGGAATAAATGATTCTTCCCTATAGTGAACGAAAAATAAAGTAACAATCAACCCTGGAAATTGCGCTCCAACATATTTTATGAAGAAATGTTTAATAACGTGTTTTAGAGGATAGAAATAGCAAGACAAAATGTTCCTTGGATTACTACTAGACCAAAAATTACTTGGTCATCAGCACGTAAGGAAGCTATTCAAGGAAGGACTTGGTGTGATCAACATCTCTTCCCATTCTTGCGAAGCAGGGAATGGATACGAAACTAAGAATTTATAAAACGGGTATAATATCGTTTATATTGTATGAATGCCCGTTTACAGTGACTACTAAATAGAAGCATTAGGATGATTCTAGGAGTAAAAATAAAAGTATTCACATCACTCAAGCACCTACACGACGTATCAGGATTACCAACAATCAAAAAAGAATTGTACAATCAGGCCCTGCGTTTGTTTAGCAAACTGACAAAGATAGGAATAATAACGATGAGAGGCTGCAAGAATTCTCCACAGGAAGATCACAACTACGGCGCAAGTAAAAGTTTCCATGTAGTATTATCGAACAAGAATAAATTAAAACGACAATAAGTAAATAAAAGAACCCAGATGGAGTTTCCAGTAAGATGTAACCATAGCAGGTTTGTCTGCAGCTGATCAATAAATTGCACCCGCAAACCAAACACTACTACACCTGATTAATAAGTTGAATGTTAAACATTTAGATCCCTAATGGAAGCCAAAAGAAACGATGACGCTTTTGTCATCTAAGATACTTCCATGCAGTACCCTCGAAACTGAAAGCACAGTTTTCTGCAGGATGCCATTTTATACATACTAAAGATTATCTTCAGTTTTCATTATTATTTTTTAACACGTATTGTCTCGTTTGTCATTACAACGCTCATAGCTTGGTTTTACTCAAAGCCGGCTCCAAGGCCATCTGTCCGATTTAAAGACGCATTACCTGATATAGTTAGTTACTGACAAATTTTTTTTAAAAAATCTAGCGTTAGAACAATGTCGGAAGTCACTGAAACGCAACGTAACTATGCCTTTGCGTTTCATCTAATAATAAAAGTCATGTTTATACTTCGTTAATAGTACGTTCAATCAACAAAAAATTTGTTAGGTATTACCTTAGTTCTCCGGGTGGAGCCGCGTCGATATGTTAAAACCAAATGTTTCGGCCATCATGCTGTGGCCTTCATCAGAGGATTGCTGCGTTTGTTGCCGCTGTCACCTATATATAGCAGTGTGAGCGCGCGCACTAACCGTCCGCGATGACGTCACGGACGTTGCCGTGCCTAACGAAGGCGGTCGGATGTGGCCGTTCGTCTTGCGTCCTCCTCAGTAGGTATGACCAAATATGGTCAAGCTGTAGGCCACTATCAGCAGTCATGTTGTTAGGTGTCTTTTGTATTTCTAGTGCCTCTCTCACACGCCTGGACCACCATCTGCTCTCTATAGCTACTACCCTGGTCCGGTCAAATAAAATAGAATGTCCACTGTCAGCTAAATGTTGAACTACAGCTAATTTGCTGACGTCGTTATTTTTAAAATGCCTCATGTATTCATTTAGTCTTTCCTTGACTGTATGTCCCGTTTCGCCGATGTTCACCTTGCCACAGCTGCAGGGCATTTGTTATACGCCCGGTATCTGTAATTTCTCCCTTTTGTCTTTTATTTTTACAAGTACATCCGAAATCTTCCTGGATGCCCTGTATATAGGATGGATGTGTTTATTTTTTAAAAGGCAATCAATTTTATCCATCACACCCTGGATGAATGGTAATACTGCCACTGGCCCATCAGTTGATTTGCTGATCTCTTCTGTCGGTGATGAGGTAAGATGTGATACGTTAGGTTTCAACATATCGATGTGGCTCCACCCGGAGAACCAAGCTAATACTTACGACCACCGCGGAAGCCTGCGCAATTAAAAAATTTCTTCATAGTCACTGACATAAAAAAATGAAGTATTAATAATCCACGTAAAAGTTTTATTCTATTGGAAATCACCTTTATGTCGTTACACCTCAGAAACCTTAATCCGCCCGGCTAACCAGCATTCGGTTTTCCACGGTTTCCCGAAATCATTCCAGGCGAATGCCGGGATGGTTCCTTCAAAAGGTCATGGCCAAATTCCTTCCCGTTCTTGTCCCCTGTCATTTCCCGCCACTGATGATCTAGACGTCTTAAAACCATAAAAAAAATATATATATAGATTAGGCACGGTGAGCACAAAATTTCGCTGGATAGGTCGTAATATTTCGAAAAAAACTTCAAAATGGCTGTCTAAAGAAACAAATACATGTCCAGTTCTGTATTAAGGGAGCGTCCATAAGCCACGTGGCCTCTTGTGAACCCCCCGTCCCCCTCCACGTATCCCGACGCGGCTTTTACCTCTAACCCACCCCCCCTCGACGTAGCACGTAGTTTTTTTGTTATTGATTTCAGTAAATATTTTGTATTGTTTTCTCTTGTCATACTATCATAAATTACATTCGGAGATAATTAAACGACGGAAATAAATATTCACATGCTGTTATGTGTTCTGTACCTCATTTTAACTGTGACAAATAATATGAATAAGAAATTACGTGGCTTGGCTTGGAGCCTCCCCCTCCCCCACGTAGCTCTGCGTAGCTTTTCAGATAACCCCCCCTCCCCTCCCCCTATCTTAGACTGTAGGCCTACCACGTAGTTTATGGACGCTCCCTAACTAGTCGCTGCAATATGCATTAAGTTAATATCAATTTCGGTTTCCAGTCTGGTACTCTTTTTCATATGCTATATACGGTGAAAAATTAATATCTTTGAAAAGTTAATTTGTAGATTTCAGTGTATGTTCGTTTTTTAAAAGACAAGCCTGGCCACATATTAAAACGCCATCTTACTGGGCACAAGGAGGACAACAGTCGCGTTGGTACACCAGCCCTCCTCACTAACGTTTTTAGTGGTGTTTCTGGAATCATCAGGTGCATGTAGGGACGATCCCCACATTCTACCTCAAAACTTGCACGGTTCACATACAGGTGAACACTTATGCCCCTCCCCACCTTATTTTTCTAAACGATCGCAGAGAGACTCCTACGAAAAGCCGGTTGGGTAAACGAAAAATTCACATCTAAACGGAAAAGCGGACTCCGCGAAATGCGCGAAAACGCTGGAGAGGGGAGGAAGAATTGGAAGATCTAGATCGCGATACCTCTATACCACCAGCGCTATAAAATAAAAACAAATCTCTTGAAATGTTTGTTAATTTCTTTGTTGTAATGTTTTCTTGAAATTTCAGCGTCTCCCCATTACAAAAAGTTACAAGAAATTTACAATAGCAAAATACTTTTTCAAGAGGGACTCGAGTGTTTTTACTGAACGCAAATACCACATTGTGATGGCTTTAACGAAATGTTTTCCTCATAGTCAAGGCCGTATTTCAACCTAACCACAACCGCTAGCAAGAACATCAGAGTTTTAGGCTGATGTGATTCCTGTACGGACCATGGTGTTTACAACGTTGGAGCGGTATCGTGATCTATAATTAAACCAGTTTTCATCATTTAGGGACTGCCTTTCTGTTTCGACAATTTTGATCATAGTATATAACCCTTGTTTTACATTATTTGAACACAATAACCTCCAAAATAATGTAGATCTTTTCAGGAAATTATATGCAAATTAAAAAGAGCTTCATCTGAATCCGTTTTCTTTTTCCTAATTTACTTTTGATCCCTTCTGTTTTTCACATCATGCAAAAAAATGACAATTGCTCACCAAAACAGGCTTTAATTTATACCTAATAGGTATTACAAGTAATAATGTTCACTGAATTAGAAGTTATTGCTTGTTACTGCGACCGAAAAACTCAACAACGATCCAGTTTTTGATATGTTCATAAGTTATTTGCTTCTAGTAACGCATTTTATCTTATTATATAACTACCAATCTTAACTCGTAATTCCTAGCAGCGTTTTTAATTGTTTTATTTATAGCTATGTAATTAAAAAAACAGCACCAAGGAGCTAATTTCGAAAGCCAGAGGAATGTATTCTCCAGAATATCCTTGATAATATATAAATTCAGATAAATCCACAATCACAAGTTAGAGAATCCAAGAGATTGCACACAGCATTATCAGATAGGAACTAATATAATTTTAACTGTAAACTTTAAATCGGAAAGGAGTTATTCCAAATTTCAAAACGAAAATAAACGAAAAACTGAAATATTTAGGTTCTTCTTATTAAATTAATAAGTAACTGTCATTAATAAACAATGGAAACACATACCATCCGTTTCTCCTATTGTTATCAAATCTACCAATGATATTGACTATTGGTATAAATCATTAATTAATAAATTTCATTTGCATTTGAAATATTCAGCGGAGTCATTACTGAAGAGATTTAAACAAATAATCCATATGCAGTGCCATTCAATCGCGCAGAATTAAATACAATGTTTTGTGTATATACAGTATAAGTTCTCAAATTATCATCTCATTAAGCATCTTGCAAAAGACGTTCTAGGTCCAACAACGAGAAAGGCAGATGAAGCCTTTAAATTAAAAATATGTGCGCTCACAGTACCTTCTCCCTACTATCGTAATTAAGAACCTAAAGTACGTAATTATACTACGCGACTAATACAAATAGGATGCGACGTTGTGAGCTGTTTCTTGGGCGGGCGGTGAGGCATGTTTAAAAATTCTATTCCCGGAGGTCACCTGTGCAGACAAAGCTCTCTCTCGGACGACAATAATTGCAAGCTGTGCTTTAAAACAAGTTCTAATTAAAATTCTGTTTCAGCAGTAAATGATACAATGCGCGTATAATTCCCGAACGTTATTGCAGTTAAGCGTCTGAACAAAGATATTTATGATTCTTGCGTGTATTGCCGGATAACGGCTATGTAATAATTAAAATACACGCAAAATTTCCTACCAGCCTAATTTATGGGGGTCACTTGGCGTGTCCTAACTATCTTGGAATCAATATCAAATAATAAGAAGGCCGTTTGGAAAATAATTTCAACATCAAAACCTTCCCACATTCATTATTAGTGCTAGAATGCCGATTGCTTGAACCACTTCTACACCAAATATTGTATTTACTGTTTTGTTTCTTTCTGTATTTTTCGAAAATAACTAACTATATTATCAGTCAGTCTATTCGTCACTGTTTCATTGCATAGATGTCACTAAGCGATGCTTCTAGTATTTCTTCCAACTTCTCTCACAAGGGTTTTTTTGGCTAATGTAACATTGATGATTAACGATAATGATGATTATACGAAAGCTATATTATCAGTCTGTTTATAGCATGATGTCGTAAGTTTCTAATGTCAGCCTGTAGCAGTACATAACAACCTCTGAAGTTCTTTCAATGAGTGTAAAATATGTTGTGACCAACTTTTACAGGGGTCTGACGTTACAAGACTTGACTAAGGAAGGTGGCAGACACTGAAAAAGAGAGAACCTTACTTCATAATTTCCCTGAACGTTATGGAATATTAGGAGGGTAACGTCTCCCGGGCTGACTCATGTCATATCGAATAGGAAGTAAACCTATTTGTAGCAGCAATGTCAGAAAAATTTCTACAGCCAATTAATCTACAGCATCTATAACAAAAAGTAACAGACTAATGTTCCACAATTTGTTAAACAAGTGCCCATAACAGTCTAACCCGCGACAGAATATAGCAGCTGGGGTTACAGCTGGTTCGAGCAGAGGTGAGCGAATAACGGTCACGTCATATGGATATCGACGATTCGACAGCAGAGTGGCTGGAGGGAGGCGACAATCTTTCTCCTGTCATACCGGTCGCTGGAGTGGGGTCTTATAAACATATATAGCGCTGACCTACTAACGCACGTGTCAGACGGTATCGCCTCGCCTCCTCCTGATGCTTCGAGAAATTTCACCAGGGATCGCGATAGACGATGCCCTGCCTTACTGCAGCAGTTGTCGTATTGATCCATTAAAACCCGAAGGTAACTGGGAAGATATTGAATATTTTATCATCACTCAGAGGAGTAAATAAAACAGCTAGAGATGCAATCACACGACTAACCCTGCCTAGGCGTGATAAGAAATGCAGACACGTTTGCAACAAAGTTGGGCAGCTACTACATCCAGACAAGATTAAGACTGACTGTCACTCTAAACAGAAGTAACAGGTTGACTTGTCACAATGTACCCTGTTCACTACGAACTGACGGCTCAAGGTCAAGTATTCCTGGTCCCGCTCCCCACACACACCACCCCCTCCGAGCTGAATGCTTTGTGCAGGTAGACGGGTGGTAAATTTCCCCTTCGCATATAGGGGTCAGGGCATCGAAGTAGAGTTAGGGAAGTCTAGCCTTGGGCCGCATCTGTCAACTGAACGCGCTATACAATAATTGAGTCAGCTCAGTGACGCACTAAAGATGGTTCCATCACAATAAAGCTCATACATCCTTTTTAAATATATGCGGAAGCAAACTGTTAAGTCATAACCCATAATAATTATATACGGTTTCAAGACAGTATCATAATAAAAGCACATGATTTTCACATCTCACAAGGAATAGCGGAAGGCAGTACATCACAGAAAATGTATTTAAGGGGGAGGGGATGGATTATAGTCACAGGGTGTTGCCAAATCCTCCAGATAACGATGCAACCCCACAACCTAAATTCAGTTTACTACCAACCTTTATCCCGCTTACAGATTTTGGGAGGTAGTTTTGTGATCACCACAAAGAGTTGTTACATCCGCTTTAGTTGATCGCATTTCAACAGTTAATGTCACACACTTGTGAAACATAAGCAGGGGGACACAAGTCAAATAACGTGTTACCACATCTCTTACTGAAAAAGAAATTTAGGAAGTTTGCAGTAGCGCTACAGAGAAGTTGCTTTGAATGTCGAGACACAGTTACTTAAAAGTTTGGAAAGGTTTACGGGAGAAGTTCACAATTTTCCTAAAACCTGACAGGATCGCAACATTTTGATATGCGCCAGTCTGACAACAGATATTCACACATGTCTTAGTAATTATGCCGAAAATTTGCCACAACCGTCCGACATGGAAAGCTGTAGTACCACAGAGCTGCCACAACCTGCTGTGAGGGTCACAATACTTAGGTATGAATAACTCCCGGGAATGGGATTGGGCCATCCTGACTTGGGTCTTCCACGGTTTACGGAAATCATTATAGAGAAATGCCAGAATGGTTGCTACAGAATTCCGTGGCCCAATTCCTTTCCCCCCTCCCCTCCCGTATCAAATAACCTCAATGTTGATGAGCCGTAAAGCACGAAACAAAAAAAAAAAAAAATAAATAAATAAATAACCCGCATATTGTGAGATGTCATTACAAAATAATTTTTTAATTTTGATTTTAATTTCATTACCCCCTGGTTTTTTTGCGTATTGCTTTCATTGCCGGGAGCCAAGTGCGGGTAAGTTCAGCACTTGACAGAGTTATTCCGGCGTCTACCGCCCCCGTCCTGGGAGCTTATTCTAATTGTGAAACTGTGCTGCCATCTGTCAGCAAAACGTGTAGCTTGTGTTCTTTATGATAAGTGTATTTTTTTCTGTGAAACGTGTAGTTATGAGGTGGAAATTGGGAAACGTTCCAGCATTAGCATAGGTGATTGCGGGAAACCACCTAAAATCGCACTATAGGAAGCCGGGGCAGGTATTTGAACCTATTCGTATTGTACTTCCTCGATCCAGAACGGTTAGCGCGCGCTGTCACGCTGGCTCATATTATATTCAGCTATGACAAGTGATCGAACATACCGGCACACACTCAGTGTCCCATTTCAAGAGATGCAAGACAGGTACCTCTGTGTCGTTTGAGTTTAGCTGCAGGGAGAGTGAGAAAATACGACTCGCAGTCCTGTTGGCGTTAAATGCTAATGTAAGGTTCCAATTTTCAGCACTTTAACAGTGGGGATGATACTGTCTTCAGCTCCCCCAACCATAGAAATTCAGACCGTAAAATACTTGCTTCTGTTCGGCACAGGGTGGAAGAGGCACGAGCTAATGCCACCTAATTGGCTAGCCACATTACCCACGCGTGAAATTCTCTTACCACAGCCGCTCGCGTCAAGGGCCGGTAATTACCACAGACTCCCCCACCACCAACACTTTCATTTTGTGACTTACCAGAGGTGACACAAATACTCTGATTCCAGGAGATCTATTGGCTCACCAAAGGCGAAGGAAGTTAATCAGCCAGGATTCATTCGACTTGTCTTCTTTAACAAACCTCAAATGTTCTTAATATAATTTGTTTCTGGCTTTTTTTTCTGTCATCAGTCTCTCGACTGGTTTGATACAATCCTCTATTTCATATCTTGTGCTAACCTCTTCATCTCAACATATTCCATACAACATACGTCCTCAATTATCTGCTTTAAATATTCCAATGCTGCCTCTACAATTATTACCTTGCACTGTTCCTACCAATAACAAATTAACCAATCCCGCACGTCTTAAAATATGACCCACCATCCTGTCTTTTCTTTCTGTAAGAGTCTTTCACATTCTTCTTTCCTTCTTGTCATTTTCAAAACACGTCCATTTCGTACTTTACGTCTTCACTTATTTTTCAGCATCCTTCTATAGTACCGTATTTTAAATGCTTTAGCTTTCCTTCTCTCTGGTATTCCTGAAGTCCATGCTTCGCTACCATGTAGTACTGTGCTCCTCTCATAGAGTTTTATAAAGTTAATTCGTAGTAACAAATCAATACTTGAAACTAAAAGAGTTCTCTTTTTCAAGAAGGCTTTATTGCTAGTGCTATTCTGCTAATAAAACCATTCCTCCTTCGGCCATCAGTTGTAATTTGACTTCCTAAGTAACACAGTTCACCTACTTCTCCTATTACATCCGATCGTGCTGTAATATCCAAGTGATATGTAGAAATGCTAGGTAATTCCTTTCTCATACTTCGTAAGCCTTGTCTTCTGTGCGTCAAGACCAGTTTACATGATTAGGTTTATTTCTTTTTAGGTTAGGTTAATTACTAAACTTCAAAGATTGAACAACGTTTTCTACGCTGCTTCAAGACACGTAGATATACGTCTTTGTTGTGTTCTGACTTCAAAGATGTTGTTGCGTAAAGTCAGAAAAGAAAGATGCATATTTCTCAGGGCTTTACAGAGTAAAAATGGTAGTAATAGCTCATATTGTTGTATTGATATAAACTGTCACATCGTGAATAGGTGTAAGGAAGCTGAGTGTGTATAGCAGAAACATCAGAAAGCAGCTTCAACATCCTACTTCACCATTGAGTTTGGTCAGTCCATTGACTTGAAACTTGCGGGACTAAAGTATGGAACTATTGCAAACAGGCATTGGCAACAAGACTTAAATCTCGCCAGTTACTAATCTGGAATATAAGGCAAACAATGTTATATCTTTGTTGGTTGTATCAGTCATTTGTTGTGCATATTCTATTCATTTCCTGATGTTGGGTTCAGTACAAATGCAGGTTGTTCAGATGAAACCTCGCTGATTTCAAAGTGCAATACTTAAAAAACAAACTAAAAAACTATCTGTTAAACATAGAACCTTGCGGTTTGCACCATCAACACAAAACTTTTTTGTGTAATTTTAAGTTAGCGCTTTAATTTTGCTTCAGGTGTTGAATAATTATAAAAAAAATACTACTTCACAAGAGACAACCGAATGCGTGGTATAACTGAAACATCGTCACCAATTGCTATCCATAGAAATTTCTGACATGCGTACGATAGAGTGCCACCAGATGTAAGTACAATTAAGGCTTGCTATGACAATTTTCTAACCACAAGTGATGTAAACATACAATCATTTTCGTATGTTCTTGGATAGAACATTTCCACAGCGTGTAAGATCCCCTCTTCCTGTATTTAGGTTTAGGTAAATTTAATCTGCCCGTTTTCAAGCTGTAATCTAAGCTGCTGAAACCGGCTGATTATTTCCATTCACAGTTCAGAAACAAACAAATAATAAATATCTAGACAACGAATTCTTTGAGTAACACTCGAAAAAAACACTTTTATTTATATTCACAAGGGTCAAAACACACTTCTTACATTCCTTTTTACTCAACAACTTACCAGATATATTTTATTCTCATCTATACCCTTGCCATATTTTCTTTGTCTTCTCCTCCAAAGATATACATTATTATAGATAATCATTGTCCATAGATATTCTGTCACTTTAATTATGCGTTTATCTTTATTATTTTTTCATAACAATTTAACACATTTTTATGCACAATACAAGCAAGACTAATATTTAATTAACTTTTAACAAAAATTATTCACAAAAATTAAAGTGTAAGGGACTTTGTCACCTTACATATCCCCCCCGCTACTTGTCATCAAAATTTTCCCCACAAATTTTGTTGATCTCTTTCTCTTAGTTCACAATATTTACATTCACTCTCTGCAACTTTCATCCTTTCATTCACCCGATGTACAGTTTCAAATCTTTCAGGTTCCTTAAACCTAACACTTTTCCAGATTTCGGGTACTGGAGATAGTATGCATGTTGATGAGGTCTCCCCACAATTTTATACGGTCCTTCATATACATCAAAAAATTTCTTAATTTCCGCATTTATACTACTAGATCACTCATGAGTCCTCACCAATACTAGCTCGCCTACTTCGAACTCCAGCTTCCTAGAACGTCGGTCCTTCATCTTCACTTTTCGTCTTGTTGCGTCCTCTTCTTCTCTATATGTCGATCCTTTGTCCTTCAACTTCACTTTTCCTCTTGTTGCTTCCTCGTCTTCTCTGTATGTCGATCCTTTGTCCTTAATCTTTACTTTTCCTCTTGTTGCTTCCTCTTCTTCCACCTTTCGGTAACATAGCTCTTTGTTCTTCCTCATCAATTTGATTGCTTCACTATCTTTGCCTCTTCCTGATCCTTCCTTCCTTATCAGTAAACATTTCACCTCCTTTTCTTCTTCATTCTCAGTATCAGTTACGTATTTCTTTGTCAAAGTTCCGATACATTTTTCTTCCTCTTCTGCACTATATTCTTCCTCGATTTCTTCTTCTTCTACAGAATTCTCTTCGTTTTCCCTATTGTCTGTTTCCACGTCCTCCTCTACTCTTCGCTCTTCGTAATTTTCATCCTCATTTCCCAAGATATTGATTCAATATCCTTCACCCCCTATCAACTCGTCAATACTCTTCTGGTCCTTGTTCTTCCAATAATCCATTTCTACTAAACCAATCACCTCACTTCCTTCCATTGCCTCATTTTCAACCTTGTCGAATCGTTCACTTTCCACAATTTGTTCTAAACACCTCCACCATTTTAACGGACCTTTGTCTTCCACCGCTACTTCTTGCTCTTTTCCCACTTCTAATCGTTTTTCGAGGTCTTCCTCATCTTCTTCTTCTACCGTTTCCACTCCTAATTTTTCCTTACAAGCTCTTCTTGCTTGGTTTACCCATTCATCTACTTCATCAATCATCAGTGTTTTATCCATTAATGGCTTCCTTTCTTCATTATTTCTGATTTGATTGTCACTCTCTACTGACGTTTTCTGATTGCTCTCCTCTCTCTCTATTCTTTGGAAATGTTTTGCAACATCTTCTAGAACGGTCTTCCTATGTTTTACTGCTACTTCTTTGTTTACTCTCATGAACATACATCTATATTGTTTAAAATTTCTTGGTCCTCTTCTTTCATCGGCCTGGGAACGGACCTCTTCACAAGCCCTTCCTAATTTCCCTGGTTGCATTTTTCGTCACTCTGCTTTCCGCTTTCTACTCGCTCCATCCCTCTACTTCCATTGTTGAAAGCTTTCCATTCTCTAGCGTTTCGATCGCTCCATTGTTTATATTGTGTAGGCTTTCCTTTCCATTCTTGTGCCGGTCTCGCTTCTCTATCATCTCTCTTTCCATCCTTTTCCCGATATACTTGTCCCGATTGCTCTTTTCCACCATACGAACTTCCGGTAAAATTTTGATCTCTTACACTCCTATCGTCCCATTTGTCTATCTTGTCCACTCCTTCTAAAAATTCTTGGAGATTATTCCATCGCGCAAGCAACATCCTTTCCTGCACCCAACGCGGCATTTTTCACTCCAAAATTTCTATTTTCTCGTCTTCTTCTATTGGGTTTGACAAGTATTTCAGTCCTTTCATCAATTTTTCGCAATATTCGCGAAGGCTACCGAATTGCCTTTTGTATGGACAGCTGTTCCTAAATTCTTGTTTCACACGTCTCTGCCTCTCCTCCGACCAGTACCTCTTCAAAAAACTTCGCAGAAATTCTTCGTAGCTAATACTGCTCTCGGCTACTCCACACGACCATTCCAATGCTTCGTCTTTCATCATCATCTTTACATATCTAATTTTTCCTCATCACTCCAGTGTTTCGGTAGTGCGTTTCTGTAAATCTCTACAAAAATGTGCGGATGAATCTCGCCCCCTGGAACAAAACTTACTTCCGGTAGTTTTATTTGACCGGACGGTACTAAATTGTTGCCGGCACAGCATTCAATTTTGTTTTGTACCACGTCAACTCGCTGATTGACCTCTATCCATTGTTGTTCAACTGTCTTTTTGCAACACATGACCTCACCTTGAACTTGCCAAAATTCCTGTTTAATCCCTGAAAATTCATTCTTCAACTTATTTTGCTCATCGCATACCAGCCTCATTGCCTCTTCACGATTCTCTTCTTCCTTAACAATGCACTCCTCCACATTGTCTAGCTTAATATAGATATTGTGTAATTACTTCTTGCATTTTCTCCATCTGTCGTAGTGTTAACTTTTCAAACTTCTGTTGATTTTGTTGTAATTCTCGTCTTAAATCTTGTTGGTTCTGTAGCAGGGTTTGTTTTAATTCTTGCATATTCATTATCTGCTGTTGATTTGTTTCTTCAGATCTCTGGTGACTCTGCTTTAATTCCTGTTGGCTCTGTAATATTTTTGTTAGTATCATTTCCAAGGAATTATCTTCTTCTCGGTCAAATTTCTTTTGAGTTTCGCTAGCTGGAGATAACTCATGAACTTTCTCAATACTAACATCACACACTGACTGATCTGAATACGCGCAACCCGAATCCAAACTGTTATTTAAATTTCCAGAAACCTTAACCTGCTCACTATTTTCGCCTCCCGTCCCATTAAATGAACTCTCGGAATCTACCACTAAATTTTTGTTTTCCATTTTACACACAAAATTTCACACAAGGATAAATCCTCACACCAATAATTTCAACCCCATAAAAAAATTTACGAGAGTAAATACAGACTGGAGAAAAGAAAGTCTTCAACGAGGTGACAATGAATTTTACAACGCAGTAGTTTGACTCAGAATTAGAGACACAAAAAACTTTCATCAACATACATATTATCTTTACAAAAATTATTTTCACAAAACACATTCAAAATATCAGTTTTTAACTACAGCAAATTTACTTCCACAATTTGTCAAAGATACTATTCTTTCACGTTAACTTCTCGTGCATGCATTATACATTGAGATGAATTTCTTTCCCAGCATTTTAACTGTTATATTCCTGCTTGTTATTTTACTACTATACAGTATTATTCCCTCTACTGCAATTTACTTTTACTATTATTTTTATTTAAAGCAAGTTCCTTTCGGCAAACAGTCACAGATAATATCTAGTTCGTTAACACTTAACCAAAACGTTCATTACCATATCTTGAAGTTTACTCTTACTATTTTCAGTAATTTACGCGGCTATGAGTATCTTCAAATTTTTAAACAATTACCATATCTCTTCAAATAGCTTCTCAGATTTACATCTGCATTTATTTATTGTCCACTTCACGTTATTAAAATGTATTTTCTGTCTTACCTTTCTCTTCTCCGAAGATTTGTCAGGCTCTTTCCTTATTTTTTTTAGTTCTGTGTCCTTTTACGGTCAGCCACTTGTAAGATCCCCTCTTCCTGTATTTAGATTTAGGTAAATGTAATCTGCCCGTTTTCAAGCTGTAATCTAAGCTGCTGAAACCGGCTGATTATTTCCATTCACAGTTCAGAAACAAACAAATAATAAATATCTAGACAACGAATTCTTTGAAGTAACACTCGAAAAAACACTTTTGTTTATATTCACAAGGGTCAAAACACACTTCTTACATTCCTTTTTACTCAACAACTTACCAGATATATTTTATTCTCATCCATACCCTTGCCATATTTTCTTTGTCTTCTCCTCCAAAGATATACATTATTATAGATAATCATTGTCCATAGATATTCTGTAACTTTAATTATGCGTTTATCTTTATCATTTTTTCATAACAATTCAACACATTTTTATGCACAATACAAGCAAGACTAATATTTAATTAACTTTTAACAAAAATTATTCACAAAAATTAAAGTGTAAGGAACTTGTCACCTTACAAGCGATAGATAGGATGAGACAGACCGATCAAGTGGACACAGGGATCTCCAGATATAACCCCTCTGTATTTTTTTCCTTTGGTGCTATGTGGTGGCATTGTATATGCCTCACCTGTACGTCATGTTAGCGATCTCAGAAAAATAACTGTGGATACTTTCGGTTTCATCATTACAGGTAGCTTGGGCGCACATGAACTAAGATCAGTATCATTTAAACATTTTGAGAGTTACGAAAAGATCACAAGTAGACGTGCACTGATTTTTTGTATAAACCTTTTGAGTTGCTTTATAGGTTGGTTCTGTGTTTAATATTTTTTTATATTGTACTTTGAAATCAGGGAGATTTCCTTTACATGTGTTGGTACGGAAAATTTGAATATCATTTTAAGTGAAACTCATCTTGCTTTTTTATGTCATGGCTACTCGGGAGGATTAAGGAAGATGTTTTCTATGTGCACGAATCGTTTATGCAGTATCTTTGGATTCGGCACGAATCATTCCATAGTGTGATATTAGTCTCGTCGATGTTAACTCTATACCAGGGAAGAACTATTCGGCCAATATAGCTGCGACTTTCTTGAGTTCCCAACGTCTCCTGACTAGCTCATATGGGTTACATGGGTTTCAATAGATATGAGGAGAGGTGTTCTTTCTTACAGCATATAACTTCTGTATTTCTACTTGGCAATCTAACCTGTATAAGGCCACATTCCCACACATCTGCAGTACTAACACTTGACACGAACGTTTTATACACGAAATCGATACACCTTGACGAAAGCTGCAGACAGCTAGCGACGTAGATTTACAGAATCAGAAGTGAAACTGAGCGTTGATTCCCAGATGCTGCGAAACTAACCCAAAGTGTGCTCTGCTGGTGGGAAATGATATAGAGACCGGCATCTAGAGTTTGGTTTTCAATGATTTCCCGAAATTACCCTAAACGAACGACGGAATCATTCCTTCAAAAGACCATTGCCAAATTCCTTCCTGTTCCTTATCTCCTAACCTCTCACAACTCTAATGATGTCGACGAATCGTAAGGCCTTAAGAAATAAAAGTAACTGATGGGCATGGAGGTATAAATACGGACGAAATTACAGCGGTCGGCTGGTTTACCAAAGTACTTGGCTCCACTACAGTTGCTGACTGAAGACTTAATTTCGGGTTGCATGATTGCAGTATTAATTAAAGGACTAAATGTAACGTTTCTTGCTTTCATTAAACAGCCATTTTCCATTTACTGTTACTGCTTCTACTCTCTGCAGAGTTAATGCTGGAAGGTCGCCATTTTTAACACTGAGACTTCTTTGAAAACTACACCCTCCTAGTGAACAGTCCACCTGCCTCTAGCCTGAAACAGTTCATAGGAAAGAAACAGGAACACAAATCAAGACGTCTCCTGTAGGCTCGCATTCTTTCTGCCCTGGTGGGTAAGACAGTTTTGGTTTTCGAACCAGTTGTTACATTCAGTGATTCTAGTTGACTCGATATCAGCTAATATTTTTTGGGGATGTTACGGAACATTCCAAAACTTTATGATTTTTCTTTTATTTAACTGTCCATAAAGTAATGTTAATTGTTTATTGTTCAACACGATACCTCTTCATACTGAAACTCGGGAATGTAGACTAAGCTTAGGGCTTTACACCACGTCTACGTCATTTGAAGCGGAAAGGATTGGGGTAAAGAACGAGAAAGTTTTCAGTCATGGCTTTTTGAAGCAACCATACTGTCATTCAGGAAACCATGAAAAACGTGCATCTTGATGGGCAGACGGGGATTTGAATCCGTGCGCTTCCGCTTTTTTTGGCTTTACACCTCGTCGACGTCGAGGTCATTAGAGGCGGGAGACGATTTGGGGTAAAGAACGGGAAGGAACTTGGCCATGTACTTTTGGAGGAAGCATCCCGGCGTTCGCCTGGAGTGATTTGGGGAAAGTATGGAAAACCAAAATCTGGATGCCTGGACAGGGATTCAAATTCGCGTCCTTCCGGAAGCGAGACCATAATGAAGTCCTTCAGAATGAAGGTCCGAGCGTTACTGATCACCCAGCGCGCTTGTTCATCTGGGTTCCAATCAGAAATGTAGTCTCATTTATATTTGACAAAATGAAAAGAACAGGAATATCGGGAAGTACGTCAGATTCAAAAGGATGGAAATAAATGCTACAGTTATTAGATCTAAGCTGACAATGGCTGATAACCCGCTGGTGTCCCCGCGTACAGACCATCCTGACTGCTGTTTTCAGGCGGTTTTTTCACAGTCGTCAAGACGAATGCAGGGACAGTACCCAATATCTGCCTCATAAACTACACGCTCAACTTAGTTAAACGTTTCACAGACAGATGTCTATACTTCACTTCCCCAATAGTACATAGTACGACCGTGCAGTAGGTATAAAGTATTTGGCATCAG
The DNA here is from genome assembly GCA_031002005.1 of Vandiemenella viatica. Taxonomy (NCBI): domain Eukaryota; kingdom Metazoa; phylum Arthropoda; class Insecta; order Orthoptera; family Morabidae; genus Vandiemenella; species Vandiemenella viatica. Next base: position 268,872,157 of record CM061921.1, read on the forward strand.
CAAGGGCATGAATAAAACTCATCGAAGACAGCCGACCACAAAATGTTGATAAAAGGTGGTAAAGAAGAAGGAAAAGAACAATGAGGATGAAAGTTCCAACATGGTAAACATTTAGTATATACCACCTAACAACATTTCGCGTAGTCTTAAATAGTTATCTATCACCTTTATAACTATGTTAACATGAGTGAATTAGTAAATCTGTATACGTACAATATATGTTGATCATTTAGATCTTCGGGTATATGTCAAAATACAACCGACATATTAATTTCTTGATATAATGAAAGCAGAACATAAGTAATATAACTCACGCAAGATCACATAAAACTGAAAAGTAATTTTTTTAAGCTTATAGGTATTTTCATTTCATATACCCAATTAATCTGAACTGTAGTTGCTCTTGAAACGTCTTCCCAACAATCATTTTACTATTTCTGGCTGAAGACTTTAGAAAATAAAACTTTACCTCAATAAAGACAAAAAATAAAGGTGAATGTGTATCCTTCTTTCATAGCTTTTAATACACCTTCCTTTGAGTTCTTCTCTTTTATTACGTAAACGTTTCTCAGAAAACAATCTTTAACAATGCAAAAAGGGGCAAATTTAGTCAAACGAATACCAAAATAATTTTACTTTCTATAGTTTTTCTCCATTTTGTAATACAGAATAAATTAACTGATATTTTGCCAAATCAAACAATACAATATTAGTTTTCGTCGAAAATTATTTGTTTTCTTCGATCTAATATTCAATAAAACGAACAGAAGAGAAGCTTTTGCCGATAAAAAAAATAAGCTGAAGAAGGACCATCAAACTAACAGTCTGTTGAGAATTCCACCGATTTCGACCAAATTCCCTCAGATGATCTGTTCAATTAGGGGGATAAATCTGTCTACGTCATAACTTGACTCTCGAAATCTTTCACCGGATTTCACCGGATACCCACAGTGTGGGCTGCCTATTGCGGGACTATGTAAATGGTGTAGATAGATCGGAAAAATCTCGTTTTGAACGCACCGAAATTTAATGAAATACCATGGGCTGTTCGGATTACTGTGGGTGCAACTTACCCACACGTGACCATCATACATAATCAGATTAAAGCGTGGGATTCAAAATGTGCTGCAAGTTTCCGAACAAATCAGAGGGTAACGGCTTGTAATTTATAAATCTAGAATATCAGTAACATTCATTTTCCAGATAACGTCCAATACTTGACTTTTTTCATGAGAGCTGACTTTTTATGTCAAGAAATCAAAGTCCGAACGCACATACAGGGACAAACATTATAACCGAACATCTACACATACGTAGCAGTAACGTGCATTGATATCTGTTATAGAGACTAATTGCCTATATTACCAAATTAAATTTAGCAACCTATATCAATCGTACCTTGCTGTACCAGTATCGCGTTATTACTTGTAACTAAAAGCCGTTTAAAAACATGATATTCATAAAGTATTCAGAGCGATCAGCAGCAAACTAACGTACCATGAAAACACAGCCACAGGGCGCAAACACTTCTAAAATAATACTGATTCGAGCAAGGAGGAGACATGCCAAAAATTTGGTCACATCTATAAGATGATAATCTTTGTAAGTAAAGTTTTAAATACGAACACTTTGATCTTCATTTAGTTGTCAGGCAACAATAAAAGCGGAATTTGAATGGTAGGTTGAGTGAAACTAAGAAAAATCGTCACCTGTGGCAATAGTTCAGACCAACGATTTGAAATATTCAACACATCTAAACCCTAATCTGTTAAATTTAGCAGAAGCTAAAAAAGTGTAAATTAGAAGTAGCTGAAGTTGCAGAATGAGTACCGTAGATATGCGTGAAGTCCCAAGTTGGTGCCGCATAGTGCTCATTACCAATAAACACGCCGGAAATTATACCGTCCGCCGCTGTTCAGCTGACAATTGATGACAATTCGAGCCGAGGAAATGGGGCGCACGCAAATCTATTATACGGGACGGAAACGATGGTCTACTGGCTGGAACATAGGATCTGATGACAAGGATGCTAAGGAAGTGGTAGAGAAAGCTGAAAGTCAGTGAAAACAGGTAGGTTACATTCTTTTACACTAAATGTTTCGTTTTGATCTGCCCTAGTACATGATAAATTAATCTTTTACATATTTAAAAAGAAAGTAATGTTAAATGTAACTAAAAATCATTTTAAATCTTCTGTCAAAATTTTTACTTCTTGAGTAAAAGAAGAAATGAAAGGAATAAAAGGCTATGTAATTCCGTTTTTCCTTACCTCCTAAGAAATCTCTTCACGAGTTGCATCAAAATGGAGCGATAGTTTTATCTCTAACAAACAAATATGCTTGTAATAAGATTTTGTGGTTTTCGCAGTCTTTATAATGATCTATGTCTACATCTACTTATATACTCTGCAATTGAGGGTTGTTTTTGCACCAAAATTTATCTCCACTTCATGTATTCCAATCCCCAATAGCATGAGGGAAGAAAGAATTCATATAAGCATCGGTGTGGCATCTTATTTCTCTATTCTTATCACTCCTGTCATTGCGGCGCAAATAGGTTGGTGGACGAAATATTTCATCGCACTCTTAAATGAAAGTGACTGTACGCATGTTAACCAATAAGTGACGTTTTTATAAGGACTGTGTTAACCAGACACGAATCGAGCGGCTCTTCTCTGTACTTCCTCTATACTGTCAATCAGCCCCCAACGAAACGGGATATGTGCACTACGACCAATCAATCTTCTTTGCTCCCGAAGTTTCGACCAGTGCTTATGGTCTTTCACAGAAGTCAATCTACCTACTTGAATTTCTTTTTGTTTCAGCTTGTCGAGTGGTATGATGCTCTTTGAAATCTCTCCCTATCCTAAACTGAGCCCTTCATTTCCCCTTACAAATTAAAACCAACCACCTGAATTACCTGCTTTCTTTATTCTAATCATTCCCTTCAACTAAACGCTATATAAAAAAGTTTTCGCTGGTAAGTTCAGGATTCACTTCCATAAACCGCTGTACTCTATGCATAATGGTCATGAAAGTACTTTCTGAGTACTTGGTCAATGTTTCATTCTAAATAGGTCCTCCTCATAGAGAAGAGTATTTCTATTTAATGCTTATTTACATTTTGCTCACTGTTAATTTTTTTTTTTAAATCTTTCTCTTAGTACACCTGTCTAGTTTTAAAATTTTAAAGGAACAGTTGTTATTGTTTCTCTAGTATACTATTGCACTTGTATCGTTTTAGCTAAATTTGCTCAAAATTCATTTTTGAACGTTCTGTTCATGTTCTTCGGCAATTTTTCTTTATTCTCATTCTTAGGGATCATCCATAAACTACGTGGCTCGGTCTAGGGGTGGAGAGGGGTTGGCTGGAAAGCTACGCTTTGCTACCTGGGGGGATGGGGGGAGGGGGGAGAGGGTATTCCGTGCCAAGCCTCGTAACTTTTCATTCGCATTATTTGTCACAGTTAAAGTAAGGTACAGCCTTTGAATACTTATTTCCGTCATTTAATTATCTCTGTCATTAGAGAAAAAATCTACGTGACACGTGGGGTGCGGGGGGGGGAGGGGGATAGAGGCAAAAGCCACGTGGGGCAGAAGGAGGGGGGGGGTTTACAGGAGGCCAAAATGGAGCTTCGTGGTTTATGGACGCTCCATTGTCTGCTAATAGACAAAGTTTAACAGAGAATCTCAGCATACTGATTCATTATCATGATGCTTCGAGTTTTTAATTCAATACCTTGATTAATTCATCTAAAAACTAACTTAATGGAAAGAATGATAGATCCCAACTATACCTTACAATATTTTTAACAGATGCTTGTATCCCACTTTTCTTTGTTTTTATTTTTGTCACCTTATTCTTACATACGTTACTCTACTATCTCGATATTTTAGACCCAACGCGTTCGAAATTTTAAGTTCGTTGCCCCATTCAACAAGTAAACGCCATATACACAAACTTGTTTTTCTTGATCCGTGCTGATACTAAATATAATGCAACTGCTTTTCTTTTACTCAAACTGACCTTCATTTTGTGAGGGTAGAACATAAATGCGTGTGGCCTTGTTGGCCGGGATATGCCCAAAGGGCTCAGTCGATGGGTGAAAGTGTTTTCGATTCGTCGCTTAGGAGGCACAGTTTAACGTGGGATCAAAACCACAAAGCGTTCTGGCGTATTTTAAATCCACAAAGCAAGCTTTGTCAGAGGTAAGGCTAAGGGCCACATTACGTGTGGTCGGCTCAATGGCAGATTAGAGGACGGTCACAGTCTTTGACAGGTGGGCCAGGAGTCGCATGTCTCCCGTAGTACCATTTCACCACTGAGGAGAGGATTCCAGGCGGGAGGAGACATTCTACACCAGTTACGGTGAAGGAAAACCACGTGCCACTACCCAGCCCAGCGTCAGGATCATTATCTAGCCTTAAGTGCCCGAAAATGTCCAATAAGCACAACACCTGCAATGGCTAGACCTTGTAACAGTCTCTGAGTCACACATCTCCCGTCAGACAGAATATCGTCAGCTTCGGGAGATTGTTTTCTATGCTCGTCGCAGTAGGTGTCTTGCTCACCGTGACTGGACCCTGGAGCAGTGAGGTAGCATCCTGTTAAGGGTGAGTCAATGTTTTCCTGGAGATTCTGATCCATCTGTTCAACTGCCGTCCATCTCAGACACGTGTCAGCCTTGCCAATATTGTGGAATAGGATCTATATGGTGGCGCCAATGTTCTCGTCTGAGATGGCATTATATTAGTAGCAAGGCTCCCACTGCATCTGTTTTTTAAGGGTATTGTGATGGCTGCTGTTTATAGGAATGACATTCCGCTACAGTATGTGCAGCTTTTTCGTGGCGCATAGTGAGATGGGTTTCATCTGTTGGATGAAAACGCATGCCCACAAATGGCTGAAAATGTGAACGAGTACCTGCAATATGCGGTCATCACATCTAAAATGGACATCTCGCACCCCGGAATTAAATTCGATTGAACATGTATGAGACGCTCTACACCGAAGTATTGCAGCCCTAACACCACCATCACGGACCATTGTTGACCTTCAAGGGGCCCTTTTCTAACAATGGGAAACGTTACGGCACTATATGCTTGACCAATATGGGGAACCGTTGTGCAATCTGTACTGCCATGCAAGGTCATCACACCTCGAACTGATACACTGTATGCCAAAGACGGAATGACACCACGCATGGTCCACATCTGGTTTGCCTGTATGTCTTGTATCAGTAGCGTTGTATCACGAGTCAAATTGTTGCCAAGGTCTCTTTTTGTGCACACCTTATAACCGTGTTCTATGTTTTTATTTGGATCTCGAATATCCCTTAGAGACATGAATTTATTCTGAAATTCATGATACTGAAAATCCTTTCTGTAATGAAACCTAAATACATATTGCAATCAGTTGGAAGTTGCTTGCTGAGCAATACCGAAAAATTCTTTTGAAAAACCTTAAAGATGTTTTGATGGATGTAACAGTTTAATGGCACAGATGTGATAATAAATTTAGTAAAATAATAATTATTAAATTCTACATACTCAAACATGGTCATCCGCTGCTTGGTCAATAGCTCACATTATGAGTGTAATATTGTTGCAACGTATTAGCAAACATAAAATATAAATAAATATCGTTATAGTTTTATGCTAATCATTTGCGATAATATGCTGCACTGTGCCTCTTTTTGAAGTGTTTTAATGCAATCCCGTTAATTACAACTTTAACGATAGATTTGGCGACCTGAATTTAGGAAAATTATTGCTAAAATGTAGGAGAATGTGGATAAACTACGGAGCCAATACGATCCTTCAGTGGGCGGAGCTTAGATACCTTCTTGTTAGCCAGACTTGATTTTATGTTGCACGCATTGACTTTACGAAATAAATTATCTTAAATATGGAAGGCGCTGGATGAAACATCCACCTGTGGGTACTTCAAGGGGTAGATCTACGATTGCGTTACTGTTTTCTTGGATGAAATCCAGTGTACAAGTTTGTCAGATTGATCAAAATTAAGGAGATAGACTCTGACACTCTCTGAAAAATTTATTTCCAAAGACTTTACATTTACAGATAAGAAGAGATCATAAGAAAGTTATTCACTGTTACTCATGTGAAGTATGATTTTTTTTGGAACTCATAGAAAAATTATAGAAAAAATCTTTTAAATTATAATTCAAATTTAATTGTTAAACAGGAAATTAATGAGCGTGTTTATTGTAGGCCACTCATTCTGCAGTTGATTGTTAATATAATAATTATTGTTTCATAAGTACGCCAATGCAACTGTACTTGTATTTTATTTATTCTAGGATGCGTTTCGCCACCCGTCGAATTATTTTCAGCGTACACTGTAGTTCTGTTATATGTTATCAGTTTTTAATTTTTTGGAGGACAGTTTTTGTTCACATATAATAAAACTAATTTTATGTATATGTATCACAATATGACTTATATTTACGTACTGACGGGTTTGGAGTTTCGTGTAGAAGGGGTTTCTTTTTTTACTTTTTATAAAACTAGGAAACATATTGTAACTTTTATTTACATTTCTGTTTTGTGAAACGGTTCTTGGTTACCTGTGTCCTGAACCATCATGTTGCTTCCAATATTGTATGTATTTATACCACATAGATGCTGTTGAGACCTTATACCTTCTCTGATAGGGTGAATTTTGATGCACAGGTTTTTTTTCACTATAGTCAAACTATAGTTTTCTTGAGCGCAATGCTGTTTTTCAGCTGTTTCATTCGGTAGTGCTCTATCAGAAATGTTTTGTAAGGGGAGTTTTAATTTCGTAAATAAAATCCAAGAACAGTTCCATTGGAGTACTCATTAAATAACAAATATTATTTTAACAAGCAGCTATAGAAGAAATGGCCTACAATAATCACATAGAAATTTAGTAATACAGATATTCTGAGTAGCTGATATCAGATATATCGTGCATCCAAACTATTATTCTTGTGTAGACAAAATACAAATTTTTATATCGTTTTACATATTATTGCCCCGACGATATTACTGGAGCATCCAGACGTAATTATTTATGTTAGCTATCGCGATATCAAATACCCTAATCTTCCGATCTACACCCCAAAGAGAGTTCTCAGAGTTTCAGCCGCAACTTTGGTAGATTACTGCTAGTGTTTCATGTTTCAACTGAACAAATGTTGCGGGAATACTTCAATGTAAGTCTGTGTCTTCGACGTTTGAAATGTATTACTTCTTTAGGTTGCCGATAAAGGATATGGCACACCTCTAACAATTGAGCATGAACTAAAATAGTTACCGAAGCTGGTGGGTGAGCAGTAACCCTCTGACATCGCATGCGGGAAGACGTAGGTTCGAATCTCCGTCCGGACTTCCAGATTTCAATTTTTTCGTGGCTTCCCGAAAATAATCCAGGCTTTCTTCATAAAGTCATTGCCGGATTCCCTCTCGTTCCTTGCTTCAATCCGTTCCACCTCTAATGACCTCGACGTCTACGAGGCGTAGAGCAATTAAGGACAACGACAAGAGAAACATAAAATAATTGTACTCTACTTGTGTAAGGTTCGCCAACTTTTGCAAATTTTAATTGTGTTTCATTATTAGAAATTATCTTGATTTATCCAAAGTGTTTGAAGTAAAATGTATTTTTTGTCAATATTAAGTCCATTTTTTTATGGAAACGAAGGATTTTTTTATTTATGCAGAGCAATTTTTTGCAATCGAAAATTGGAGATTGGGCATAATCATTAGGTAAGGCTTTTGAGTGTAGAAATATTTGGATAATAATGATACTGTAATATAGCGCTAAGATACGTAAACATTAATTATTATGGATCATTTAATTATTAAATTATTATAAATATACATTTAATATTTCAAATAATTGAGGGGTTTACAAATTGAAGGTTCGTTTACAATTTATCTTTACATTTTATGAAATGACAAATTTATTTCGCCAACTAGAAAAAATTTAAAAGAGAGCATGAGTGAACACATCATGACATTGTTTTTGCAGTGCATATTAACCTGAATTAACGGGCAGGTTCTTACGGACAGTTCTGTGTTGTTCCACAGCTTGTGGGATCAGCTGCTACCTGAGCCCCTTGTTGCTCAGATGGGTTGACCTCATGCCCTCAGTACGAGGCTGCACCGAGACCCCATTCAACCCGGTCATTGGCTGGTGACTGCACCTTGCTTGATTCAAGACTAGAGCAGCACTCCAGCTTAGATGGAAATTCCCCATCTAGTTCCACCCATCTCACCACATCAACAACCAATATTCCACCAGAATCGGACTTCCTCTCGTGGGTTCTCTTCCTCCTATTACGGTTAGTCCCTATTGTCATGGAGAGCTGGCTTATATATTACATAGAATATTTTTAAAAAAACTCCTCTCGTACTGTTTTGCATTAATCAATACCGCTTGCGATCACGACAACTAGTTCTTTTGCGAATCGAATGCCGATTCTGATTTTTGGTTATGCGCGAAATGTTCGTCAACTCCTCTTAGCTCACAAATAAAATATCGTAATAGATTGTTGTGTTTTACGTATGTCACGTTCTACTGCAGACAGCAGTGTGACTTTTCACACAAGTTTAGTATTTCATACAGTGCACTTCTTTCGGCAGGTATTTATTAATAATGCATACATAAGAAATGTTTAGTCATACCATTTAGCTGTGGGCTTCTACTCGATCTCATACTCCGGGTGGTCGGACGTTTGCCAGCCAGTGAAAGGGCTCAAAATCTATCCTCCTAATTTACCCCATGTCTTCGAATATTTATAATTACTCCACTTGCAAAAAACTGTGTTTTCACTCTTTTTTTCGAGGGCGAGGAGGAGAAAATGGCAAGTAATTTGCTGAGGAAATATTCTTCTTCACCACCTTTTCAGAACATTAAGGATCGGCTGCCATTGATGATTTTTACTCTTCATTGGCATGGTCAAATTTGGAGCTATTGTTTTATGACCGCATGCCCTGGCTGACGCGAAATATTTTATACCTACGTGATATTGGAGGAAATGAAGTGTTGCCATCTGTCAGCGAAATTTTTAACTATGTTCTGTGTGTGATAAGTGTTTGTAAAATGTATATTTATGAGCGGAGATTGGTGATCGTCCCGGCATTCGCTTTTATGGATGCGGGAAACCGCGACGGCTGGTACGAGGGGGTACGAGGGGACGTGGGTTCGAGGGGACCTGGGTTCGTACCCGGTCCGTTGGGGAGCGTGCACAAACCACGTGGCTCGGTCCAGGGGGGGGGAGGGGTTGGCTGGAAGGCTACGTTGAGCTACGTGGGGGGAGGGGGGGTTCCGAGCCAGGCCACGTAGCTTTCCTTTCATAACATTTTTGACAGTTAAAATGGGGAACAAAACACACAACAGCATGCGAATATTTATTTCTGTCAGTTTATCATCTCCTTACATAATTTACAATCGTCTGACAAGAGAAAACGGTAAAAAATATCTTCTGGAATCAAAAGGGAAAAAAGCTACGTGCTACGTGGGGGGGGGGGGGGGGGTAGAGGCAAAAGCCACGTAGGGCTACGTGGAGGGGAGGGGGGGTTCACAGTAGGCCAAAATGGAGCTACGTGGTTTGTGCACGCTCCCTTGCACCTCTCCGATCCAATGTGCGGAGCCTCAGTGAACGAGCTACACTGGCGGGTCAATCTATCCGAAAATGATAGGCGGAAGCGGATAAAGGAAAGCTCGACACACCTCCTGAGAAAAATTTAGAACAACCATCGCTAACTCTCGGTTACGAACAGGACAGATATATTAAAACAGTATTTTTGCGATTTTTTTGTTGTAGTTGCCTGCAAAACAGATCATGCAACAGCTTAACCTGCGAGGCAATTAATCAGCCAAACTGCTAATTTATTTGTAATATCTTTGTAGCCACACTGTTAAATTGCTATATGAGTCTTTAAAATCGTTGCTGGCATTAATTTGTTTTCCCTAATTCATCACATGCCATCTTTTGGCTGATATCACTTAAGAAAATAATTTGTTGAAAATTCTAAAACTCGCTAAAATATACAGCTCTATGTGATGACGAAATATTTGTGGTGTAGAATCAAAAAGTCTAGTATTTGGTTGTTCTGCTCTCTAGACTTAAATGATATATTAGAAAAATTGAAATGAACCAGATGACACTCACGAAAATTATGTGATGGCAATTTTTTCCCTTGCTCTTGTTTTCTGGAACCTTACAATAGGGCAGTATTTAAGAATTAAAATCCAGTTTTCTGCATGCGAAAATCAACAGTAGGACAAGTTTATGTAATCACTTTGCACAAAGTAGAATGGAGGTTTGATAGGTTACAGCTAAAAATATCTCGCAGACCGAGATAGCAGTCAAAGTGGCTTGAGCAGCCTATTCGATCGATACAAGTGGACTTCTGCAACAATACACGCCACCTTGTTCAGATGGAGCACCCAATTACTCGAGATGTTATCGGACGGCATTAAAGAGGTCAAAGGAGTGTGAAGGGTACTTTACAGATAATTTAGGAGTAGTTGATTGGCTGTGTACAAGACTAACGACATTCTCTCTTGACCATTTATTACTTTATTGGATAATAAATAAAGGTTTTAGTAGTTATGTATTGGTATTTATAGGGGCAATAAAATAAGGCATACCACCTCAAAGAGGACTACGCATGATTCACAATCTTTCCTTGTATTCTTGCAGTTCAGTGTGTAATAAATAACGGTAAAAAATTACAATCAATATTGATGTTTGTCGCAAACACTTAGATTTGATAATGAGCTCCCATACAGCCAGTAAAGAATTTGATTTGGTTTCCCGGCGCAGTACAAATCACCTTTGTCTCCTCCACATAATGTAATTAAATTAAACATAGTATGTTACTTCCTGTTTGTGTTGTTAACACCATTGTAGCGTATTGATCAAAAGAAAGGTGTATGAAACCATTTGTTATATTAAAACAACAATATTAATATTAAATCTATGTTTTTTTTTGGAAAAAGCCTACATGTCTCAAACTTTTTCAAATGTTAACTGTGGCATTACTATTAATTCCCCCTTTTTTTTTTCTTTTTTTGTCATCAGTCTCTCGACTGACTTGATGCAATCCTCCATCCCTTCCTATCTTGCGCTAAGATTTTCATCTCAACATGCCTACGTCCTCAATTATCTGCTTCATATATTCTAATCCCAGTCTTCCTCTGCAGTTCTTACTTTTGACTGTTCCTTCCACTGTCAAGGGGCCAATTCTGCATGTCTCAAAATGTGACCTACAATCCAGTCTCTTCTTTCTTTGAGACTCTTCCACAATCGTCTATCGTACCGATCATTTCCAAAAATCGTTCGTTTCGTACTTTATCAGTCCACTTAATTTTCAGCATCCTTGTATAACACCACATTTCAATTGCATCAATTTTCCTTCTTTCTGGCATTCCTAAAGTCCATGCTTCTTTTTTTCTGAGTCCTAGATCAATATTTAAAACTAAAAGTTTCCTTTCTTTCATGAAGGCTCTTTTCGTTACTGCTTTCAACATCATTCCTGCTTCGTCCATCAGTTGTAATTTGACTTTCTAAATAGCAAAATTCACTAACTTCTTCTATCGCATCCGACCCTATTTTTATATTTAATCTACTATTATTGGTATCATTTCTGCAACATTTAATCACTTTTGTCTTGCTTCCCTTTTTTTTTTTTTTTTTGCTCTCATAAGTCTTTCCACTGGTTTGATGCAATCCTCCATCCCTTCCTATCCTTTGCTAACTAATTTGAGAGGATTACTTGTCCTCGGGATACCCTTTGTGTATTTAATGCAGTGGTTTCCCGTTGCCTTCTGCATTCCCATGTCGTTGATCATTTCTGATTCATCCGCCTTTAGGGGCCGTTTCCAACTTGCTTCCCTTATAATTAACTGAATATCACCCCAAGTATTATTATATTATAAATCTCGATAAGAAATCCCAATTTTGTTTGGATTTGTTCCTCGTTGACGTCGAGGTAATTAGAGACGGGAAACGACTGGAAGCAAGGAACGAAAAGGGATTCAGCCAAGGCCTTTTGAAGAAACCATCCAGGAATTCATCTCGGGTGCTGTCCGGAAGCCATGGAAAACCAAATCTGGACGGCCGGACAAGGATTTGAACCCACGTCCTCCCGAAAGCACTTAGCTTCAAAATCAGAAATGAGTGAATAAAAACTCTCTAAATTTGCAAAACAGTGTACTTTATTTAAAAAGTCATATAATTGGTAAATAATAGATATTACAACCGGCAAAAGCCCTTTAATTGTAATTTTCGCAAAGGAAGAAATAACTGTATCGTTCAACTACATCACACAGTTCGTGAGCCCAAAGGTAACTCATTTCGCATTCGATCCACCGTTCTTGTGATCCTGATCTGAAAAAGTTTCGTTGTAGTACAGGCTCTGTGTGTATTCTTGATCATCGTCATCATTTAATAACATTCTTTTAGGGTTAGATTTCCTGCGGTTAATGATTTTCTAACTAACTTTGGTTTCCTTTTTTTCTTCTTCTTCTTCTTTTTATTTGCTTTTGCAGCTTCAAGTGGATTTATATATGAACTTCATGTGAAAATGTGAAAAGTGGCTTTGTTTCGGCCTTTGCATTTGAGTTTTCCCGCTATTATTGTACAACAAAATCATTTGGTCTCAAGGAAAAAGAAGTTTTGGGTCGTTGAAATACCGCATCTGTTCAAAGCAGGTGGCCACTTTTCCCAGTTTGGCGCCGTTGTAGAAACACGTCATTCTACAGGGCGTTCGCCGGGAAACGCAACCCACTGTTAGCGCTACAAGGAAGAAACTGCTCCCGGCGAGCGAGCGCTCAGTTTCCGGCATTGTTCGACCGTCGGCCGCGGACTATTTCATAATAATTACGCTTCATAAACTTCATAAACTTGTGTGCTAAGCATTTAAATGTGACGTAATTCATTAGCTTACCTTATAAAAGATGCTGGAAGTGTTCACCCTCTTGTGTAATGCACATTTCACATCTTCTGAACATATTTCGAGACACACGCTGCCCTAACTGACTTAATGATTTTTTGGGTGACTGTTCTAGTCGAAAAGCGATATCGTCAATTTTCTCCTCTGTGAGAATACGGTTGACCGACAGTCTCTTTTTGTTAAAAAATGAACCCGTTTCTCTTACTTTTTTAACCAGACGCAGAATTGTTGATTTAGCTGGCAGTAAAGCGCCAGGAAATTCGCGACGAAATTTACTGCGACACTTTTTAAACGACTTCTTCTTCACATATGTATCGTAGAGAAATATTCTTTGTTGCAAACTGTAACGTACAAAAATTTTACTCACACTCAAACACGGTACAGATTAATAAGAGTATGAAGCCCCAAACCAGTCAAACCGCAAAGAAACGTTTATTCACAACACTGATTAATAAGAGACTGAAGTCACAAACTATCTACAATGCAAAGAAACCGTTCTTAACAATGTAAGGGTCACTGCACTGCACTGTTGGGGCAGCGGAGGTGTTAAACAGTGCGGTGATTCACGGTGCCGTGTGGCGGAAATTGCTGGCTCCACTCACCGAGCAAGTTGCCGACGGCAACAGACTGGGAGGGTAGCGTTTTCCGGCGAACGCCCTGTATCTCATCAATGCAAAGAAACAATCATGATCACCAAATCAGGAACTTACAGCAAAATCATTACTCTTGCTAAAGAAATTCGTTCAGAAAGGGTAAGTCTTCTGATTTCTTAGTAATAAATTCGTAAAGTAACCACTTACCAAACATCAGGCTCATCAAGAACCACAAATATTCTGATAACTTCGAGAGATGATACGCTAACCGGAACGGACTTCTCAAGGTAACTGAATTCATTAAGTTGCACTAGTTACGATTTTTTCTGCGTGATTGCACCAACCCTTGGCCTTAAAAACCCGCATGGCCACTTTGCCCTCCATGGCCACTTTGAACTCCATGGCCACTTTGCCCTCCATGGCCACTTTGCCCTCCATGGACACTTTCCCCTCCATGGCCACTTTGCCCTCCATGACCACTTTGCACTCCATGGACACTTTGTCCGTTTCTCCCCCTATGCAGTGAAGAAACTGAAATATTAAGTCAATCAATCCTACAATTACATTTACTGCACCATTTTCATATTGAAATCCTTAAATTAAACTTCTCCTATTACAATTGTCTACAAAATCCTTGCTCAGTCAAATACTTCCTTTTTTTCTTCTTCTTCCTATTCTACACCACCCATTCCAAACAATATGGGTCAGCTGCTTTTGATGAATTTTACTCATCGTTGGTATGATCATATTCGGTGCTTTGTCCTTGCTGTCGCAATTTTTTTTTATACCTACTGCCACTAATGTAGAAAGTGCGATGTTCCATCAGGCTGCGAAATGTGTAAATATATTCAGCATGTAATAAGCGAATTTTTTGTTTGTGAAATGTATAGTTTATGAATCAGTTATTAGGGACCGTCCCGGCTTTCGCCTTAGTGGCTGCGGAAAGTCGCAGTCAGGACGGCCGGTACTCGGAGACCTGGGCTTGTGGCCGGTCCTGTTGCAGCTCCCAGACCCAGCGTGCGGCGGCGTGGTGCACGGAGCCACACTGCTCAATCAAGTCCTCCGTTAATATTGTTGGATTAAATCACCAAAACAAAATTTTAAATAACAAAATGAGGCGTTCGTAGAAAACACCTGTTTGGACGTGCACGACAATGCGGAGCCATACTTAATGGGGAAGTTACAAGGATCCGGGTTTCGAACCTCAGGCCTCATGCACTGTCGTCCAGCTCGCGGTGTTTAGGCGGTTTTTCTTATTCCTGTAGTTGAATATAGGGACTGTCCCAATTCCGGCCTCATAAATTAAACAGTTCACAAACAAAATCTACAATTATCATACAGATCTCTGATAATATGTTTCACGGACACAGGTAACATCAGCGACAAGTTCTACGACGATACGACTACTAAAAATAATCGTCGCAACAGTAAGTCAAAGCGAAACAACGAGGGAAATAAACGCTGGGATGAGGAAGACATGGCATTCATGGACTACAGAACATTGTTCGATAATCTTCGGCCGTTCTTCATATTGTCTTTTTTATATCTGTTAAGACCTATCTCGGTTTGTTGCATAATTTTCCTAATACCGAGAGTGGTCGGTGAACGGTTAACGTACTGGCCTCGCATTCGGGAGGACGCTGGTTCGAATCCCCGTCCTAGTATCCAGATTTGGGTTTTCCATGGTTTCCCTAAATCCCTCCAGGTGAATGCCGGGATGCTTCTTTCAAAAAGGCCATGGCTGAATTCCTTCCCGTTCCTTGTCCCCAGTCCCATCCCGCCTCTATTGACTTCGATGTCAACGAGGCATAAAACCATAAGTAAAAAAAAATTAAAATTTAAAAAAAATCCTAATGGTATTTTAATGTTCCTGGCCGTTTAAAATAATTTAAAGAAGTTCAGTTACAGCATGTTGTATTCAGGCATTACTGCAGTGGATAAAAGTTTATATGATACGAAAACGCTACAGTTATTCTCTTCACACTTAAAAGCAGACAAAAGAAATCGGTCAAAGAAACAGTGCACGAGTAGCTTTCAAAATTTCTGGTACAATCAGTTAGCTTACAGCAAAGAGGCAATCCTCAAATTTTGCAACTTTATTATATACTTTATGGAATTCTTGCCGGTCAAAGTGAATACCATACACGACAGACGTTACCCACCATTCAACTCATTGGTGAAATTTAACTGGCCTGGGAGGCAGGTTTCGCGTTGCTGTATGCGATGGCGTCCGTGTTGTTTGTGTGTTGGGGGTGGGAGATGAAAGAAGGGAGAGGATGTAACCCGGCACCAGCCCATTCAGGCCTTCTCTTACGAATAAAAGCAACGGCGACACAGAAGTTAACGTCCCCATCCAATAGTGGCGTATACCCTCACTACACACGCAAGTTTGGATTTTATCTCTCGACTTTTATACGTTATATGAACAGTGCACCATCACACGTGCTAGTCAGATCCAAAATGATAAAAAAAATCAGTCATTACCAGGGTTCAAACCCGATGACCCCGTTCCAAGCACCAGACAGAGTAACAGTGTATTAGCTATCTCCACCATGAAGCAGGTTATAAAATTTTCACCTTCAAAATAAGAAGCTACAGAAAAGAAAAAGTTACTTCTGTAGAAGTTTGTAGCAGTGAATTTACCAGTTGATAAAGATGCTACGCAACAACATGTATGAGGGTGTCTAGGTGTCATCGTAACATTCATGGGAGTCCGCAAGATAAAATTCGGACATCATACGAGTATTTATACCTCACCGTTCTGACTGCAGTATTTTGTAGTTTTCCGTACTCTTCAACGACAATGATCAAACATACAGGTTTCAAGAAACGAAATAACATATTCAACTAAAGCCTACACAGTTAGCAAACAGACAGATGCACTTCCCTCCTTCGTCCTTCGAGCGTACGGTATATCGGATCAGATTTGTGAATGGATATGAGGTTTTCTAACAGGTGGTAGCAATATGTCGTTGTTGACAGGGATTCCTCTTCTAATCTAGATGTTACATCGGGAATTCTTCAATGAAGTGTAATTGTTACAAACGATATTGGAGACAACGTTAATAGCAGTTTGCGATTGTTCGCTGATGATGCAAATCATCTGTAGGGAAGTAAAGTGCTCTAATAAATTGCTTAGAAATTCAGCGCTACCTAGATGTTATTTCAGAGTGATGCTGTGAATGGCAACTTACACTAAATTGCAAATAGTCTAATGCAACGCGCATAACTGACAAATGTAATGCGTTTGTTCACGAGTATAAGGCAAACAGCTCAATTGTTTGCTCTGTTGATTCCATTAAGTATTTTGGCGTAATAGTATAAAGCAACAAACCTGCAAATAACTTTCGTCGTAGCTAAAGCTAATTCTAGATTGCGACTCATAGGTCATATTTGCAAGAAGTACACAGCGTCCAAAACTCTCGAGCGTCCGCATTTTGATAATGTTGTGGAGTTTAGGATCCTTATCGCAAGGGATTGATTGACACGAAGGAAAGTATTGCGACAGTCCTTACGAAAACGTCACAGAATTGTTACGTAGATTATGCTCGGAACATCTAATGTCGCTTTCGTTTAAATTTTCTGACGAGTATGCGAATAACTTTTTTTCATTTATGTGTGCTATTTAATTCTTCGTCCAGCAACCTGTTTAGGTCGCAATGACATGAGTGATAAGAATAGGTAAATAAGATGTCATACTGATGCTGATATGCATGTTTCTTTCCTCTCCCTATCCAGGATTGGAATGGACAGAGTTGGTATTGGTACCTTCCGCTATGTTTGTGAATTGCAGAGTATTGTTGTAGATGTGGAAGGTTATGTCCTCCTTAACAAGTCAAACGTCGATATAATGTTAAAAACTAGCAACAAAAGCAGTAGGTTCAATCAAAATGAGTAGAAGCATCATACAGCAAATATTCCCCACAGCGTGATTCAGAGTGACTCTGAGAGGGAAACCATTCTCGTAAGTTAAATGATCATTACAGCAAGATGAACCCTAACGTCAACCAATATAAAATGTAAGTCAGCAAATTGATTAAAACTGCTAACGGTATTCAACTCCCTGATTTTAGTGAGCAAATTAAAATTTCTTTTATAGTTCACAATACCCAGATTTAGTACTGGAATACTGTGTTTATGGATAATGAATATTTAAAGATAATGAACGCAATGAGAAGAGAGGTCGCGACCAGAGATAATGCGACAGCGCAGAGAGACAGAGGCGGGGGGGGGGGGGGGGCGCATGCAGATCAGGGCTGACCGCAGTCGAGCCTGGCGCCCCGCAGAAAGTGGGTCAGCCCGCCTGTACACAGCACAGCAAGCGGCGTCTTTTGATGTTCACTGAGGCCCGCCCGTCTCGCCAGACACATTGTTAACCCTTTCCACAACACCAAATGCCAAACATTCATGACTCAAGTGTTCTGTCAATTAGCAAAGTATATCAGTTGTTAATACGCCGAATTGTGTCTAACAAAACTCTGATTTTAATGCTGTAGTGTTTACAAACTGTAATTGTGTAAATCAGTCAAAGCTTGTAGCAGGTCATGGAAGGAAATACGAATCTGCGCCTTCGCTAATTACCTAGTATGGGACTCATAACTGTACAGAGATAACCATTTATCATTACTGCGAGGTAATTGACAGATTTCTTATAACATACAACTGGTAAAGTAAAGTACCACAACAAAGAAAATGTACGTTTGCATCTTTTAGCCTATCCTTCAACAACAAAATATTCTCAATATAATGAAAAACATTTAGCCAAATGCGGCAATCCCTAATCTTACATCAACCAATATTTTCCGTAGGTGGAGCAGCCCTATTGCTTTTCTTTCTTTCTCTCTCTCTCTCTCCTATTTTTTTTTTTAAATTTTTTTGGAGGGGGGATTACTGGAGATCCGATTCCGTCACAAAACTGCAGTAATCAAACGCAAGACACCGCTAGAAATAATTTCCGAAATACATTTAACGGTGTCATGCTGGTCCGGGGTGTAATACAACCTATTTCTGCTTAAAAAATTATGATCTAGGCTGTATAACAATGGAATTATTGTTCGAAAATAATTCGTCTTGCGATAGACTACAGCAGTATTATGACGTCATTAGTGAATGTTGTTGTAGCGGAATCTCGATCTCCACTAGACCCCTTTTGTTTTTGGGTCAAACGTCGCGGTCATTAACGGCGGAAAATGATGGGAGAACGCGTTACGGACTGTTTACCCTTATCCCCCAATCACGTTTCCTAATCCACATAACAAACAAAGTATGTTTTTACCAGACTAACAAAGTGAAAGGTGCGTTCAAACGAATAAATTGAATGAAAGTGATCGAAATTTGTTGCTCACAGTAAGAATTAAGCTGGAAACTCTTAAGTCTAATCTAAGGGGTACAAAAACACGCACTAGGGTGGAAAAATGTATGATACTCTGGAAATTATACCAAACCTAAACGACATCTGAGTGAATACCCGCCAGTGTGGCTCAGTGCACTGGACTGGGCATGAACCCAGCCCCCACGTAACGGGCGTCCAGACTGCGGCTTTTAGGCTGTTTCTCGCAGCCATCAAGACGAATGCCAGGACGGTCCCAAATATCTGCCTTATAAACTACACATTCAACAAAAATAAAATACATTCATCACATGCTTAGTATAGTTACACGTTTCACAGATACTTCACTTCCTCCATTAGTATGTAGTACGATCTGGCAGTGGGTATAAATGCTTGGTGTTGGCAAGGGCATGCAGCCGTAAAACCATAGCTCCAAATTTGACAGTTACAATGATGAGTAAAACTCATCGAAGGAAACTGACCCAAAAATATTGGGAAAAGATGGGAAAGAACAACAAGGAGAAGATCTCGGCATTCGCCAGGAGTGACGTAGGGAAAGCACGGAAAACCTAAATCTGAATGTCCAGTTGGAGATACGCCCCTACCACTGAATAAATTGCGTATTACAACAGCTGCGAAAAAAATTATCATTTATGGACACTAAAATGAGATTATACTAACGACATGTATAATAGTGAGATTGATGGTAAGTTTAGTTAATAGACTAAAGCAGTGTATAATGTTAACGCAAATGAAATGAAATTTGAGTAATTGATACGTATTATGACGAAACAAAAGAATTGTAACGGTACTGTGTGAGAGTTAGACATTGTGTAATATTAAAGACTGTCACAATAGTATAATCATTCATTCCTCATTACAAAAGAGATGAACGATGGTGCTTGATTTTATCATACTGTGTTGATAGCACTGAAATTAATTGCTATCATTCAATTTGTACTCAAAGATATTCATGATACCTTTTACAGTTTTATGTGAGATACAGCAATGTACAATGTGAAGCCAATTTAGACTTTTCCAGTCAACTGTTACTCTACAATTCTTGATGACATTTCGCAGAGTTTTCGTGTGAATTTAAATAAATATAGCGCGTGTATGTGTGTGTAGAATGGCTGGCATTTAATAAAAGTCTCAATTGTATATATCAAAAAAGATCCTTATATACAGAAAGACGGTAAATGATCAGGCGTAAATGTTTAAATCACGTATTCCATCTACTGTGAAGTTAACGGACGCATATGAGAGAGCTACCTGTTTTCTCTTTATGTGCAACCATTAATGGAATACAATCCGTTAATCGCATATTGCTTGGCTTATTAAGCAAATTAACCTTTGGAAAACATATTATGTTCGTAATTAATAAAATTTGTTTGTGTATTATTTAATGCTAGGAAGTTAATTTACTATGTATGTTACACTAATTAATTTTGTAATCAATTTGATTTGAATTATTGTAAAGTTTTGCCTCTAATATGAATGTGCCGTCCATCCTGAAAATAGTTATAATTTTTTAATTAAACAGAAAAAAAATTTTGCGATAAAATGATGTGGCAGATTTTGTTAGATGTTATTGGGCTATGATCTTTTATATACGCCTACATAACGTACATGTATGACCACAGGGATGTATGACGTTGGATTTGTCACTCGGATCATGTGCGCAAGACACGTTAAAAATACTGCTGCAGTACAGTTGATCAGTGGGTTTTTGTCTGTCTACTTTTAATCCGGCACATTCCTGTATTTTTCATGTGTTAAAAAAAGTTGCGATAATGGGTCAACGTAGAAAATTCACCTTTAGTGCCGAGAGGCATTATATTACCAAAGCCTCATTTTAGTTGCCTGCTTTAAAATATGACCACTGATTATTTCCGGATGCAGGATTTTCACATTAAAAGTATTTGGCGCGATTTTAAAAGAAGATTCCTCTTCTGAAGATTGATAACTGGGAAAGTATGAGAACTGGATCGAAAAATCCAGAAAAATAGTTGAATTTCATATATTTCTAGGTTGATTTTGTATTTTTTCCATTACTAACTTACATCTCAGCAAACTTCTGTAAATTTACTCCAAGCTGAAACATACAAAGAACTATCGGTAGATTAGAAAAGGTGTGATATTTGAGTCTAAAACCTCGTATTAAAATCGAGGCAAATTTTCCCAATTTACTTGTAATTCATGCACGAAGTGCAAATAAACTGAAGGTGGCAGAGGTTTAATTGCACTAAAATTACTCTCTTCTCAGTGCGGAACGGAAAGACAGAAAACTATAAATGTTGCCTTCAGTGGGGAAACTTACTTCCCCGGTTTTATTGTTCCTATTCTCACAACTGAATAACGTTGGCACGAGTAGTATTTCATTGCAGTCATAAATGAATGTGGTTGTTCACACGTTAGTCAATAAATTCAAGCAGAAAATACATCGTCCGTTTGCGGGAATGTTTCAGGACAACGTCTGTATTAAATTTTCGACTCTCTCGTAAAATCCGTGGCAACGGGTTACAATACGTGTAGCTCTTTCTGTCATTTCTGTATATTACTAACCAAGGCCTTGTAATACGTATAACATGCAGCATAACAGTATTATAAATAAGACGCGCAAAAATTTTATGTGCCATCTTCTTTGTATAAACCACACATTAGGATTTTTTACTAAAATATTAACCCTATCGCAATCTAGAATTACCTGTCCCTGCGACCGAGGTTATGTGCCGATGTCATCTCATGTTACTGCGTGTAATCCGCCAATTTTTCTACGTCAAATTTCAACAAACGTTCCATTTAGTGGTTGAATTGTTCAAAACAAAAAAAAACATAAAATTTATTCCGCGAAATGAAGCGGAAAAATTCAAAGCAAAAATTACCGAACAGCAATGACTCACAGTGTGGTGTTACATGTGATGAAGACAATTAGAGTGGCTCGCGAATAATTCAGAATATCTGCATATTATTCACACTTGAAGAGACGCCAAGGCAGAACACTGACCATAGGGACCATGGGAAGTATGCGGATAACAATATCCAGACGTCCCTAAGTGGATTAGCCGGGAAAGACCTGTTCAGGGTTGTGAGGGCTCACGAGATTTTGAAAGAAAGGCAACATAAACAGAGACAATTTATAGCCACTTGCTGACGGCATGGGCATTTCGCAGATGTAAGGAAAGGTAAAAGTGACGTGGGACAGAATATGGTAAGAGAGAGTGGCAACGAATGTGCGAATGTGATTGCTGTACCTGGAGAAGTGAAAATGGAATAGCGAATAACATGACGGTAATGCTGGGAAATACGCTAAAATCTCCCTGTTGGCCACCTAGTTTGGTTTCAGAAAAAAACGATTGGACGGCCGCGATCGAGAAGGATGCAATCCGAGTTTTCCTGTGGAAAGGCTGGCGCCAAGGAGAGGCATTCAATCTTTGGGTCTTAGACTGGCTTCTGCTAGCTGGTTTTGTACTTCACCAACGCCCCTCACTGCCGTTAGCTGCTCAACCAACTTCCCATCACGCCCGCACTTACGGCGCTAAGGACATCGCTGTACGCCGAGGACAACACATACGGTGCCGAGCGGAAGCAGTTCGACGCCTGCCCTTCGTCCGTCGCAGACATCATCATCGCGGATCCGAGACCTTGCAATGGCAATGTGCCATTTTTCCATGCCACTGCCGACCCCACCACCGGAATAAAGGTAAAGAACAAAGTTTGTGCCACAATTTTTCACCAGAACTCAATTTTTCAAATGCCCAGTAACGTCTGAGCCTTCACTGAGCTAGACCAAACATGAATTGCTACGATCTTTTGCTTTAATTAATGTGTGTAATGTACCATTAAAGAACAGAGAGTGAAAGACATGTGTGCGTGCCTCTGTTTTTTTATTTGTGGGTCTCACGGGAGGCTGCCATCGCCGGGCCGGTTCTGCGTCTTGTCAGCCCTAAAAGCATAAGCTACATCTGCTGGTCGACCTTTGGGCGTGATGAATTGTCGAACAGACGGGTGACACAGAGAACAGCTGACGGCAAAACCGAGGGTCTGGTTACGTCTTCAGTTAAAAAAAAAATTAAAAAAAGAAGAAGAAGAAGAGGAAATCTATACCCAAGAATAAAGCGTGAGGCGGAGCCAAAGAGAACCGATAATCAGGGCAATTTTTAATATTGTTATTAACTAAGAGCGGTATGTTGCATTTCTGGGAGCCAACTGGCAAGATCTTCCCTCCTAATACGGAGCACTGCCTCGAGATGGGGTGGATCACGTGGCTTCTTCGCGCGGCGCGGACCAGAGAGAGGACATTTGGTGGGAGCCTACCTTGAGGGGAATTTTGGTCGTCCAGCCCCGCCCACTGGGCGATATCAGCTGTCCTAGTGGCAGTCAACCCACCGACCGAGCAACTAGAATCGTCTACAACGGTAATAACAATTCAGGAAAGAGAAACTTTTGCATCGTCATTTGTGCCCTGGTGAACGCCCTTAGATAGACACTCTTGCTCTACAGAGAAACTTTATGTACCTTTGTGCTTTGAAAAGAAAATTGATCTTTGTTAAATTTTGTAAAGTAAAAAAAAAAAATGTTCAAGGGCTAAATTAAATCCTAAAGTCAGACTGTGAACTTTGTTTTCACTATGTCCCATCCAGTCATTTAATACGTCACGCGACTTGGATAAAAATTCCACTTATTAAATAATTCATGTTTAAATTTGCATACCGTGAAATCTGGATGTCTCTTCCCTCATAATAAGGAACACTCCAAAAGTAATCTCTGGCGCCCACCTGATTTTGAAACATTAAAAACTACTTGTAAATTAATAACAGGAAGCAAATGGTCACAGTGCGGCCAAGAAGTCGCTCTCTTATCAACATAGGGGACACTTCATGTGTAATGTCAATAACGTGTGTCATTTGTTTAGTTTGAAGAAATAAAGTTCATTTTGCTTTGATGTTATGAAAGGAAATAAAGATGTCGATATTCGTTTGTAAATTCGTGGGTTTTTCGATCTCTATAATTATAAAGTTAACTACCCTTTCCTTATCAAAATAATAATTTTATTTATAAAAAGAAGAACTATTTCAACCTTAAACTTACCTTCCAGTTTAGAATCAGTCCGAAAGGCAAAAAAGGTAAAAAAAAAAAAAAAAAGCGTAGCATTGTTAACGAATGGAAAATCAATAATGAATTATTAGTTGCAGGGACTTCATAAAGTAGCCACATAATCTCCTCGTAATCATTTTTTCTTCATGTTTTAGAGTAACACAGATGGTCAATTCAATCAGTGTACTAGAAAAATAACTCGTTTCAGCTGAGGTAAATGTAGTTGGTATTTACTAGTACTCTGAAGCTCAATGTGTAGTGTCACTATAGTGATCGAAAATGTGTAATTCCATCCATTGATATTACAGGTACAATACCTACTACAATGGCTTCCAAAAATTACTTGGATGAAAAATCAGTCAGCCAGACGTCAGAAATCACGGCTCGTTGACGTCAACGTAATTACAGTCATTGGGGGCAAGGAAATCAGCCATTGCATTTTCAAGGAACCATCCCATCATTCACATGGATTGATTTCGGGAAACCACGAATAATGAAAATCTGGATGGCCAGGAGAGGATTTGAACACTCGTCCTTCCGAATGCACGGCTTGAGCGTTATCGCTAACCCAACACGCTCAGTCATAATCTGCTTTTTTGCTAATGGCTTTACGCCTCGTCGACGTATTGGTCATTAGACGTGGGAAAAGGTGGAGGCAAGGAATGGGAAGGAATTCAGCCAGGTCCTTTTGAAGGAAGCATTCCGGCAATCGCTTGGAGTGATCCGGGGAAACCGCGGAAAACCTAAATCTGGATGCCCGGACGGGGTTTGAAACCAACATCCTCCCGAATGCGAGGACATAGCGTTACCGCTCACCCACCACTCTCGGTATAATCTTGAAATATTCTTGTGGAACGTATACAGATGTCGTTCCCACCATAAGCCAATTCAATTTTTCAGTGATGTAGTCTCACAAAATCATTAGTTTAGATAAAATTTCAAGAATTTTCTGGAAATTCTGTCTGCTATTCCCAGCGACCCTTTGACTATTTTTATCTGTCGGTCTTCCGCTTGGTCTATGTTGATCTGTTGTACCTGTTTAGGTATCAGCCACCTTTTCTTGAGCAGCATGGCTGCGTCACTGCAGGGTATCATTAATTTCTGTGAATGATCTGATGCCGGCTGTGCTCTATGCATTTACATTTTCATAGTTCTTTCGACAACTACACGTTTTCCTTTTATAAATTTTATCAGAGGTTATGTTTTACATCCATAAACCACTAGTGTGCTCATATCTCAACCGTTTTATACAGATTTGCAACCTACATATGTCATGCAGTAGTATAAAGACGTCTACAAAGAGAACAAATAAAATTGTTCAATATTGGTCTGAAATAATTGTTAAAAT
Source organism: Vandiemenella viatica (assembly GCA_031002005.1). Lineage (NCBI taxonomy): Eukaryota > Metazoa > Arthropoda > Insecta > Orthoptera > Morabidae > Vandiemenella > Vandiemenella viatica. The sequence continues at coordinate 268,897,477 of CM061921.1, forward strand.
ATCAGGGAGATTTTACAACGCAGCATAAATTCGTAAGTGTTCGATATTCTTTTCCTCGGGTATCACGTTTATCTAACCAACAACGCTGAAAATTATGTCGTAACTCCCACACCCATCGGATATTCACCTTCCATGTGTAGCCATCACTGTCATTAATGGAGACAAAACATAAAACGTGTAAAATGGGTTTCGTCATAACTAAAGCATAAAATCAATGTATCACTTAAGGGGCAAGTCTATTCCACAAAACATGTTTGTAACACTTAAACAGACATTCACTTGGTAACTGAATATATCGACTTCGGGATTAGGATTATATCCTTCTACATATACACTTTGAAATTCACAAATTTGCGGGTGGCAGAAGGTGCTATGTACCAAAACTAATCTCCACTCAGTGCATTCCAATCCTTAAAGGTACGAGGGAAGATAAAATTCAATTTAGCATCAGTGCGGCACTTTATTCCTCTAATCTTATCTCTCCTGTCATTGCCACACAAATCGGTTGGTGGACGAAGTATAACATCGCAATAGGAACTGAACGTGAGAGTACGCATGTTTACCAATAAGTGCAATCGAAATCTACGTCTTTTGTATACTAGATATTCCCACCACAGCCTGCGAATGAATCCTCTGACACTTTCGTAAGGACTGTGACAAGCATTCACAAATTAAGCGGCTTTTCTCTATACTTTCTCCATACTGTCAACCAACCCCCTAGACTGTTTTGGTAATATTCCGTGTTAATGATGGGATGGTCTCCAACGGGCCGTAGCAACACATTTCAGAAACAGAACGATAAAATATAAACATAAAACCGAGTGTGATGGGTGAGCAGCACCACTCAGGCCTCGCATTCAGGAGGACGTGGTTTCGAATTCCTATTCAGCCATCTAAATTTCGGTTTTACATCGTTTCCCGAAATAATTCCAGGCGAATGCAGGGATGGTTTATTCAAAAGTACATGGCCGTATTCCTTCCTTACCGTTCCTTTCCCCTAGTCCTCCAGTCCTTTCCCGCCTCTAATGATCTCAACGTTCAACGTCAACAATGCGTAAAGCCATAAGCTAAAAAAAAAAAAGAAAAAAAAAATAGGTTGGCCTCTTGGAGACCGCCGACAGAAGTGAAAACATAAAACTATGAATATCTATAAATATACTACATAATAATAATTCCGCAATGAACTGATGACAGGGTTTCTATAGACTGCGCATTCCACCCCTGTCTTAGCCACCTTAACGTAACCCGGTAGACCTATTAGGTAGAGGGAATCTACAGTTTAATGTGGAATCTGAACCACTGAAGCGTTCTGGCGTGCTTCACATTTAAGTCGTGTTGAAGATCCATGAAAATCCCCGCTAACACAGGGATTCGAACTGGGGACCTTTCGTTTCTCTGTCAGACACCTTAACCACTGAGCCACCAGACCGCTACAGATAAACTGTTAATATTAGCATGTCGATGACGCGAACTCTTAAGATTTTACCCTTCCAAAAATCTCCCAACGTGCCTAAAGAAATTTTCACTTCAAAAACTAAAAATCTAACATAGTCCACAACCCGAAGGTTGGTCGAATCTTCCCCAAGTAGATGAACCAAACTATTGTGTCAGAGGCAGGAAGGCCAATTCCTTCCCTCAGGGGCCTACAGTTTAACGTGAAATCGGAACCAGACAGAACATATAATCAAATACAACGCCTAAAAAAACTGCTCATCACGGGATTTGAACCCAAGAGCGGAGAGAGAAACTTTCGGAAGTAAGCGCCTTAACCGCTGAGCTACCAGACCGCCTTGTTTTGAAGTATACCTGTGCTAAGTACTATCAAAATCGGATTGAAACGATGTTAACAAACACTAAGGTGAGGGTAGAAAGGAGGACAGGCTTTAAGTTTTTGAAAATCAAAGTAAACTTCATTTTTCCATTTGTTTTAATGTATCCGTATGTAAAGTTCCATCAAAATCGGATAAAAACTGTGTGTTCCAAAAAGCGTCCAACACGCATATCGTACGCGCAACATGTCATCATAACAAGTCGGTGACGTGAATTCATAGATTAACCCCCAGCCTAAACCCGCCTATAGAAGTTTTCACTTTTAAAAAAATATAACAAATCTTACAGGACTACCAAACAGGTGGTGACAATCATTTAATTCCATCAGCTCAAATCATACTTTTCTAATGGACTTTGTCATTAACACAGGAGCTTGTTGTGCATGCGAGCGATCATACATGGTATGACAAGACATTGATTTGTAAAGACTTCCAGATCTTTACGAAAGGGAGGTGATCGATGTTCAGATATGAGAAATATTAGGAATCTCAAGGATTTTCTCAATCAGTTTAGAAAACAAAGTTTATTATACGCAAACACGAAGTAAAAGCGTTAATTACGCATGTTACAAGAACATCTTGCAAGCCTTCTGGTTCTCATGCAATTAACTGAATGAAGTAGGCAAGGAAATGCAGCTTCTTGGAAGGAGCTTTGCAGACGCACCTAATAGAGGAAGGCTCGTGTGGTCGTAGTAACCTGGTTTCTATTGGCAGAACGTTCCACACCTATCGTATCAGACTCATCCAAACCTACCTGGAACAGGGAACATACTTTTTAACGTGGAATCCAAACCATGGAAGTGTTCTTGCACACTTCACATTACACAGCAAGCTGCGCCAGAGATGAAAGTCGGGATAAGGGAGCGTGCACAAACTACGTGGCTCGGTCCAGGGGGGGGGGGGGGGGGGGTGGCTGGCTGGAAGGCTACACTGGGATACGTGGGGGGAGGGGGGTTTCCGAGCCAGGCCACGTAGCTTTCCTTTCATAACATTTTTCACAGTTAAAATCAAGAACAGAACTCACAACAGCATGTAAATATTTCCTTCAGTTAATTATCTCCGTATGTAATTTAGAATCGTCTGACAAGAGAAAACAGTACAAAATGTCTTCTGGAATCAAAAGGGAAGGAAATAAGCTACGTGCTACGTGGGGGGGGGGTTGATGAAAAAGCCACGTAAGGCTACGTGGGGAGGGGGGGAGGGGGGGTTCATAGGAGGCCAAAATGGAGCTACGTGTTTTATGCACGCTCCCTATGTGCCTTTTGAAAATCCCCACTGAGTCAGGGACTCGAACCGGAGACCTTTCGATCTCCAGTCAGACGCCTTAATCGCCGAGACGGCTGACCTCAGACAGGTGACAAGTCGTACAGCGTTATCCCCCGTTGGGCGGTACAACATCAGGTAATTACCTTGCTAAGACCTGGCTGGCAAGCTGCTTTCTACAGCACTTCTGAGTTCCCACGGCGCCTGCTGCGGGGTTAATTTGACAGTGTCGCGCTATAATGCTGCTGGGTGACGGGCTTTGGCGACTGCTAGTGATTTATGCACTCTCTTAGCTCAATATTTACAAAGTAATTCCTTGTACCGTATGCGTATGCGGGTCGCGATACTTTGAAAGCCAGTGAATAATACTATATCTCATTCCTATCTACTAAACATGAAACATCATATTTAGAACAGAAAAACAAATTGAGTAATCTATATATGTACGCGCAACATCTTGTGTTGATAAGAACAAGTGTGAATTAAAGCTTAGAACACAGTAGGCATCATGACATCGTAAGATAGAATTAAATCTGGTTTTTTTTTTTTTTGTTCTGTGGAAATCTCAGGGTTATCGTGTAACATTACTCTGCGCCATACAGTCTACACAGTCCATCATGATACATTCTCTTCTCTCTCGTTTTTGTTAATTAAACAGTGATATAATCTGTTCGATCATATATGTGATGGACTATTCATTAAGTCCCCAGCTATATCGACAAACGATTTCTGGTATATTTCGAAATGTAAAGACTATACACAATACAGACCCAGTTTTCCAGTAAGTTTTCTTTCCCCTCTACTGTGCATCGCAGCAATATGTATTTTACAAAGCGTTAAAATCATTCAATAAATAACCACAGTTAGTAATCATTCAGTTTGCCTGGACTACGTTCGTAAAATGAAGTGCTCTTTTTTAATGTTTTGGTTAACGAAATGAAATAGTAAAGGAAACTATCTAGTTATATAGCTACATTTTAGCAATCGCACTGCGGGGACGTTCTTCTCATGTGAATTTGACTCTTTATTTGAATGTTGCTTTTTCTCAATACCATTTCCTTTGAACTTCTCATTTACTATGAAGTCGATTCTGAAGGTAAGGATGATTTGAGGTGTTCAAGTAATTAATGACGATGCTTTTGAGAACAAAATAACAAGATCCTTATTACGAACTAGTTACAAAGTACTGTTTTAGAGAGAGAATTTTGTTGATCTATGATAGTACACAATACTCCTTACTGTAATAGAGGTTTTATTTATTACAGCTTTACGCCTCGTCGACGTTGAGGTCATTAGAGGCGGAAAAAGTACTATGGACAAGAAAATTGAAGAAATTTAACCACAGCTTTTTTGAATGAATCATCCTGGCATTCACTTGGAGTGATTGGGGGAAACAAAAAACCAGCATGGCCTCTTTTCCCGGCTCGCCCCATCTATTAATGTAATGGAACATTTCAAATCAATTTTCATCCCATCACAGACGTCCGAATTATTTGAAACTTTGCGCAAGTATTAAGAACCAATGACAGTACAATAATGTTGAAACTATGTCTATTTTTCTTTAACAGTAAAAAGAAAACAAACAAATAAATAAATGCCAACGCATGCAGTAGTCGCCTGTGTGCTATGCAATCTGCGGACAACAGTGTTGAGTTCGTTGCAAATACACAGGCGTCCAACTTAGTACTGAGTATGAACATGAATTCAAATTAGCTTCCAGTGTTAAACATGTCAGCTCAGATTTAGATCAATTAGTCTCTTTTCTGACGGACAGGCTTATGTAGTTATCAGTCGCGTAAAGTCACTGGAAGGTCTTGATTGCTCCAAACTAACACGAAGAGCTCCATGTAATGTTAACGTATCAAATGAAGTAGCTAGGTTGCACGAACATGAATGAAATAATTACATTCATTGTCACACGTGAAATGCTAAGACTCGGGCGTCCTCATAAATTGTAACGTCAATTTTGTTTTAAGACTAACAAAAATAACTAAGTTAAAAAACTAAAAAAACAAGCGTTTGTAGCATTGTGAACCAAAATGTTAGAAACAAAATTACAGTTAAAAAAGAACATAACTTAAATGTAAAAAAAAAGGGTGGGTTTTTATAATGACTCTACCGTTACGAATAGGTAGCAATAAAAAATTTAACGTGACTCATCTCTAGTACCTCACATTTTTTTTTTTTTTTTTACATTAAACTTAATTTTTTGGTCAATGACTTTATTCTTATTTTAAAATTATTAAAAAATTATGCTAAACTCTGAGATATCCTATTTCTGTTGAACAAAATCTTTATATTTAAAAGAACTTTGATGTTGACATAATTAGAGAAACGTGTTTTTTATCTTTTTTTAAATATTATATAAAAAAGAGAGTCTCAAAGAAACGACTGACCTGCCGGATACACGGCGATAAGCAACTGACAGCATTACATAACTGTACTACCAGCAACATTCAGAAATGGTGTCCCATCAGGGTCAATAGCATCCATGCCAACAATATTCAAAAGCAGAATTGCACGACAGCAGTAACAAGAACGAAGGAAGGAGATTCCGCAGCAACTGAATCTGCAAGGTGAGCAATCCATTATCGACGTACAGCCAACAGTGAAGTGCTGGCTTGCGATGCGGAGTGAGAACAAAGAGCGTGGCTCGGGAGGAGGTCAGCAGGCAACGCGTATTTATTTATTTAGCGTATGGCTACATTAAGTACATAACAATACAAGCAACATACCAGAAAAAAACAGAATATAGATAAGAAAAAGAGCAGAGATTACAGTTGAATGTCTAGCTCTGTAATCCATTTGACTGCTCTCGTTGATTTGTTCCTTATAATGCTCTGTTGGGACATTAAAAAACTATGTGATTGATGATTTCGTATTCAGCACCACAGTCATAAGCTGGAGACCCACGTATTCCCGACTCAAACGTCGAAGCACTACATCTACCGTGAGTTTGCGCGGAAAGTCCAGGACGGAGTACCACACAACTGAAACTAGGGCTGTCGATTGAATTAACTAATCCGTATTTCTATCGTATTCATTTTCAGTGAGCTGTTTTGCCAAGACAACAATAGTGCATAGTGAGGCAAAAGAAAGTGAGAGGACATCCAAGACGGTATAGACACTATTGACCAACTGTTAGAAGTAAAGCGTTACATCGTCTGTTAATGAAATGGCACTCTGGCATTCAAACCAGTGGTCTGCGGTTTACTTTACTCGGGCATCTCGTGCAGCGACTAAAAGGACTATCATTCAACCAACAAATTATAAAGATCTGAATTCGTAAATCTATTCAAACAAAATAACAGATTTTTTTCTGTTCTGTACCTAACGCCATTTAATGTCTTATTTTCTCCTTATGAATGGCTTGCCCGCGTGTTACCATGGAGGATGTTTAGCCCTCCAAGTAAACGTCTGTGACGAACAGGGTGGTTTCTTGAAGAGATCACCAGTGTGACATTGTTTGTGTGTGTTGTTGTAGGTGTGAGTGACTGTGATAGTGAGTTTCCACTGTAGTATGTTGTTTTTGCTGTGAATGAGAGGTGAAACAAGGGAAAGGAAGAAACCCGAAGTCGGCCCATTCAAGCCCACTCTTTCGAAATACATCAACGGGGCCGCCAGGCTTAACGTCCACATCTGACGTACGAATAACCATCAACAGTGTAGTATGCCCTCACTACATATTCACTGCGTATTGGTGTGGGATTTAATCCAGGGCTTTGAAGCTCAATCTGGAAATTAAGAACTAATTACGAATTGAATCAGCTAACTCTGCTTCAATCCCGGACACTATCACGGTGACGCACCCCACTGAGCCAATATCTTAACGGAATATTTTATTTTGACGGATTATTGATCTGACACGAGGAATCAGTTTTGGTTGCCGGTAAAAGCCAGCAAGGGATCAGGTAACTACAGTGAATTCCATTAATAAAAGAGCACCTGGTAAGCGAATATTCCAACGCGACTTTATTATCATGCATCCAACGAGCACCAGGCAAGGATAAAGAAGGTAATCCAACCTGTCGACACCCAGTCTCAATTAATTAACAAGGGATTGCATCAACTGGCACTGGTAGCATTTGTCTTGTTAGTTTTTCCAGCTTAAACCATGCTGCTACAGACCCAGTGACTCTTAACAATCTTATTTGCTCATTCTGAAAATCAAACGAGTTAAAAATAGATACACGTGATCAGAAAAATTCCAATTTTATATGCTAATTGATAGTAGTGAAGGGAACGCAGGCTGAATTCCTCCCAAATGTTTTTCGTCTAAATAATACAAGTGAAACTGGAAGTGCAAAAATTATTTCCACGAGTCACAACACAATCGAAATTCATGATAAACGCGGTTCTGTTAGAAATGAACTAGTAGTTTAGGAACCGTTAAATGATGATAACTTTAAAGTTTAGATCCCGCTTTGTATGGCGACTAAACAAGGACAAACATGAGACACTTCTTATTCAACTAATGAAAGACGTTAAAAAAAAAAAACCTCCATGCCATTTCAATGTCAATGATGCGAAAAAAAACACTGATTATACAACCTATAACGCAATGTGTTTGCTTTTATGACCATCACTATATTGCAGATTCAAATATTCCCTCTACCACTCTACGTTATCACTCGTAATCTCAATGTAGAAGCCAAATACGATGCAGCCAGTCGTGATATTCCACAGTGAAAATACGGCCACAAATAATACAATAGGTTGAGAGTGCACGTGATGTTATTTCAGTGATTACAAAATCAGTCAAATTTACAAAGATCTTGGTAGTATGAGATCACTTATCAGTATGACGTTGCACCCTACTGGCGTGGATGCATGCACGGATTCTGTTTGGAAGGTGTCATTCTCTCCTTTGTCCCACAGCTGTTGTAACTGTTTTTAATATGCTGGATACAGTAACTAGGACGGAGTTGACGTCCGAGCTTGTCACACACATGTTCCATAGGAGACAGTTTCAAGTTGCCACGCATTCCGCTGCTATCACGGCTGGACTCAAAGTTAAACGTGTATTTGGCAGCACTGTATGTTCATAGAATATTTTACACACACAAAGCAAATTTTTCCAGACATGAAGTCATGTTTAAGTGCCTGTAACAGCTCTTAACCATACGGGGATCCAAGCCGGGAAACTTCGATTTTCAAGGCAGCTTCTTAACAGTGAACTACTGATGATAAAATATGTCTGTTTTGAAATAAATAAGAACTGTAATTTTACTTTACTATTAAAAATAGACTTTGAAAAATATCATTTAGATAAATACAGTTTACTGTTGCTAATTTCCTGGTAAGGTATGACATTATTCTCTTCAGAAAAGAAATTGCAAAGTCAAAAGATATTAGAAAGTTATTTTTACCCTTATTTAATAATAGAATAAAAAGTTAATATCCGCTGACTTACAGATTATAACTGGTTCAAGAACAGTAAACATACAGTGATTCCGCTTGTGAATTTAATTTGTATTCACAGTTTCCCAATGATCTTCATCTCAACTTCGTCGACGTCACAAAAGGCGGGCTGCATGACGCACAGCGAAAGATAAAATTTGAATATTTATAACTCACTTTAGCAAGAAACATTTATATGCAGTGAAATAACGAGTTTCAGGATAAAAATAATGCCAGGATTAGAAATTGTTATGCGAAATTCGCGTGAATAATGGTACTGCTACTTCTATACATGCAGCGTGCTTATAATGCACTCTCAGAATAACACTGTATGTGTTTTTTCAAGTGTTTTTATCGTTTAATTTCGCATGATCCCCTTTATAAATACAAATGTGGCAGTTCTGTTACCAGCCGCCTACCTATTTCGTGTTAGCCTGCTGGTGAATTGTATTATTTTTTTAGATGGAAATTGACAACCTTCCTATCATTTGCCCAATATGGCACCACATTGGCCACTAGGTGTTACAAGCAAAGCATACTGAAACTCTGCGAAATCTTTAACCACCGTTTTGCTTAGCTAAAAAGCGACGTATCCCTGTGTAAGTTGTTACTATAAACAGGTAGCGATTTTACTGTGATTTTTGCCCCTCTCAATGTGTAGACTATAGTTTTTGATGTGGGAGCGAAAGTGTAGTTAATTATACTATTTGTTGGTAGGAGCGTGGTAGCTGAAATGAAACCCCCTCTCTACCAACTTGTTTATGAACCACTTATAGCCCGTTCAGTTAACAGAGGCGGATCAAGGTCAGCCTCCACTATCCCCACTCCGTTACCTATACCCCTACATGCGAAAGGGAAATTCGCCACCCGCCTACATGGAAACATCGGTCAGCTCGGAGAGGTAGGAAGGGAGGGGGTGATGAGGTGAGGAGCGGGGGCAGGGGAACATGACCTTGAGCCATCATTTCGGAGTGAATAGCGTGTAATACAGCATTTTTTTGTGGAATTAAGTCATGTTAATTTTAATGAATAGAATACCAATCTACTTTTTGTTGGTATTGGGAGAGCTTCAAAAAATATCTCGTTAAGGATTTTGGTGGCCAGGTACAAAGTGTTTTAGTGAGGAGAAAGGCAATAAACTCTGTGTGTACTGTTGGAATAACGTGTTACTGTGTGAAGTAATTGCTCCTAATAGATGATCTTTATCATTAAATTGAAACATCCCTTTATCCAGGCTGCTAAGGGAGCGTGCATAAACCACGTAGCTCCATTTTGGCCTCCTGTGAACCCCCCCTCCCCCCACGTAGAGTCCTACGTGGCTTTTGCCCAACCCCCCCCCCCCCCCCCCACGTAGTACGTAGCTTTTTTCCCTTTTGATTCCAGAAGACATTTTGTACTGTTTTCTCTTGTCAGACTATTGCAAATTACATACGGAGATAATTAACTGAGGGAAATAAATATTCACATCCTGTTGTGAGTTCTATTCCTCATTTTAACTGTGAAAAATGTTACGAAAGGAAAGCTACGTGACCTGGCTCGGAACCCCCCTCCCCCCACGTAGCCTAGCGTAGCCTTCCAGCCAACCCCTCCCCCCCCCCCCTGGACCGAGCCACGTAGTTTGTACATGCTCTCTAATTAGATGACCGTATCTTATTAACTTAATAGTCCATGATACATTCTATCGTGGCTTACAGGAAGCTGTATATTCCGAAGTCTGATAAATTTTTACAAGCAAACTATAACACATTCAATGTAATTTGCCAGAACCATTACAAGATGTTGAAAAACGAGTTGCCTTTGGAGAATACATCCGCTGTTTTTCATGCTGGTGATAATTAATGCTTAGAGCAATACTATCAAACGTATCTCCAACGTTAGTCTAGGAAAGTTTCAGGCTTCTGTACACTTTATTCTCACAAACAGAATCAATGTCGGTATAAGTGTCATTTAAGCTTGTAATGTCGGACTCAGTAGCATAGGGACTCGTGTACTTCTAGCGTTACAATGGTCGCCGGTCAGTGTTGTGTGTGCTACTGTCATGTCCGTCCTGTGTTCTCTACACTTAGTGGAAACATTGAACTATGTACTGTAAAACTAAAACACCCGAAGATTCACGATAATTACACTTAAACTGGCTATATGCCATTGGAAAAAAGGTTGTAATTGTATCCGCTGAATGAGGAAAAAAAGGACTGAATGAAAATGGTTCCTTCGAAAAATGTGGGTTCATCATTGCAAAGAAAGTTTTTTGTCTTTTAAACCGAGATAAATGTCTTGAAATAGGAAAACAAGTACTAAAGTCTGCTTCTAAAGTTATAAGAAGTAAAATTTCTCTTACGGCATTGCCGTACCAGTTTTTAATATTATTATCATAAAATATCGCCTAATGATGATCCATCACCCACAACTTGGTTATAATATATTACCGTTTATTTTTAGGGCTAACATGATTTTATTAAAATACCTTATACTAGACGACCCGTGCGAAAATTTCGCGAATAAAATGCGATGAATATAATGTCACCAAGTTCAGTCATTACTCTTCATACTCCTACTTCATTTATCGATTTTGGTTAGAAATCCAGGGAGATAAATGGCTCGAAACACAAAAAAACGTATTTTAGAAATATTGACATTTTTGCGCTTTATGGGTCGAATTACGAAAAATTCCTTTCTTAGAATATAATGTTACCACGGCGGAAACCTTAGTCTTTAATACGATATGTCATTTATCTATATCGATTAGATATCAAGGGAAATATAAGGCTCGTGACACAAAAATACGTTGTAGAACAATTTATACTTTTTCCCTTTAATAGTTGAATTCCAAACACTTCTTTCTTAAAATATGATTTCAGCAAATCTGAGACATTATTCCTCACAATCGTACTTGATTTATCGATTTTGGATAGATATCAAGGGAGATAAGTGGCTCGAAACACAAAAAAACGCATTATTAGAAAAATTGACTTTTTTGCCTTTTATGGGTCGAATTACGAAAAATTCCTTTCTTAAAATATAATGTTACCACGGCGGAGACCTTATTCTTTAATATGATACCTCATTTATCTATATCGGCTAGATATCAAGGGAGACAAATCGCTCGTGACACAAAAATCGGTTATAGAAAAATTTATACTTTTTTCCTTTAACGATTGAATTCCAAAAACATTCTTTCTTAAAATATGATTCCACAAAGCTGATACATTACTCCTTATAATCATACTTCATTTATCGATTTTGGTTAGATGTCCAGCGAGATAAATGGGTCGAGATACAAAAAACGCATTTTAGAAAAAGTGACATTTTTGCCTTTTAAGGGTCGAATTACGAAAAATTCCTTTGTTAAAATATAATGTTACCACGGCGGAGACCTTATTCATTAATATGATACCTCATTTATCTATATCGGTTAGATATCTAGGGAGATAAATCGCCCGTGACACAAAAATCGGTAATAGAAAAATTTATACTTTTTTCCTTTAAGGGTTGAATTCCAAAAACATTCATTCTTAAAATATGATGTCACAAAGCTGAGAAATTACTCCTCATAATCATACCTCATTTATCGATTTTGGTTAGATATCAAGGGAGATAAATGGCTCGAGATACAAAAAACGCATTTTAGAAAAAAGTGACATTTTTGCCCTATAAGGATCAAATTACGAAAAATTCCTTTCTTAAAATATAATGTTACCATGGCGGAGACCTTATTCTTTAATATGATACCTCATTTATCTATATCGGTTAGATATTAAGGGAGATAAATCGCTCGTGACACAAAAACGCATTGCAAAAATATTGATGCTTTTGCCCTTTAAGGGTTGAATTCCGAAAACTTTCTGGCTTAATATATGACGTCACTAAATCGGAGATCTTAATCTTTAAAACGATACTTCATAAAACGGTTTCAGATAGGTATCCAAGGAGAAAACTGACTCGTAACACAGAAAACAGCATTTTAGAAAAATTTACATTTTTGCCCTTTAAGGGTCGAATTCCGAAAACTTTCTTGCTTAAAATACGATTTAACCAAAGTGGAGACCATAAGCTTTAAAATGACACCTCATTCATTGATTTCGGTTAAGTATGAAGAATGATATAGGCTTGTGACAAAAAAATACCTTATAGAAATAATATATATGATTCATTCTTCAGCAGCAGATTTCACTGTAATTTCTTTTCATTCATATTTAAAGATGTACAGGTATGTAACGTGAGCCGTTTGAAATTTATCGGCAGTACTTTCTGAATCGCTGAATAAACCTTAAGTGGAGAAATCTATTTACACTGACTACGCTATTAACTTTCTGTTTCAGTATTGACATCGTAGATTAACAAGATGTATGAATAAAACTTTCTTGGGAAACTATCCGAGTGAGTTCGTGTTTCATCATTGGACTCACTTGGATAGTTTCCCGAGAAGTTTTATTCAAATACAACGCTGAGTAAGATTTATTCTTATAGTTGTAGGATGTATTCGTTTTTCGTCTATCTCCTCTTATCGTTCAATCCATTAACTGATATAACTCCCAATCTTTGTTTTCCTCATTTGATAGCTTCAAGTTAAATCTATTTCTGATAAATAATTTCTTGTGGTCCTAATCAGCTATTAACAACTGGAATCCTAGAGTATAAAGGGAAATTACAGTTGTGTATTGAATCTAGGTCACGGAAACGTTCTAGCCTGCTTCAACTTTGTCAAAGCTTTCTTTGCATATTTGAAGGACATATCAAAGCCGAGACCGGGATTTGAACCGGATGCTATTAACACGAAACCACAAGATCTGGTGTCTTTATCGAATGCTTGTTCTGATGTGCTGTCTTATTCAATGGTACACCTTAAAAAGTTCTTCGGAAATAGACCCGTTCTTATTGATACCTGATGGATGGTATTATCCCGTCCAGAGACATTTCGGTGTCGACCTTAGCTGGGGATGCTGATTGTTCCCTTACCGTAACCACAGATAAATATACAAAATATCGTGGGGAACTTGTTTTTTTATATAGTAAGTGATAGTCAATATATTTTCTCGAAATAGCTATGATCGCCGTCTATGTCAAACAATAGATATAATCAAGTTGATAGTTGTACATACCGATCTGATTGTTACTGTTCGGCACACGCATTCGGAAGTAGGTGGGTGCGAATCCCCGTCGGGGCATCCACATTACGGTTTTCGATATTTTCCGTGAAATCACTCCAGGTGAATGCCGGGATAATTCTTCCCGTTCCTTGCTCCCCATCCTCTTTCGGCTCTAATGACTCTGTCGTCGACGAGTCGTAATGACCGAAGCAAAAAAAAAAAAAACTAATAAAGATTTTACGTGTATGTTGAACGAAAGCCGACCGTCCCTCGTTGAATATAAGTGATCGTTATCCCGAGGCAATGGAAGTGTGTCTGCCGATATCTGAAAGTCGGAAAAAATCATTTTTAATTTTAATAAGTGTTCATTCCATGTTATTTTCCATAATTACCAGTTCGCTTGAAGTTCCTACAACATTATATAATTATTTTTCCGAGCTTTCCATCTACATCAGCAATTATTAACAGAAAAACATCTGATAATACTAAAGACAACACCCGAGAATTCTCGTCAAATTTTTCGCGATCTCATTTCAGGATCATTAACCCCAGTAACGCCTTTACTGTAACAATTCCTTAGGCTGTATTCAGATAACTAATACAGTAAACATATTCCGTTCCCAAGCACTGCTACTCCAATATGCTGCGCGATACAGCATTGTGTCTTCGTTAAGATCTGTGTCAGGTTTGACTTATCCTTATTTCCAACTAAACGCTAGGTGAGGCTTGGAGCTCAACGCAAAATTTTGTTGGACCCTCCAGAAGGAGGTACGATGGCCAGTTCCATTCCTCCTTACCTAACCTAACCCGGCAATCCTACCGGGCAAAGGAGACCTACAGTTTAACGTAGAATCCGAACCACGGAAGCATTCTGCATAATTCATTAACATTACACAGCAAGCTGTAGTAAAGCTGAAGGTGAGGATAAGGGCCTTTGAAAATCCCGGCTGATACAGAGATTCGAACCAGGAACCTTTCTATCCCCAGCTAGACGCCTTAACCACTGAGCCACCAGGCCCACTCATTTCCAACTATAAAGGCTGAAATAACCTTTCGTCTAGAGTTTCGTATAATTGTTTCTTATTGCTGCTTAAAATCCTCACCATTAGTGCTTATTTAATCTCAAACATTTTTTCCTGGTGCATATTTAGATACCGTTGAGGTCCTTCTGGCGTTTCTGTACGAAGCTCATGAGACGAGCAACAGAGTTTTAACCCTATATGCACACGGTTTCATTTGCTTTATCTGGAATTTCTTCTGCTGGGAGCGCGGTGCTAAAGCAGGAGCAGTATTTTCCGACAGCCTCAAGGTGATCATGCAGTTGGCGTTAAACAGGATTTGTGGTCCTTCATATCAGCATCAGGGAGAACCTCTGAGACACGAATATCATATATATTATAAATAATTACTTTTTATCAGTGTTTTATTTCTGATTTCTATAAAATATTTAGCATTTTCTCTTATTCAGCATTGTCAGAAGCTATTTTCAACCATGCAGACGCTACGGTATATTAATTCCTTCATTTTCTCCAGATTTTTATGTGCACTCATTAAATAAGTTAAACAGATAAAACAAGTCCTATTTCAGTCATCTGCTAAGATAAAATTATTAAATTTAATTCAAATTTCATGATAAAAGATGCGTAGTTTTGTTGAGCATTATGTATATAGTAAAGCTAATTAGCCAGTAGTACAATTACAATGCAGTAACTGTTTAATGGGTTGCAACCATGGGAGGAGAAGGAGACTTCTATTGGACGGTGGCGCAAATTGAGGTCTTATCGAAACAGTCAACCATCAAAACGTCATCTCGTTGTCCCATAGCTGGATATTCCTGTATAACTACATGATGTCGCCTTTGTGTAAGGGGATTCCATGAGGTATCTTCAGGGTACCGAACAATCAATCGCTTTCGTAACTCATTAGGCACTAATGGTCTTTTGGTCTTTACGGGATGAGAGCAAAGATAGTCCGTTTCCCTTTCGGTGTCTGGAAGTCTCTGATCACATATCACAAGACTTTCGTAAAGTTAATAATTTTCATCATCACCTAAAAAAATTAAATTTCATATGTATTATAGGAGAAGTTTTAAAACAACTTTGTTACTTGAAAGAACGTTTAGATGCTTTTTTTTTCTTTATTTTGATGGAGACATTTATACCTCTAAGTAGATCATACATAGCGACAAAATAAATATTAAATCAATTTTCGAGCTGGTATGTGCCAAACAACAAGTACCCCTGAAAAATACTCAAGTTTCCTCTAGCGACAAGTAATTATCAGTGGTTTCTAACGGAATTTTCTATTATCACGATTTGATGACTCGTAGTCTTCTAAGCCAACATACAACCAGGATCTGACATCGGTTGACTGCAATACACACAGCAACAAGATAAAATACCACAGGAAATTAAGCAGGATAACAATAATAATACAAAAACTACAGACGCAGCAACATTTCTGTATAATCATTTAAATCAACTATTATGAAATTGGAAATCTGTTACACAGATCGATTCATATTCCAGAGGAATGTTTATAATAATCGTTTTAATATCAAAAATTGAGGTTACCTTCTTGCATTTAAGAAATATTCGGAAACAGCACCACACAACTACATGTTAATGGGAACGAGAATTCCTTAAGTACAAGGATACATTATTTTAAATATAGCATGTTTAACATAATTGTGATTTAATATTAGAAGTTCGACGGAGAAATGTGATAGCACAATTTCTATTATTAACTTATATTAAGTAGATGTTTCACGCCTAAGATATGAAACTATAAGACCAGCTCAGTTGACGTAACAAATGGCAGACTCTCGTTCATAGTACGGCTTCCGAATAAATGAAGATACAAAAGAGGTAGTGTATAATACTCTCATATAAAAAAAAAAAAAAAAAAAAAAAAAAAAAAAAAAAAAAAAAAAAGTTGGTTGCGACAAAATGGGATCCGTGTGACAAAAGGAATGATTGAAAATGTTTCAAAAATGGGAGAGGAAGGCGCTGATTGCCTTGCAATTAGCCGCTACTGTTTTGTAAAGCGATATCATACTTTCAGCGGTTAAACTAAGGTGAAATTTTACCCTTGAAGTAATATGCAACTCATACCCTCAGTTCTGATGACAATGAAATATTCTTCGGATTTGAATGATGCGCAGGAGAAATGAGTATAAAGAAATAAATTACCACACGGGAACTTTTGGATGTTTTACCGGACCTGTTAAAAATGTAATAAAATGACTGGTATCCTTTGCCGCACACTGTTCTATGGTTCAAGTACACATTACACTTCTTCAGACTGATGAAACTAGATGTATAAACTGCTTCATCTCACTTATCTAATTAAATCATACACGAAGTTAAGGGATTCGACGAAATATTCTTAATCACGAAAAAAATTCTCTAAGACAAGTTAATCCACTAAAACTAGCCTTCATCATAAAATCCTGGGTTACGTGCTAAATATTCCTGGTAGAGTCATACTGGAATAATATCTTGAATTTTCACTGATTTATCAATCATTTATCTCAGAGTGCTGGACACATTCTGCTCTTACAGAAATATGTTTTTATATTCCTCTGCCGTTCACTGGCAACATTAACATTTTCGTATACTGTCGTTAGCATTATCAAGTTATTTGGAATGATTTATGGGGAGTTATAAAGCGAAATACAACGTGTATCCACCAAGATTATTTCAGTGAACCATAATCCAATACTGTTGCAGTTTGTGTATGAAATTAAAGTTACGCTTTCATTTATAAATTAGTTAATCTAACGGAAGATGTTTTTTTTTATTTTTTAAATAAATTCCTACTTCTACTTTTAAAAAATAACAAATGTTAATAGGCTATTAGTGAAATAATATTTTAAAGTTAATTTTTTTTGTCTAATGTGATACACATGTCCTTAAAGACATACTGAAGTTAATACAATCCATATATCTTTTCAATTGTTGTTCAAGAAACGAAAGGATTAACCAAAATTACTAATGCAAAGATAGAGATTCTTTGGAAGATAAACTGATATATTTCGATGAATATCGAAACAACTACTTTTTTAATTGTTTGCGGGTAAAACAACAGACAACTAATTTTCTACTTCTGCACAGAGGTCACGTTAACGTCCTCTGCACTGTTTCTGCTGCATTCCTTGGATAATCGGTCAACAAAAATATATCTTACAGCTAATGAGAAGTCAAATGGCTAGTTTTGCTTCTAAACATCAACAGAATGACAGATTTGAGTCACTTTAAATGCAACTTCTAGCACTCATCATACCTTTGTTGTTTTAGATGAGAACTGCAGAAATACTTGCGTTTAGGAAACCGTTACGCTAATGATGTTATAAGACATTTCTATTACTCTTGGTAATTTGCAGTTGAATAGAATGCATGGAGATAACGAGAGATCAGCAATGGACGCAAGACCGTGCCTGCTAATTGGAGAGATTAATTCCTCGGCTCTCATTAGTTGTTACAATCTTCTTCGCGGTGGGAGAACGGATAAAGTCTGTATTTTGTGCAAACAAGCTAGCCATCGTCGTTAATTCTACGTAGAAAGATAAACTTAAAAACTGCTAAATATAACTATGGACCTGCGATATTAAAATAATTTTTTATAGTGCTATGTATCCCCCCCCCCCCCTTCAAGTCCTGATGTTGAATATTTCCTCCTCTACCAGGTCTCGAAGCAGCTAACTGCGTGTAAGAGCCTCACAGACTTACGGTGCAGTAGCCAACGGGCGAGGAAATCGTTCGTTAAATAGACATAATTGTATTTCTTCCATTTTGTTAATAAATCAGAAATCAATGCAAAGACATCGGCTTTAATAATTTTCATGTACACCAGGGGTGGCCAACCCGCGGCCAGCCTTGAATATTTTTATGGCCCGCGAGATTCATCACACTTTTACAAAATATATTTATCTTATAATGGCCAAGGTAGTGAAAACCAATGTATTAAAAATTACATTATTTGTGCATTAATATTTTCAAAATTTATTTCATTTATGTTTATATATATTTTTATATATCGTTTTTAGTGTTATATATTTTTATTAAATGTATTTTAGTGTCTTTATTATTATATTATCTATGTTTGCATGTAAGAATAATAGTAAACACAATAATAACAACTCATTATGTTTCAATTTTTCTCTCCAAAAAATTGTTTATACTGGATCTAAATCTAATATGGGGATATATAGATTAATATGCGGCCCGCAATATCATTTGGGTTGGCCACCCCTGATGTAAACAGATTAAAGAAACCCAACTCTTTAACTGAGCCCATGGCGTTAGATGGTTCGGTCCCAAGTGATGGGAAGGATTTCCACGATTTGCGGCATGGCAAGTGTGATAGGAGAGGTGACGGTGCACGATTCATAATCTCTAGACTGCACAGTACCAAACGTCTGGAGTGGATGCAAAACCTTTCCGCAGCGAGTGTGTAGTGAGGTCATATGACACGGTTCATGATGGTCCGTCATTCGTAAGCTTGACGGTATCCCTGCTGCTATTCGGATGAGCCGACATACTGTCACACTTTCCCTTCATTCCCTTTTTACATACACAAAAAAAAAAAACACATTAACTTAACAAACCTTACTATAGTTATCTAAACGCATATATAACCACTTTCACAGAGCGAGGAAAATAGATGGTTGTTCTACTTCTGTAACCAAACCGAGTACACGTAGTCAAGGAGAATTTAATCAAACTCCTCGTTGCAGATCATACATAAGAATTAGAAGACCGAACACAACGATTTTAAAGACACATCCGTGGCTCTAAATCGACGCATTGTGGAAATTAATGTCACTTCTTAAATCAGGTAGTGCCGTTAGCATTTGGAAACATATAACCCGTAAATTATTTTTTTGCTGTAGCAACTAATGTCGACTCAGATATGTATAATTCAAAGGGGCATCCAATATTGTAGACTAAAAGAAACCACAAATAAATCTTTATTCATATCCCCGCTAATTACTGTATAAGTATTATAGAGTCTAAGGAGCGAATTTGCATTTATTTATTTGATTAAACACCGCAGATTTTTTCCGATTTTTTTTTTTAAGTAGAACTATTACAAAAGCATGCACCATTTTCTTCTGGCCCATTCAAGATTTCAATCCAACCAAAGTCGTTTGAAATTTTAAGCCTAGAAAGATGTGTAAATTTACTTTGTGCTTGTTTGTTTTCGATAATGTTGTGAGATAATTAATAGCGACTGCAATTACGCCAGGTTTATAGCGATTTCATCTAAGAAGTTGGCAGCCGTGTGGAACTGAGATTTTTCCTGTCTGCACTACCGGTCATCGTGTGCTCGACTAGATATACTACTGTTCCTTATCTATCGAAAAGACATCTTTAATGAACATCCGCTATAACATAATTTACATAGTTTAAAAAATTTCACTATGGCTTTTGGGTTTAGTTCAAGCAAAAAATAACAGAACTTAATCAAAGGTTGTAGTATTATGATTGCGTGCATACTCAGAAACAAATGATAGTGATCGTGGCACAAACCAAACAACTATGTAACAATACGTACATTTCTATTAAAAACAAAAATCTTTCATGCTTAGAACATGTAGAATGGGTGTCGTGACAATCGCGCACAGTGACAATCGCGCACAGTGACAATTGCGCACAGTGACAATCGCGCACAGCGCCAATCGCGCATTGTTTAAAGGTCGGGCCACACTCTCCCCTCTCTCCTGTGTACTTTATAATTTACGGAACGTAGTATTGACAGATCATCAGAGGTGAACGTCAATTTTAAGGCCTGTAATAATTACATACAACTGAGCCCGGGATTTGGACCGCAGACCTTCAGTGCCCAAATCGTGCGCCGTAACACTGTGAAAAAAAACAGCCTTTTACTTCCGTTGAGAAAAACACTTCCTTGAGGGCAGATACTGCACCACTTTCAAAACCTACAGTCACTGTCTTAGGGGCCCATTCTGGTACAGCCTGGATAAATTCACGAAACATACGTACATAAGTAGTCTTCTTTTTGTAAGGTAAGAGTGTAAACACCACAAGATGTATGTTTGTTTCTTCGTCAGTGCTGCCGAAATCCGCATTTATCATGTAGATTTGGGAGAACTGTTTACTGGCACTTTTAAAAGTTCCATCCATAAAGAATTGTTCGTGTAATTTTAAACTTTGTATGCCTCTTTCACCGCTCAGAACAATTATTCTTTCACCTTCCATATGATCCGTAAGAAGGAAACTGCCTCCATCTCCCATCTTCAACAATTCATCATCATTCGTCAGGATTATTTGGCTCCTTTTGGTTTCCTTGTGATATACTCCTCTGACCAGAATCAAGTATGCTGTTGTAGCGGTGACTAATTGGTAGCTAGAAGCAGGTAGCAAGAGACGACCCGGTTGTGCGCGATTGTCACTGTGCGCGATTGTCACTGCGCGATTGTCATTGTGCGCGATTGTCACTGTGCGCGATTGTCACATATTCGTAGAATGACGCTTTTCATCACATTCCATTTTTTTATACTATTCAGATTATTTTGTTACATTAATTTATTCAGGTCCTAGATTAGATTAGTTATACTGATCTCAGGCAGCTCAAGTGTTTTATTAATATGCAAGAGTACTTATATTGAGCGGAGCCGATGCATATATTCAAGTGATACAGTGCAGGATTGAGCTAGAGTTCGGAGGCCGCTAGGCAAACGCCGGTTGCCTGCCGCCAAACTTCCCGCCTGAGCGACGCCGAACAGACAATGGGGTAGCTACCTTGTACCTTTACGGCCACTCAGAGGACAGGGCCATTGCACCTCAGGGTGGGATCCCTAACTTTGAAGACCACACGGCTTCCCCCGGACCTGGCGCGCCACGTTCGCAAATTGCAGCGAGCTCTGACACCACGTGATTTCAGCATAGTTTGTTCCACCAATGAAATGTAATGTTGGGGCTCTCATAAGTTAAAGCAGGGCTTATTTGTTCGGCGAGGAGAAGAGGAAGTCATCTTTTCCTTGGGTGGAGAAGTAAATTCTGGTCTGGAACATGGTCTGGGATATACTGTTCGACACTAGAATGAGTCGTACAGTGACCGTACTATGACCGCTGACTGTTGATCCTTATCGGCCAAGCAGGATCGATATCACACAGTGATAGGCTGTGCGGCAATCATCATCGACGCAGTCTACGAGATGGTAATGTGTTCACGCCAGTTAATGCTTCGTTTGGTTCTTGATACTGTGACAGACCCGTAAGCGAACTTGAAATAAAGACCTTTGCTCATCAAGTAAAATCATTCTGAGCTAGTCGGCATATTTTGCAGAACATTATGTGTTATGGGGGCCACTTGCTTATCACGAATTCCATAATGTTTTCTTGTATTAACGGCGCCCGAAATTAATTTTCATGTTCACGTGCATATTGTCTAATTGTTGATGTTTGTTAATACTACATATCATGCATATTTTGTTAACTTTAATATTTAATTTCATTTAATAATTCCTGAAGCATAGCAACGCTAAATTCAGTCATTGTTTGCTTTAGTTAATCGGCTAATTGTAACGTCTAGGCATTGTGTTCGATTTCTTGCATTGCTTTTGTGATAATGGTAATTGTAAATATGCCTAGCAGTGTAATTGCCAACAGAACAAAATAAATATTAAGTGTCAGTTTTCTTGTAATCTGGCAGCTTTTGAGATTCTTGTCAACAGAAAAAATCATCAACAATTAAAAAAAAAAAACCTCCTCACCACCGAATCCCCTCTAACTTCAAACATTACCTTGATTTTCAATGATATTGGTAACACTGTGGATGTTTCACGGCTATGCTTGTGGCTTTACGCCTAGTCGAGTTCATTAGAGGCGCGAAAAGGACTTGGAGCAAGGAACGGGAAGGATTTCAGTCATTGCCTATGGAGGAACCATCCCGCAACTAGCCCGTAGTGATTTGAGTAAACCATGGAAAACAAATATTCTGGATGGCCGGACGGTGATTCAAATCAGCGTTCTCCAGAATGAGAGACCAGTGTGATTAATTTTTATAAGAGCACCTTCGAGTTACTTGCTCTCACTGATGTGGAAACTTCGTATACTTCCAACATTTACCAGGAGAAAAAAAAAAAAATTATTGTCTAGGCATAGTGAAGTTACGGCATCAGCTTTTGTGTAACTATCTCATCTGGAAGTATCTACTTTATCCAACCAGATGTTGGATACTTTTCTGTAAAAGTATTTCCTGTAATTCATACGAATAATTAGTAAATCAATAGTATAATATAGCACCGTAGGCCGTTGTAGTCAATTTACACCTGCCTTCTAGCTCAGGGATTAGGTCGATTTTGGTCTAATGAAACAAAACCACTAAAGAAGATATGTTCAACTCGATCGCAAATTGCAGTTTCCCAGTCCTAGGAAGAAAAGGATGCAACTTCCCTCCACTGTTCAAAAGGTCCATTCCATGTGTGTTCTACAACCCAAAGGTTGGTTGGATATTCTGAAATAAGGTCTGGTTACTAATAGAATGATTACCGGCATCGGTAGCGTAGGGGCTGGAGTATTTGCCAGCGTGCCGAAGGTCGCCGGTTCGAGTCCTTCCGAGGGCATCGGTGTTTGAATGTTGTGTGTGTTAGTGTCTTGTCCATCCTGTGGTGTCCATACTTAGAAGCTAAAATGTATACTGGACAAACTGATTTACTACAAGAGTATCATAATCACATTGAACTGGCTGTATGTCGTTAGTTGCCAAATCGCATAAAAAAAAGATCAGTTAGTTTCCTTTCTCCGTGTGTTTAATTGTTGTTATCTATGTGTAGATGAACGTGGTGAGTGTTAATAAGTGTATTGTATGTGTGTGAAGATGAAAAAAATAAAATTGGTGCAACTTGGTGCCAGTCCATACAGACCTACTTTTCCGAAAGACTCGGCTGCCGAGTTTTACGTCCCCATTCAGTAGCTGACGTATCGCTACCAACGGTGCCGTATACCCTCACTCCATTTGATCTGGAAAAGGTTTGGTATTTAAACCAACATTTTGCTACACAATATGGTGATTAGAAATCATGCACCACCATCTGTCACACCCTGCCAGCCAAATCGCTATGCCGCAAATTTCATGCTCCATTTAGGGATCGAACCATCACACCACCATGGCGCGGCGATGACCCAATCCAACGGGGCGAGTTCTTCAAAACTTGAGTGACCTTAAATACTTCTAATCGATATTTCGAGTTTACCTCGCTGGTATCCATTTAATGAACGTGGAAACACAATTTATAGGACACGGCGTAGAGTTTCCATTTTATGTAGCCATACTGCACAGCTGAAAAGATGTCTGCTGCAGGCCCGGCTGAGTTATCGCTTGGCTCCACACCAGATGCCACCATTATTTCTGTACTCAAGTAACCATCACTTGAAGAGGAACTGAAAGGGGTCACATTTATGCCGAATTCCGTTTATAATGTTAGCTTTTCATACGGCAGTAACACAATTGAATTTTTGACGCAGGTACAAAAGATATTAACAGTGATAACTGGCGATAAATAACTGTGTCAATTAAGCGATCAGAACTTTTCTGCTACTAGCAGCGATGACCAACCAGCGAACTACGCGCGTTAAAGCGCACCACACTAGAACGGAGTGGTTAAATGGGACCAGGCCCCAACTTAACCGCTCGTCCTGATTGCGGTTCTTAAGCAGTTTCCCGCATCACCTACGCGAATACAAGGACGGTCCTCAATTTTCGTCTCATAAAATGCACATTTCACAAACAAAAATACTTATATTGAACACAAATTACACATTTCGCAGACAGATGGAAATACTTTGCTTTCCCAATTAGGTTCCTTCCGGGAAGAAGGAGGTTCACCAATCAGTACTCATAACTTTAAGTGGACTCATCAGTTTATGATTTAAAATGGCTGATGTAAAACAGGCTTTCCATAAACTGGATGTGAAAAAGACAATACTTCAAAATTCTTATTTACATTATCGTGCTACAAAATTGTCGGTGATTTTTTAAAAACATTTTGATGAAAATCTCCCAAGTAAATTACAGTTCCTAAACGGATTCAGATTAATGAAATAAATGTGACGGAAGTCATGTTTCAGGTCTTTTGTTAGTACCTACTACATTTTTCAGTTGTAAACAAAGATTAGATTAATAAATAAGTTTAGTAAGATAGCTGATACACCGGACCCACCGGTGCAGCTGAATTCAGAACAGTGAAAGCAGAAAATGTCACGATAGATATTACGGTACACATTGCATATAACAAGAATTCGTAAAGATAACTCGTAAACTGGGAAGATCCGTTACATATTTCACAATCATCAATTCATTAATTACACAGAATTATATCACACACACACACACACACACACATCGGTATCAGAACATGTTTTGAAAGAACCGCAGTGAAATGTCAAATTTACGTTCTGGCAAGGAAGAATTGCAAGGTCAAAATATATTAAATTTACCACTTTTTTTGATCAAGTAAATGTTAGAATCTCTCTCCCCATGCTCTGGTACCTCCTATTATCCTCGAAATGTACAATTACTTGTTCTCTCACAAAAAGACGACAATTTTTTTTTTTTCAGAACAAACACATTTTTAGGTATTATAATAAGACGCAATTTACTAAATTAAGAATGACTTCTTTATTTCGCACAGAACTGCGCTAAATATTTGAAAGTTAAAACTGCTTTCCTAAAAATTACGTAGACAAAATTGTGAAGATTACAATACTAATAAGTTTAGTTTGGTGGTGAGTATATCGGCACTGGCAGTTGTACAGGCACGCTGCTGCTGTGACGTGAGTGGGGCTGTGTATAGATAGGTCTCCGGTGAGCCATTTCGCCAACCAATGCACTCTCCCATTGAATCCATACACAGGACATGTTAAAAATCAGTGGTCAAAAGCGTGGGAAAAAACTGATAATTTCAAAGATGCACGAGAAGTAATTTAGTTTTTTCTTTCAATCATAATGATTTCTGTGTCACAATATATAATTAAGATGGCAGAGGGACATTGATGTCGTGGCTGTTTATTTTTGTTCAGGCCGAGAAGACGAGTGTGGTCATCTCAATACTGGAAACAAGCGTCCCCAGAAATCTGCCCAAAATTTAAATGAAAGACTATAGCATTTCCTTTGGTTAGCATATCAAGAGCAGGTTACTTTGTAATCCATAAAATTTACGCCATTTTGCCACTATTGTTTCGAGATTGGATTATAATGACATTGTATCTATAGGATATTTGTGAATTTCATTAATTTCTCTCTGTTATCTGATATTAATTGCATTTAATAAATCGATAAGACTTACGACAATGCGACGTTTCCGTAAGAGAGTATCAAATATTTTGAAGTAAGCAAATCATTCAACGTTCGAACATTCTCCCTGGCTACTTTCAACTTCCTGGGACATTCCGATTTGCTGAAAGTTTCTGGACCGTTCAGTGCGGAATAGAGAATGGTTTGCGTATTGCTAGTGTAATCTCATTTAATTCCAAAGATTGTTCCACACACGGCAAGTTGCTCCGGCAGTGCTTAATTAGTTCTGTCTGTTCCCGAATTTGTAATCTGTGGATTAGAACCATAGTGAACAGCTTGGAGGCCAACGGATTAAAAGGATCATAAAAAAGCCGAGTATGAACGTTGATTTTCCTGTAAGTTATTAAATCACCACTATAATTGTTAATCTGTTACACAAATTATGAAATTAAATAACTATCATAAATTGAAATTTCTCTATTTCGAAAATCACACTAAACAAAATTAATTATTTTTCTGAATAATTATTAAAATTTCGAAACTCACGATTGCATTCAGGTTTTTCACTTCTTCCTTGTTTGAAACTCTTGTCCTTATGTCAACGAACCTTATACCTGCCTTAATTTCTATTTCTGAAGTCAACTAGTCACTCCTGGTTTCATTACAATTCGCTACCGAATCTTCCGTCGTTGCAAGAGGTGGAACACTCTGATCAGTGATGAACAATATAAACGAGAGAAAATTTATGATTTGAATTAACCAGGAATTTCTGTCTACTTTGAGGGGAAAAAAAGGTGTATGGCATTGTTGGTAGTTCGGCCGCCAGTTTACAGTGTTTCGATTTGCTGAGCATGCGAATGTATGGTGGCTGCTCTAACCTAACCTGGTAATCCTACCAGGTGTAGGGGATCTACAGTTTTACGTGGAATCAGAATCACGGAGCATCCCAGCGTACTTCACATCACAAATCATAGCATTGCCAGAGAGGAAGGTCAGTTTTTAAGGTCGTAAAAATTCCAGCCGAGACTGGGATTCGAAATGAGTACCTTCCATTTCCCAGCCACGCGCTTTAACCAACTGAGTCACCAGTCCGCTAGTATACTTTTAAATAAGATAAGTTAAGCAGTATACACTAAAATTTATTTTTTAGTAGTGGTATAACTGGAACGTTTTCTCTGGCAGCTACAGAAGATTTATAAGAGAATACAATTCAGGCTATGATGAATGGCAGCGAAAAGATAAGGGATGATCTGTAACACAAGTAATAAAGCAAAACAGCGGAGAATGACGTGGTTACAAAATGACGATGCTGTGATATGCTGTACGAGTGGGGAAAGCTGTCAGCTCGACTGTGCGTACAGCAGACTGTCTGTCATATTCTCAGGGAATTAACCATTCGGGCGTAACAGAGAAGTCGAGAATTTTTTTCTGGCAACTCCAGAAGCTCTACACTGAACTGAATACGTCGGCATTCGGTTACATATGATTCTTGAACGCTTTCTTGTTGGTAAATGTTTCTTGCTTAAATATTTTAGTTGTTTAACGCTGACATGTATTTACTAGGCGGTCTGTTGGCTCAATGGTTAAGGCGTCTGACTGGAGATCGATAGGTCCCTGGTTCAAATCCCTGTATCGGTACGGATTTTCTCTCTTAATTTTTTACGGTATCATGCAAAAATTACAGATTTTATTGTAATTTCCATAGTGTGAAAGTATATGGTCCAGATTAAAATCTGAGGTATACCTTATGCCTCTTCCTTCGTTACCTGGTGAAGGAGCCAGAAATGATAAGTTGCTCGCAACCTAAACAGAGAGTCGCCAAAGATGTTTAATACAATCCGAACCATAGATTGTAAACACCATGAGAGATATAAACCTACAGTATTCCTAGAAAGTTTAGAATCCTTTTTAAATTCTTTCAAGCGTCACTCAAACATTAGAATAAAGCTTAAAATCAGGGTCCGAAGAATCAACCGTAGCAATTTATTTCTATATATATATAGTTTCAGGCATTTCAAATGGACATTTTGAATTTTTTTGATTCGGCTTGAAATCTGCAACGGTAGTTTCATACATTAATATTTTACGGTGTATGAAAAAGTAATTTTTCTTTGCGTTAACTCTTAGTAAGATGCTATATTACAAACTACACATAAATTCGTAATTTTCAGCACAACATCGATACTAAGAGATGATGTGTTATTTCCTTATTGCGGATTAATTGTAATAAAAAAAGTCTCACTGTGCCATCTTTTAATAAATCTAATCTATTGGTGTTCAACTACACGAAATTGTGACTTTTCATTTACTATAAAGGTTTAAAAGTCAGAAAATTACAAACCTAAGATAAAATCATAACTATAGTTCTTGAAGTCACCCAAAATAAGAAAGTAGCTAGAAGAAAGTAAATCTTTACATAATATTTAGGTTTCGTTTTCCTTCCCCGGGTTAACAAATGCTACTCGAAAATAAAGAAATTACTGTACATGCGTTGGTCCACACAACTAGATCCGCATGGCCGAAGCTGCGATTAAATGCTAGAACAATTCGTGAATCTGTAATAGGGCTGTGTCTGTTTGCCTATTTGTCCCGCCATAATTTGAAAACTACTGAACCGATATTTTTGAGGTTCTGATTGATTGAAACCTTTTATTTCGCTTGAAATCTGAGGCAAGTAAAATCATTCTACATCACCCAAAACCAGAAAATTGGAATGTCTCCCGAACATCAAATTCTTTTACATATAATCTGGCACAACTTGAACAACGAAGAACAGATTATGACAGCATTTTCACTGCTCGGAAACTTATGGTCTGGCTAAATATTTGAGATGTAAATCATCATGTTACATAAATGGAGGCGAAGATTAAAATTCAAATAGAATTAACAGTATCAAAGAAACGAGACGCTATCCTAAAATCATCTGTTGATGCCTGTAGTGAAGCCTCAAGCCGACGAGTAAGTTACACTCCTGGAAATTGAAATAAGAACACCATGAATTCATTGACCCAGGAATGGGAAACTTTATATACACATTCCTGGGGTCAGATACAACACATTATCACACAGACAGAACCATAGGCACATAGACACAGGCAACAGAGCATGCACAATGTCGGCACTAGTACCGTGTATATCCTCCTTTCGCAGCAATGCAGGCTGCAATTCTCCCATGGAGACGATCGTAGAGGTGCTGGATGTAGTCCTGTGGAACGGCATGCCAAGCCATTTTCACCTGGCGCCTCAGCTGGACCAGCGTTTGTGCTGGACGTGCAGACCGCGTGAGACGACGTTTCATACAGTCCCAAACATGCTCAATGGGGGACAGATCCGGAAATCTCGCTGGCCAGGGTAGTTGACTTACACCTTCTATAGCACGTTGGGTGGCACGGGATACATGTGGACGTGCATTGTCCTGTTGGAACAGCATGTTCCCTTGCCGGTCTAGGAATAGTAGAACGATGGGTTCGATGACGGTTTGAATGTACCGTGCACTGTTCAGTGTCCCCTCGACGATCACCAGAGGTGTACGGCCAGTGTAGGAGATCGCTCCCCACACCATGATGCCGGGTGTTGGCCCTGTGTGCCTCGGTCATATGCAGTCCTGATTGAGGCGCTCACCTGCAAGGCGCCAAACACGCATACGACCATCATTGGCACCAAGGCAGAAGCGATTCTCATCACTGAAGACGACACGTCTCCATTCGTCCCTCCATACACGCCTGTCGCGACACCACTGGAGGCGGGCTGCACGATGTTGGGGCGAGAGCGGAAGACGACCTAACGGTGCGCGGGACCGTAGCCCAGCTTCATGGAGACGGTTGCGAATGGTCCTCTCTGATACCCCAGGAGCAACAGTGTCCCTAATTTGCCGGGAAGTTTCGGTGCGGTCCCCTACTAGAGATGGGTAGGTCCGGATGGATGCAGTTCCGCGGACCTGTATCACTTGCGCTAGGGATGGATGTACATCCGAGAGCTTGTCGGACCTGCTTCCAGTCGGACCTGTAACAGCGCCACAGTTCTCGCGTGGCCGGAGGTTGAACCACGGCCGGACCTGCAACCGCGGAGCTGGAACGCAATTTTTCATTACAGTTCCGATTTGAAATCTGTGTTCTGAAGAGTTTAATGTCATTTACTGTACGATTGGATTACAGTTCTGTTTAAAGATGAGATTATAAATGAAAAACTATTTCTTAATGTCTGACTACTAGTAGATAATTACAATAACTATTAAATGCCAATGGGTAGCTAAAACCCGGTAGTACATTTTTATTGGTCGGGTTCGTGCTTCTAAGGTGAGGAGTGTTTTTCGTTCTAAATAAGAATGGACTTATAATTTAACTTGTAATTTTAATGCGTTGTAGTATTATTAAACTTTTAACGTTCAGTTTGATTGATCACAAAGTGTCTAGAATTTTTAACTTTCTGAATTCTGATGGCTTAAGGACAAATCAGATAATACATTTAACATCTCTTTATTGCAGAAACACGGTTCGTAGAGTTTCCAAGGAACATTATACATATCTATACTAATATTATAAATGCGAAAGTAACTCGGTCTGTCTTTGTCTGTTTGTTACGTTCCTTGGGCTAAACGGATATTCCGATCGTGATGAAATGTGACGGAAAGATGCTGTTTGACATTAGGATCGAGATGGGATACTATATTATGTATAAATAAGATCATATTATCATTAAATTATGAAAACTATCTCAACTGTGAAAGACAAACGCATAATATATATCTATATTTGTAATGCGCAATCGCTTCCAGCATTGTTAGGGTGGCGTAATGGTAACGAGTATGCTTCTTATTAATCCTCCAGCGTTGCTTCGGGATCTAATCCCATTGGGCACAAATATTTTTATGAATTGTTTTTCATAGTTCGAGCCAAGTCTAGGATTTTATAGTAAGGATACCATGTTCTGGCAAATCTTTGGCGCTAGAAAGCGTTAACTTTATTCACGCTATACTGGTTCCACAGGTAGTTTTTGTGTGATCTTAACTAATAATATTGTGTATGCGAAAGTGAGTCTCCATCTTTTTTATTTTACGTTTTGATGAATATATGTTTATACCGATGACAAGGAAATACTTTGTATATTTGGGAACGAAATAGGATACTTTTTCCGATATGAATAACAGTTTTAGTCATGAGACAGGTTCGAAGGTAGAATGGTATCTCGATGGCGTTCCCGTCATATTATGCCGACTCAGTGTTATTTGGGACATCTTAGATAATTTTCAGCTTTGTATATCCAATTCTAGCAATCAAATTCTAAATCCACGCGTACGAAGTCGCGGGTAACAGTTAGTAATATATATAAATGATTACGTGACATTATTGCGAGCGACTCTGCTGGCCGCTTTTACAGAAATATTTTATAATCCAGTCGTTTCTAGAACTTCTAACAATGGCTCAAACAATCGGTTATTATTACTAAGAATTAAATCTTGATTAAAAATACAGATAAATTGGAAATAATATTAAATAAAATTACAAATAAATTAAAAGTTTCTGAAATTGCACAAAATAAAATCAAGATTTTGAAAGCACCAAAAACACGTTATGGTAGCTGGCAAAACATAAATATTACTGTTTGATTAAAATGCATTGTATCGCACTCGATTTAGCACTCACGTCAACGTTTTATTCACTCAATCAAAATAGTTTCACATAGTATACAGAGCAAAACACTATACATAATATAAGAACAAATCTCACGTAATTTCTCCCTCACAGTTTAAAATAAGTTATACTTGCAATTTTGTTTTTTGTTCATTTATAATAAACTGTTTCTTAAGCTGGTATATTGTGGAAAGGCAATATTTATCTCAAGATGTTGAGTCTTGAATAATTTCATTTTTAGTAAAAAAACTAACAGTTAACAAAGACTTTCGATTTTTTTTAGTAGTACTTAAACATTATTAAGAAATGATTTCATTTTATTCTTATAGAAGTCCACAGAAATTTTACTTTTACTTTTATCATTATCAAGTCTGATTATGCTGTGATTTTCTAATATTACGTACAATTGTGAGTTTCAGACAAAAATAAAACAAAATTATCAGAATTAATATTCTTTCATTTCATAAATTAATGGATGAACACGATATAACTCATACTGCAGTTCTCCTTGGTAGGATTTGTATCCACCATACGCTCGATTGTAGGTTCGGACCCATACAGGTCCGCCGGACACGTATTTGGATGTAGGTCCATACACATCCAGTTCCGCCACACACTCCGCGCGCTCGATTGTAGAACCGGACCCATACAACTCCGCCGGACACGTAACTGGATGTAGGTCCGCACAGATCCAGTTCCGCCATACACTCCGCCCGCCCGATTGTAGAGCCGGACCCATACAGGTCCGCGGACTTGGAACCTGGATGCAGGTCCGCAGCGCTGGATGTACATCCGGACCCGACTCCTTTAAAATCTCGGACCTGCCCATCTCTATCCCCTACGGCACTGCGTAGGATGCGACGGTCTTGGCGTGCGTCCGTGCGTCGCTGCTGTCCGGACCCAGGTCGACGGGCACGTGCACCTTCCGCGACACTGGCGACAACATCGATGTACTGTGGAGACCTCGCGCCCCACATGTTGAGCAATTCGGCGGTACGTCCACCCGGCCTCCCGCATGCCCACTATACGCCCTCGCTCAAAGTCCGTCAACTGCACATACGGTTCACGTACACGCTGTCGCGGCATGCTACCAGTGTTAAAGACTGAGATGGAGCTCCGTATGCCACGGCAAACTGGCTGACACTGACTGCGGTGGTGCCCAACCGCTGCGCAGCTAGCGCCCTTCGACGGCCAACACTGCTGTTCCTGGTGTGTCCGCTGTGCCGTGCGTTTGATCATTGCTTGTACAGCCCTCTCGTAGTGTCCGGAGCAAGTATGGTGGGTCTTACACACCGGCGTCAATGTGTTCTTACTTCAATTTCCAGGAGTGTATATTGATAGCGAATTTATCGATTTTCAGAGAAGATTTAACAGGTAGTGAATTGTCAAAAGGAAATTTGTAGATTGACACTCCATTTTTGTAAGAATATTAATGAGTACTGTAATGAAGAAACTACATAAAATAAAATACTACTTAAGCTGCTGATTCATCTCGCAAATCGTATAAAATGTTAGTAGATTATTGATGATAATTTACAAGTTGACGATAAAGCAACAGAGAGTGTTTTTGCTCCATGTGGACGAAGTTACCCGGTAAAGATAATAAGCTAAATATATAGATGGCGATCTAATGAAGTAATTCTTGTAGAAGAATTCAGTAAAGTTGTCAGCATATTCTCAGCACTGATATCTCTTTGAAAGTCACTGCATTAACTTCATCTGAACGGAAATTTGATATTCCTGATGCCCTTTTCCCGGAGATGTCATAACGAAATGTTAACCATTATTTAAGTCGGTCACGTTTGTTCAGTTGGTTGTGACACCGGGATGGTGTCCTGTGCTGACACGGGTTAGCTGGTTCCAGTCCTGGCGTCATCAGAACTTGACCGGCAGCGTAGAATGGGGCATACGACACTTTTGA
>CM061921.1:268931867-268968868 GCA_031002005.1 Vandiemenella viatica
AGATCGTAGTTCCACGCGACAAACACACAGTTGCCTGCCGAACGGTTGCTGGGGTTAAAATAGTATCTTTTTACCGAAATACTGAGCCTAACAACCAACGGTGATTCATTTTGGAGGAACCTCATCAGCGTGCAACTCGCAGTGACCGGCGCCTGTGCCGTTGCCCACGTCGAAACGCAATACCATAGAGTTGTTAGCCACGACATAGGCAGAGTGCGCGGCAAGTCGAAACTTTTAATGTCAACAACTTATCGAGGACTCTCGGTCAAAAATACAAGAAAAAATTGCCTCAAATGGCTAGGAATAAAAAAAAATCCCTTCCTACGGACAAAAACACCACTAGCCGTGTTATTCGCTGTCGCAGCTACTATAGGCAATAAACGGCTATTTGCGTCTAAAGTGGTACTACAACAGATTCTAATGAACAACCGGATCGGGAATTGAACTCTCCACCTCCACATGACAGTCCCAATCCTAATAAATCTCACCTACCGGGCACGGTAGTTAGATCGGCATATAAAAAATTACTCTGAAAGGAGTACTGCACGGGGGCGATCCCGACACTAGCCTCAAGTGATTTTTGGGAAACAAAAGAAAAATCTGCATATCCTCGCGAACGATATATCCGAACGTTACTGCTCACCCACCAGGCTCGGTATTCTATGATCCTCTTGACTTTCGCAATCCGATGCACGTTTTCGATGATAATAATAACATTGTCACTGTTATATAGCTAACGTTCAGACTTAGAAATTGTGTAAAATCTTTCGTAGAAATCTTGGGGGATACTACAGCACGAATATAAAACTTTGTCTAGTAAAGTTTTTAGACTGGTTTGTAGAGGAGATATTACTATAACTTCCCTTGTTCAGAACTGACTTTGCTGATGTTGTGATAAGCCAATCGTCTCTACGAATTCAATATAACCTACATCTCCAACAACTGCTGATTCATTACTTTGCTTTAAAAACTCACACATCAGGGTAGATATTCAGACCGGCATACAAGCAACAACTCTGAAAAGAAGACGAGTGGAATGCATTGAAGAAAGAACATGAAATCACCTGTATGACACTGCAGAACAATAAAAATTCACCAACCAGTCTCAAAAATTAAATCTGCATCGCCTGAAACGTGGACGAATGTAATCATTTCTGCACTGATCAGCATTTAGTCTCTGCAATTGAAAATATTAACGGTAATTCTAAAGTAAATGAAAACGTACTAGGCTTAAGCAACATCGGTTTTAATGGTTTGAGCAGTTTCATAATGTTTGCCTGCACCTACAGAAATTCGGTCTAGAGATACTTATATAAAATTCTTTAACTCTATGAACCCCCCCCCCCACAGTTTCAAAGAGTATGGTTTTATGCCTCGTCGAAGTCGAGGTCATTAGAGGCGGCATGTGACTGGAGACAAGGAACGGGAAGGTATTCGGCCATCGCCATTTTGAAGGAAGCAACGATTTTGACGTCAACGAGGCGAAGCCAGAAAAAAAGGCTTTTCCATAGCATTAATTTTGCGGGTGATATCCATACTAACCTGATTGCTTACATATACGTTACACACTTCAAGCACATTCTTTACCCACCTCCGTATCAAAATTGATCTGTCATACAACGTTGCAGCCAGCAACATTAGACATCTGAAATAAGGTAACTGAGCTCCGTTCCTATCCACAATTGGGTTGATACAAGTTGTACAGGCCTGGAACTTAGGACGACGCGACGCGGTTTGTCCGGCCAACCAAGTTTCAATTTTACAAGGTTTTTCCGCAATCGCTTGAGGTGAATGCCGGGATGGTTCCCACAAAGGACCATAGTCGAATTCTCTCCCGTTCCTTCGTTCAATCCTCTGTCGCCTGTAAAGTTCACGATGAGAGACGACTGAAGAGGCATAACACCTTTCGATTTTACAAGGTTTTTCCACAACATTAGACAGGTGAAATAAGGAAACTGTGCTCCGTTCCTATCCACAATTGACATTCAGTGTATCGCACTATAAACGTGACTCCATATTTATTTACTTCGCAAGCGCAGATACTTGTTTGTTCTCACTACCGCGCGATGGATGCTTGGACGGGGATTCGAACCCGCGTCCTCCCGAATGTGAGGCCGGAGAGTTAACCGCTCACCCACCACGCTCATTCTGAGCCGTAAGACTATGCACAAAACACTCGCCGTCACAAACGTCTTTCGCCGAACTTATCGCAGTTAGTAGGTCTTGGTCACTAGGAAACACCTCTGCATCCGTTCTGGGGGACATTTCTTAGTACAGGATGATCCTAGTGGAATCGGTATATTCCATCTAAATAATTTATTACAATGCAGCAGCGGCAGTAAATTTTCGATTCAAGCTCTACGTACAACCATCAACGACGCTGCGTGAACGCTACTGCGTTGTTTGCGGAGTTTAATTTTCTAAACAGCCACTCACTGTTAGAGCGCACAATTAAAAGTGAAGTACTTTAAGTTTCTGGTTGAAACCTTATCGAAGGAGATATATTGGAGATAGGGTGGCTAGTTCCTTCCTTCCTTATCTTACTTAAGGGCACCTGCAGTTTAACGTAGAAAAATGAACCATGAATACTTCACAGTAAACTATGTCTGGTTACATGCCTATGAGTATCCACCACCGATACGGAATTTTGAACCGGGAACCTTTCAGTCTCCAGTCAGACGCTTTAACCACTAAGTCGCTCTGGCGCTAAAAGATCTGTAAGTACGTGAGACGCTTTTATAGTAACAGAAAGTAAATGCCATAGGAGTTAAGAACTCATCTTGATACGTTCAAAGTAGTGTGTTGAGGATGAATGCTGTTGTTGGTGCATTCAGTTCTACAGCGCCAAAAGACAGAGTGAGGATGGGCGAAGGGTGGAGACAACCACAACCGATCGCTGGTTGTATTCCCCTGAAGGAGGCATACTAAGCCATTGCATCAGTGGTAGGACGGTCGCCTCCTTTCCTCTGGGGCCTGCAGTTTAACGTAGAATCTTATTTTAAAGACGTTGCAGGTGAAAGTAGTACCTGTTAGTTACTTTCCTACATATTTAGTGTGCATTGTCTGTGAAATGTGTGCGGAAACTCTACATGCTTGCTATTGCGAATTTTTTTTGTTGCCTTACAGTTGTTCTATTTCTGATATAATAACGGCAGTACAAAATATGTAGTTACGTGTCTAAAATTGAGCTTCCATTACATCGCTGTACAGTAACTTTCTATCATATCAATCTTTCTACTTATCCCGTTTCTTTCACGCAACATGTAGCGTCCCAGCTAAAGATGTTTTGTCAAAGTACACACTATTTCCCTGGGTCTCTGGTAGCAGCAATATCTGCGTAACCAGTCACATCGGATGTTGGAAATTTCGTAATTATCGAAGCGCCATGCAAATAAAAAAAAATTACTTCTCAGAATAGATATTTTTCAGTTTTGTCCGCGAAAATTTCCGAGCGTGGTGGGTGAGTGGTAACGCTCTGACCACGCATTCAGGAGGGCGCTGGTTCGAATCCCCGTCTTAGCAACCATATTCTGGTTTTCCATGGTTTCCCCAAAACACTCCAGGTGGCTGTCCCCCTGCACCAATCCTTTCCCCGCCCCTAATGAGGATGAGGTGTAAAGCCGTACTGGCACGCTAATAATAATAATAATATATCCACTTACGATGGCGATCTCTTAGGTTCGTAGCCTGACACTGATACACGTGCTGGTGTAACCTTTAGCAAACTATGTACTATTCTACATGCAATCACAAATGAAGATGACTCCATTATTTACGTTAAAGGACGGGAGAAGGCTCGTTGGTTTAAGAAGATTATTCGCAAGAAAGTCTGCTACAATATAGAAGATTTAGGATGCCCGCCTCTACATGAACTCAAGAAAAATAATTTGATAAAACTTTGTAAAGGACATTTATTTTGTAACACTACATGCGCTGTTGAAAATGTATTTTTAATTGCCCAATGGTGGGTGAAATAAAAAAATAAGAAATAAAATAAAAAATGTGTTATTTATTTAAACACTTTCACATACATAGTTAATAAGGTCCACAAACATCATATCCGGGATCATAATTCTTAATTACAATATTATTTACATCATCAGATACTAACAAATTTTTATACGCAATGAGTTCAAGTCTTAATTGCGCATAATCCAATGATGAACTGTATGTCACTTGAGCTACACGAACATTATTAATATGCATGTCAATCAGTTTTTGCACTGTAGCCATATTGAAGTCTCGTAGCACTTTATTAGCTAGAATGTCCACAAATTCAGTATAATATCTTGCAACCAAGTAGCCCCACTTCTGCTTGACGGTCAAGGCGTTGGTCACGGCCGGCTGCGCGTCGACGAAGTTCCTCCAAGTAGACTAGCCGAAGAAGACACCGCTGGCAGGATCATCATTAGGGTGGAAACAAACAGTCTTCACCCCGGCAATCGTTCGGCAGGAGACGGTGTGCTCACCAAGTGGGATGCTGTCGGTGCCGGCGTTGAATAACTCGGACACTGCGTCCAATACCTGGATCAGGACGTTCCATTCGTCGTATGTTAAAACAATTTTATTGTGTCCCAGTTTTTCCAGAACTACAACAGGTTCAAACTCGTGTTTGGACGATTACCCTATCGTCAAACGTTTCGAATCACCTGCGTTGAGTTGGTACACCGATGCGAAAAAATAGAACTTGGCGACACATGGTGAGACAGCTACGTGTTACTGCTTCAAGACGAACGGCAAGACTGGAGGAGTGAGGGATGGAGCGAGCGTTTATTGGAAGAGTGAGAGGTGAGTCAGTAGTGGGAGACATGAGTCACTTGGCTTGGGGGACACAAAACGCAAGATTGAATCCAGGAGGAGGTAATTCATACTTCGGTAATGACATATGAAGCTAAATTTTAGGTTGCAGCTGAAGGTGTGAGTCATAGAGGCAGAAGAGTGGGAGACATGAGTCACTTGGCTTTATTACAGTCGCTTATTGTTATTTAATGAAATAATAATATCAATCTGAGGTTACAGATGAGGGGGGAGGATAGATTGCAGTCGCTTATTGGATTATTTAATTAGTTTCTCGGCTCCCCTACTTAATTTAATTAGTTCCTCGTTTCCCCTATTTAATTTAATTAGTTTCTCGTCTCCCCTACTTAATTTAATTAGTTTCTCGGCTCCCCTAGTTCCTCGGCTCCCCTACTTAATTTAATTAGTTTCTCGGCTCCCCTACTAAATTTAATTAGTTTCTCGGCTCCCCTACTTAATTTAATTAGTTCCTAATTAGGGTCCTAGAATCCCTTTGATGGCCCCGACGCCCCTTATCCCCCTACTCAATATTAATCGAGTAGCTCAGGAAATTGGGTCTGCAGGATATATACTTACGCGGGATTTATAATCTGATCCATCTCAGAACTGTCTACATCCGACTGTAAGACAATTCTTTATACGGTCCTCGAGTGATATCAAAGGGATTACCACAAGGGGCAATGCTAAGCCTCATACTGTATACCATATACACTGCAGACATAGAAAATCTATTTAGTCCATTAATAAGGGTCCTGCAATTTGCCGATGACGTGTGTATATACACCGTGTCACCATCTTATGGAATAAATTTCAGGAGATTATACGAAGCGGCTATAAAGCTTCATGAGTGGGCTCAAAACTTAGGTTTAACGGTATCATCTACGAAATCATTAGTAGTGATCTTTACTCGGAAACAAAGAATATATCGAGACTCTTAGATACAATTGGGCCCATACTCTTTCACAGTGTGATCATCGGTCAGGCATCTCGGCCTATATATAGATAGTAAACTCTCATGGAAGAAACACATAGAGCACATTATATCCAAAACCGAACGACTTCTCAATATCCTAAGAGCCATAACGCGCATATGGTGGGGAGCGAACCCAACTATTCTCGTCAACTTATACAGAGCTATTATACGACCTATCTTCGATTACGGAAGCCCTATCTTTGGATATGCACCCAAACATATCCTCCGAAAACTGAATATAGTACAATATAAAGCGATCCGACTAAGCTTAGGAGCTATGAAATCCTCCCCTACAAATGCCTCACTAGTAGAGGCTAGGAAAATGCCACTGGAAATACGACGCCATCTCTCATCCAGCGTATATCTAACGAGACGAGCATCTCTAACAAATCACCCCGTGACACAAAGGGTACTAAAATATACAGTACATCATTACAGGAAAGAAGAGATATAGCCACCAGACTCAGAATGCCCATGTTAGCACAGTGCTTCACCAAAATAAAACACATGATTCCATTAGTTTCCCAAGGGGACACAATTCCCCTGTTCTCATTTCATTATAATACCCTGAGATATAAACCAAAGATATTCTACCTACCAGACTGGATCGCTAAAAGCAGCTCAGCAAATACCAAGACAAACACTTTTTTGAAACAAACCTGGCCAGATATTGTACAGATCTATACGGACGGTTCCAAAACTACGGACGCAGTCGGATATGCCTATTTCTGTCCTTCCGTTCACGAATCGAAGAGAGTGCGTTTACCAGCTGAAACATCGATATATACGGCCGAAACATTAGCTGTTAGAGAAGCTATTAAGTACGGAAAAGAACGCTACAACAAAATACTGGTTCTAACAGTTTCCAAAAGCGTGGCGCAAAAACTCGAGAACTCAAAACAGCGGAATGGACTGAACAAACCTCTATTAGAGATACTAAACTTAATGTACACATCTTCGACAGAGAATAAAGAGATACACGTGTTATGGATAAAGGGGCATGCCTGTATTCAGCATAATGAAACAGTTGACCGCATAGCCAAGGCAAGCACAATAGAAGAAGATATACAATACGTTCAACTTCCACATACAGATTTCATATCTATTATTAAAAAAGAGGCTTTTCGAATCTGGTCCAATTCATGGACTACTACACAATTCGAAAGAGGAAAATATTACTCACAAATCCAACCTAATATTCCAACTAAAGTATGGTTCGGGAATTCCACACTAAGTAAAAGGCATAAAACATCATTTATTCGAATGAGACTGGGACACGGATGTTACCCTTAACACCTATTCAAAATCGGAGTTGTCCGGAGGATCAAGGAGAGATATCAGATATAAATCACATAGTCCTGGCCTTCAGCCGCAACCTGTTACCCACAAAAAACCTATACACTAGTCTGGTAAAGATTAGAATTCCCCTTCCCGTCTCCGTACCTGTCGTGCTCAATTCAAAGCGACAAGATGTATACAAGGCGATTGCTATTTTCCTTAGTGAAGCAAACATTAAATTGTAATGTATAAAACGTAGCAAGCAACCATAAAGACGATTAGCTCATATTAGTGTGTAATATAAGGATATTTACAATGCAAAAGCCTCACATCAATATATTCATTGCAAAGAAACAAGACAAACAATAATAGTAAAGATTAGGGGAAAAACACGGTAAAGCCAATTCAAACAATGTTTATTCTAAACCACCACTCTTGTGTATATTCTGTATTCACCGAATTAAACTCCTCTGTTATGTAAATAACTATGTACAATCCAACCTTGTTTACATTGTTTAAACTGTATAAATATAACAATAAGAGAGGAAGTATACTTCCTATTATATATAAAAGCTCAATCGGCATTAATATAGATATTTATGGAAATATAATTAAGAGCCATTTAGTTAATAAATATAGTTAAACATCATATAATTGTAAATAACAACGACAGACATGTGTCAACTTACAAAGAATTGTGTAACTTTAGCATGACGTTGTAAAAGGAAGTGAAGATAACAAGCCTGAAATGTATATAAGAATTGTAAAACTAGAAGATTTCTGTATGGTCGGCAGGACCAAAGGCCAATAAAATAAATTAAAAAAAAAACCTTGACTCATTGCTCATCTCTGCACTCTCGTGGCATAAACTTGAAACGGATATGCAATACTTTTTTAGTTTTTCTATAACCGTAAAGTTTTGTGGCAATATGCCAAAAATTATAGCTACAGTAAATTCGTGAAATCGCTTAAGTCATTTATAATTACCCGGTAATATACATGAAACACGCATCTAAAAAAAAAAAAGTCCGTATGGACAGAGGATGTTAAATCCTGTATCATCCTTTCTTCAGACATCAGTTTTAATTTTACTTCCCGGTTTCGAAAATGAAAGAATTGCTTGTAGTGTTCTGTTACTGGTTTATAGTGGAAACAGAGGATGGCTGCAGCAGTATCCTAGATTACGGAAAAATGTTATCAGCGTGTCTCCTCCTTTCTCCAAACTCCAATGGTCGCACCTCCATCTCCTCATCCTGACGCTATGTACAAAGCCAGAGAACTCTGCAATACAAGTAATCAACGTAGAATAATGTTCCTTTAAATAAGTATGGAATCCGAGAATTTTTTTGAAATGCATATTGTGTAATCTTCTCCTCTTCACCATTGCAATAATTAAGGATATGAATAAACTGACTTTGATAGGTGGTAGTGTGAAAGAACTAGTATTGCATTTAGCCAGTACCGCCACGTTTTCCTCGGCAAAATGCTTTTTATCAATACAAGGGAATGCAAAGAAAAATTACAATTAGGATTAATATTTCTAGAAGGATATATGTTTATTGATATTAAAATAGGACTAGGTGACCCTGCGAAAATTTCGGGAATGATATACAATTAATAGCGTGATTGGTGTTTTGTAGTAGGATAAAAAAAGAACTGGCTCATTTGTAGCAACTGTTTATTTTTCAATTGAAATATGTATATAGCAAAACACTTACATCGTCTTACGAAACAATTAGAAATGATAAAAAGTTTCCCTGATGGAAACAAAAATATTGGAATAGCTCCTTACTCTAGAAAGCACACACAGTCTTTCAATATCCCTGCGATATGTGTTATTGCTATCTAGCGGTTATGCGAACACTCCTCCTCGACGCCAGCGAAGACTAGCAGCTAGACTCTGAACTATCGCATAACCGTGACCTTGGCTGTTCATAATTTTTCCATTAACTGGTTGATTTTTGAAAAACTCCGTTCTTGATTTATGATGTTACCAAAGCGGAGAATTAATCTTCACAATTGTTCCTCATTATTCGATTTTGATTAAGTATGAAGGTAGAAAGATGTCTTAAAAAACACCTTCAAGAAATAATATATATAACTAGCTGATACCCACGACTTCTTACTCGTGGATTAAGAATTTCTTTGCCAGAATTGAATATAGAAAGTTGTTGGTAACGAAGTATTGGTCCCAAACAACACCGAGTCGGCATAATATGACAAGAAAGATATCACTATATTATTCTACCGTCGAACCTGTCTCTTGAAGAGAATCAATTTCCAACATATTTCTTTCACCATTCGATAAGTTCTCAAAATTTCGTGACTACAACTGTTTATCATGTCCTGTGTCCTTCGTACAGATTTTCTTGTCAAATTCCATCAATATCGATATAGCCATTCAGTCGTCAAAACGTAACAAAAAGACAGAGACTTACTTCCGCATTTATAGTATTATTACTGCAGATCATACACACACTGACTGCGAACAACCCCTGAGAGTTCATTATAACGTAAAAACGTGTGCACCTACAGCATTGAAAGACTGCAACGATTTGCCTCGCATTGCACCCCTAACTTTGTAATATCTACAGTTGAACATTCAATCCGAATAACCGACGGCCCAGGCATGACTCTTACGATCAAAACAATTTTAAAAAATCTTAGCCTCCACGGAGATCTGAACCAGAGACTACGACCCAAACATTAGTAAGCAAGCGCTTTAACCACTGAGCTACGTGACCGCTACACGGTAAGACAGTACAGAGACCTCAATATCCAACGCGTCTGTCTATCACCGTTCAGTAATTTTTCGAAATTATAAGACAACATGTATTATTTATACAAATAATTTTTCAACCAAATGTAGACAGTATTTTTCTCCTTGTTTCAAAGGATATGTGTGCAACGTTTCATCGATATCAGATGAAAACTGTAGATTTGTATGAAGAACAAACAAACAAACATACATACATGCATGCATA
This sequence comes from Vandiemenella viatica, assembly GCA_031002005.1. NCBI lineage: Eukaryota > Metazoa > Arthropoda > Insecta > Orthoptera > Morabidae > Vandiemenella > Vandiemenella viatica. The sequence continues at coordinate 268,941,900 of CM061921.1, forward strand.
CATTCATCTTTATATCTATATATATGTGTGGCCGTAAGTATTGGCCATTTTCAGTTTGAAAAATTCCAAGTGCATACAACTTATATTTTATTGCCTAGTTAAAATTTTTTCGCATAGGGCTTTGCGTCTGGTTGACGTCATCAGAGGCAGGAGAAGATTTGGGACATGGACCGGGAAACAATTCATTCAAGGCCTTATGAAGTAACCATCTCGACATTTTTTGGAGTGATTTCTGGAAACCAGAAATATAGATGGCTAGACAGGTATTTGAAACCACGTGTTCCCGAATGCCAGGGCGCTACCATTTACCCACCAGGATTGGTATTCATACACTGTTCACTCCGAACTGGCGGCCCAAGGTCATGTTTCCCTAGTTCCATTATTCACCTCACCACCCCCTCCCTTTCCTACCTCTCCACAGTGTTCAAGTAAACCAGAGGCAAATTTTCCCTTCACATGTAGGGGTAAGGGCAGGGTGTGGCGAATACAGCAGAATGACCTTGAGCCGACTTTGTTAAATGAACGAGTTATAATGAAACGGTAGGTAGCAGTTATTTATAACAATATGGTGTTCGATAAAAGTCAATTTGCCAATAGTGAAATATGTTCTGTAAATGTACAAATCCCCGAGTAAAAAAAAAAAAAGGATTTTTTTTTTTCAATCAAAATATTAATCCTTTCGACTACGTGGGTGATAAAAGAAGGGAACTATGTAATCTTGAGACAAGTGTGTTTAGTGTTTGTGTAACATTAAGTTTTTGAGACTAACAGGGGAACACCTTATTATTCACGTAGTTGACATAGCAGAATTGGCAAAAATAGCAAGTACTCCAGGACCGAGACTTGAACCAGCTTCGGTTGTACAGTATCTCCACATGGTGTCGCATTTCTCTCTCTCGGCTGCGCTCACTAATGCTTGCGAATGGTAGGATTTAGCACATTTTATTGAAAATGTTTGAAGCAACAAATTCTTATGACGCGGTCGCCAGCGATTCAGCTTAACACACTTTACGGTGTCAAGAAGAATCACACAAAGAAGAATAACAAAATTAATTTTTGTATTAACAATGCAAGTTTAATAAAGTTCAAATCTACACCCACGCCAGTCGCGATCATAAATTTCATCAGACTTCTATAGTATATACACCCGAAGGTTGCAGAATTTTTAGTTAAAACGGTTCACATTAACAATTCTTTACAAATCTCACTCGCATTTACATAACTATAAACGAAAACAGTTCAACATTAGAAGGGCGGTTCGAGACACTCGCACATGGGTGACGTGCCCGAAGAGCTCGGCCGCTCCTGGAAGACTCGTGGGTGCCACATGTCGGGTTCGCGGGCGTCTTAACCGTCTTCCGGTAGCCGGCATGCGCTCCGGGGTCTTCATTGGCACTCCCACGGACCGGCGGGAAATTTAACATCCACGCGGCGGTACTACAAATAGCACAGCCGGTTCTCACTTCTCAGTCTCCTGGTCCATCGGCTTTGGTAGCAGCCCCTGTCATATGGCTATGCTACAATGGCTTGAAAACACGACACAGTAACAAGTTAGCTGAAACCAACGATGCCTCAAACAAATTCGAGCCAAAGTTCCCAGAATGTGAATTTGACTCCATAATCACAATGGTGTTACAGAGCGTGGCGCGTTACCTTGGCATTCGGGAGTAAGCGGGTTCGGAACACCGGCCTGCATATAGACATCGTTTTTCTATGGTTTCACGTAATCAGTCTAGGTGAATGGATGGTACCTTCAAAAGGCTATGGTAGAATTTCTTCACTATCCTAGCCCCCAGTCCCTTCCCGCCTCTAATCACCTCAACGAGGTGTAAACCACTAAGCAAAAAAATAAAAATCCCCTAAGACCGATGTGGAGGTGTACTAAATTATAGATTGCTTCATCATTCTGCTGCCATCGTGAAGAACAAAATTCTGGTAGTCATCCTGTTGTTTCTTGTTTAAAATATTTTTTCAGTCTTCGACTATCGAAGGTATCCGGTATCCTTCACCTACAGATAGGAAGGTGCTACTTGTTACCGAGCATCCGTCAGTGATACCAACATCAACTCTTGTTGCTTTTATTAGACGCCATATTCACATTATAATTTCCATTTGGTGCCTGCCGTTATGATATTTATCATTTTCTATTAGGTTATTACTTGTAATAAGGTAGTACTTGTTACCGAGCATCCGTCACCGTCAGTGTTACCAACATCTACTCTTGTAGCTTTTATTAGGCGCTATATTCACATCATAATTTCAAACTAATGCCTATCGTACCTGATATTTTCATTTCTGTTTGGTTTGCACCTGTAATGTAGTTTTACCTGTTACCGTGGACCCGTCGGTGTTACCAACAGTTTGTATGTTTATACGATCGCAGGGAGGAGAATAGCAACGAGCACACGTTGCGTAGAGTGAATCTTGAAAGTTGCAGCCCAGTTCCCGTAATCCCTCCTTCATATTTCGTAACATTACGAATAGAAATGATCGGGATTTATTGTCAAAGTATTTAGATTCCTTTGCGTTCTGTTTGCTTTGAAGACTAATTATTGCCAATAGAAATAGATATGAATTGAATGAAGCGCCGATGTGGTCAAATATATAAACACATGCCAGCAATCTTCCCGTTCGTGCGACTGTACGCAAAAAAATCTCCTTCCAGTTTGATCATAATAGGAGGAGGAAGGATGAGATGGAGACTAAGTCCCATAAACTAATGCTAGGTTATGAACTTCTTGACATACTAATTAATAAAAATTATGCGACTCCTACGCGTATGACTAAACAGTAACAAAAATGACTGTATATTGTGGGGCGTGTTATTCACCTTTATAAAAAAACTAGCTGACCCGGTCACGCCTTGCTGTGACTTACTAATTATAGTACGTTGGATTAATGTTATTCTAAACTTACTCAAGTAGTCAAATTAATATTCACTAATAAAGACAAAAACATTGTAGTCGATTTGGAAATTCAAATGTAATTGGTAAAGAGTTACAGAGAGTTGAAATTAAGGACAAACGATCGTAAAAAATTTTAATTTACATTTCATTACAAATTACTTATTTGAAATTATATAAAAATTGATATTTATAAAATAAATAAAAAAATATTTTTTATTTATATAAACTGAAATTTCAGTTATATCTTCAGTCATACTGTTTTTATATTTTTCCCATAAACTCGAAGATTGTGTTGGATAACATGTAGTCAAAATAATTGCAAACAGTTTGACGAATACTATTCGGCGTGGCTGTCAACGCTGCACCAGCAAGTGTCAGGTCCCAATAATTGTTGTCAACCAGCAGCTGCAAGTCGCGACATGCATCTTGACATGTATTGAACACTTGACATGTATTGAACACTCGACCATTAACTGTTCGTAAACATTCGAAAGAAGCTGGTCCGGAAACATTCACCAATAACAAATTCTGAAAGAAACATTCACGTTGTTTTGGATGCACTGTGGAAAGTCTTTGCTTTGAATATGCCTGCGATCGAAGGATGTGGTTCTCCATTTTTTACCTAATTTGTTCCATGAAAAATAGCTTGGAACATCGGTATATAATAATGTTTTTGCGAATTGGCGGAACACATCAGATTTTTGACACAATGTGAAAAATTCAGTTTGTGGTTTGTCGTTTTTGGCGGCTCAAGTATTCTTTGGAAAATATTTTCTTCGGTGAAATATACACGTTGACCGTTTTCAAGATGTATTGCAAGATGGTGGATGGAAGGGTCTCTTTCATGGGTGCGATAACTAAAAATATGCCAGATAGCTTCGTTGCTGCTGATGTATCTACCTATTTGGTATCGTGTTATTTCGCCATTTTTATTTACATTTTGAACTTCAAATACGGCCAAATCACTGCCTTTATTAACATATTTGCAAAAGTTCTTAATGTATTTTACAGAACTGCAAAACTCGACATTAATATGAGCCTTATACGTTTTTGAAAGCAATGGTGAGTATGATACCACCCACTGATTGTCAATTTCATATTGGTTTCTAGAATTTGACATTCGCATTGTAAATATTTGGCCACCATTCTCAGCGTTTCTGCGGCGATACAACGGATAACCATTGATATCCGTAATAGTATCATTCGTATATTCCTTTGGAAAACGCTTCTTACATTTTCCACCTTCCATGCATGGCGATGTCATGTTAAAAACACCGCACGGTCCGTGGATCGAGTGACTGGTAACAATATCAAACAATTCTTGATCAATTAATGGGTCCGGAATTTTGGCTGAAATTATTTGATCAATTTCTTCTGGACGGATTTTAACTTCAAGCCAAATCAAAATGTGAGAATGAGGCAAACCTCGCTTTTGCCACTCAATCAAATACAGATAGCAACGTGTGTTACCGAAAACTGAATGTTTTACGATTAAATCAATCAATGATTTTAATTTTTGTTTGAACACACGTGCCGTGACATCATGACGATGCATTGATTATGGCATGGTAATAGCAAAGTTTGTATTTCCTCCCAATTCGGACTACATGTAAATGTAATAAACAAATCAGGACGACCATAATGACGTACGTAAGTCATCGCATCTTGTATATATTCCGGCATGTTCCGTGAACTGTCGATGTAGCTTGAAGGTAAAATAAATGCATTACCGATATCATTGGCGTTAAAATTTTCATAAATATTGCCGATAACAGTATCTCGTAAGAGGATGTATTCCTCCGATCGTAATTTAACCTAGGTTGTATCGAATAAATCGCAAATGCTTGTTTTCAACCTTGGCGTACATATCCACGACGTATTGAAGGCACAGTTGACGATATCGAAGGATATAGTTATCCTAATTACGTCTAATCATCAATCGGGGGGCGTAGTACTTCATTGAAGTAACTTTTTTATTTGTTTTATTACCTGAAAAAATAATAAATTAAATAATAAAAAAAAGAATAAGAAATCAATATAATGGGCCCGCTATAATCCGTCCCCTGGTCGGAATACCGCGGGTCTACTGTACTAATAAATAAAGAATTCAATAGTTGAATATTTAATTTACCAGCAATTGGATCACGCTGTTTGATGTTGATGTGATATTTCATTCTGACCCTTGCCAGAATATCAGTGGATACTGGAGTGCGTCATACGAACGGTGTAGATCCGAAATTATACTAACAGTTCTATCTTGACGTGTGACTTTAATCAACTGAGTCACCAACCATAAAAACAGCAACTTCATCTACGGTTGGCGCGTTGAATCTGCCAGCGTGTTCTCCTGATGGTAATTGTCAGCTTTGATGAAAATTTGATAGTTGTAATTTTTTAATTGTGGCGACACAATTGAATTAGTTGATTATTATTTTCCAAACAATTTTCCAACAATACCACAATTGCTCTCTCTTCTGCTTGTTCGATGAAATTATACTGGCACCTAGTTTTCAAGCGTTCCTCACAATTTCCAATAGATTTGGAGAAACTTCGGGTCATCGTTTGGCATCGGTATCAACGACCCAATCTTATGGTACACCTGGCCTTGTATTTTGAATTTAGTTTCAAAATGACGTCCATCAGATGTAAGATCAGCAAATTTATGTTGCCCCAAAAGACGTCATCTGGAAGCAAGAATTGAATTTGCGTGTCTTGCGCAGAAACAATTTCAAATCGTTTGATTCGCCAGCAAGAAGGATTGTAAATGTTCTGGCGGATTGGGTAGTGGTAATAGTACATCTTTTCCTGATGCACAACACATGCCGGCTGCTTCATTGCGGAATTTCAAACGCCTGATAATAATGGCATATTTTGCTCATTGCACCGATTGCAGTTTTAGAATGTGCAGAGTAATCAATGGCTGGTGCATATTGGAACGCAAGACGAACAAATGATACACGTGTTAAAGCACGGCTGATTTACTGTCTCTCTCGTTCTCTTTCTCTAAATGTAGCTATGTGCTGTTCTCGTGCCGCTCTTGTTCTCGATATATTCTGTCACAGACGTTCATCACGCTGTTCTTGAGATTCTTGCATACGACGCTCAGCTGTCCTGATTCTTTGAACTTCCTTACTTGCCGCGATTTGTGTTGCTGATTGATGAGCTCTCTCGTCGTGCGTCTTGCCTCTCTGCTACACGCATTGTCGAGGTTAGATTCTTTGGCGACATTTCACTGAAAAATATTTGAATTACAACAAAAAGTGCCTTTCTGAAAGCCTTAAAATAAGACACTATAATACATGTAATTGGGTCCATTGAAAAATACAGTAAAATGGAAGTTAAGAACTAATGAGGAAATATAAAATAACATTGAAAAAAAATAACAGAAAAAGAAGAATGATATTTTTTTGATACATTTATAGCATGGATGACACCAGGCTTTCAAGAGGTTTAGAAAGATTTGAAACGAAATAATACCAGTGACCTGTATGGAAAGAAAATTTTTTCGATGGCAGACTTTGAATATGGCAGGATTCAAAGGTAGAGAGGAGTGCAATAATGAAGGAGTACTGGGGAGGAAGAAAGAAAAAACAACAGGAGAGGCATTGAAATTGACACGTGGTCTCTAGCTGACCATAACAAAAAGAAGAAGAAAAGTGATAAGCTAGCGAGAAATGCTTACACGATTCGAATTTATCGTAACGTTTTCTTCAATGTTATATTCATGTGTGTAATTACTTTGTCGCTTAGGTATAAAGACACACAAACGATGAACAACAATACAGTATAATTATAACACAATACACAGCACAATTAAAATTGAAGAAACTCACACATATGGCGTGGAATAGACCTGTAGCATAAATAAATCGAAATACAACGCCATCTACTTGATGTTTCGATAAATTAACACACCGCCATCTGTTAGGAATAAACTGTAGCATAAATAAACTGAAACAGAACGTGATCTACTGGATGATTACCCAACCTAGCTAACCAAGTGTTGTATAGATAAGTTAACACGTCGCCATCTGTTAGAAACTTATGGAACTATAATAATAATTACGTGTGGTCGTAATGACCTGGTGACATGGTTTCTACTGGCTGAGCATTCTGCCCCTGTCGTAGCCGTCCTTTACCTAGCCCGCCCATCCTGCCTGGTACAGGGGACCTATATTTTAACGTCGAATCTGAACCACAGTACCGTCCTAGCGTATTTTACCTCATACAGCATGCTGCGCCGGGGGTTAATGCCGGGTTAAGTGTCTATAAAAATTATAGCCGAGACATGGACTCGAACCGGGGACCTTTCCATCTCCAGTCAGACGCTCTAACCACTTAGCCAGCACAGCGCTTAGCCTTGGTGGCTTGCAAATAATTACAAACCATTGTCCTATGACAAACATTTAATGAACATTTATTTCGCAAATAATAAATATTGAGGTCTATAATCCAGATAAAAACTATCCTATCTTTTAAGTTGGACTAAATTACACACATTAAGCCAAATTTCATCTAAATCGGTTATGTAGTTTCGGAGTTCATCCCGGACGAACATCGTGACACGAGATTTTTATATATATAAAGATTGAGTAACAAAAATTGTTAAGTTTATTTCTCCTTCAAAATCCTATTTAATTTCAAAAAGTTCCAAAATACTACCGATGTGAGTAATGACTAAAATGATGCAAGATGCAATAGTTAAAACATGGTATTTATTATAATTTTTTTGAAAAAACAAAATGTAAATGGCAAGATTGAAGTTAACATATATTCTAGCGCAGAAATATCGTGTGGTGCCATACATCTAAGAATATGGGGGCAATTAATACAGGTACTTACATCTTAATCCAGTTTCTCCTCGTTATTTGATCCAGGTATTAATTTTCTATGACCCTTTTGCAGAAAGTAATAAAATTTTAATAATTTTAACCAAGTTAAGATGGAAAATCTGTACAGACCTTTATACGATGAAAGAATTACGACGTGATGCAACGACAACGAAAAGAAATAACATTGTGAAATGGTCTATTGTAATCATAAATAATTTTCATTTTCAACTATTGCTTTGCAGGTCGGCGAAGTAGAGGTCATTAGAGAAGATTGTGGGGCTGAGACCGGGAAGGAAATATACCATCGTCTTTTGAAAGAACCATTCCGTCATCCGCCTAGAGTGATTTTGTGAAACCATGATAAACGGAAATGTGGAAGTTCGGACGGGGAGTAGAAACCGCGTCCTCCCGAATGCCAGGCCTGAGCTTATGAGCGGCCATGTTCAGTAAAAACAATAGATTGTTTCAATTGAAAGGCCGATTGTAAAATTAAGAACTACGGCTATGCGGAGATTTACAACACTTCCGTGTAAAGATTAACTCGTTTAAGCATTTGGGTGTAATAAATAACTGATGACGTTATGACCACCTGCTCAATAGCGTGTTGGTACCCATTTGGAACATAATACAGCAGTTATTCAGACTGACATTGATTCGACAAGTCCTTCGTAGGTTTCTGGAGGTATCTGGCACCGGGTATCTTTGCACAGATCATGCAATTCTCGCAGCTTGTGGAAGCTAAGCTGACGCCCCACAGCGTCCTAAATGTGTACAATTGGGTTGAAATCGGGCAAATTGGAGGGTCAAGACATCAACTTAACTTTACAATCATGCTCCTCAATCCCAGTGGTACGATTCTTGCCCTGTGACACGGACAGTTTTCCTGTTAGACGATGCCATCGCAGTCTTAGAATACATGAAGCTTAATTTTAACGTAATCCACAGCCGTCATGGCGTCTTCGATTACAACCACAGGTCCCATGGAAGCCCAAGTGAATTTCCCACACGGCATAATACTGCTCCAAAAACCTACGTATGTGGTGCCGTGCATATTTCTAGCAGCAGTTCGTCTGGAATACAGCGTATCCGGACACGACTTTGACCTGGTAAAGCAGAAACTTGATTCATCCGACCAGGCGACACGTTTTCCAATGATCTAATGTCTAATGCCGACGAGTTCGTAATTTATGTCGTTGGAGCTATCTGCTGTGGAGCCCCGTGTTAAACAATGTGCGCTGAACGGTGGGCTCCGAAACACTTGTGCCTGCACCACCATTGTACTATCAAATCTGCCTTTTTTTTTTTTGGGCGAGCACCCAAAACCCGCTCCTCCAAGCATGGCGGCCTTGGCCTTCCTGTTAACTACTGCTCGCCTCTGCACATGCATTAAGTTAGTAATTCTATAGGTGATCACAGGAACGGGATTGTAATAGATTCCATGCGTCCAGGCGTCCGTCCGTTTACTTGGGTCCATCGGATAAGATAGACAGAAACTTTTGAAAGAAGAGACAGGTCAGAGGGGAAAAGTGTAAGGGTTTTACCCCCGGGGAAAAAAACCTCTGCGATAGTTAGGTGAGGGAATAAGAGCGGCTGGCTAAGATACTGCCAGTACCGCGACAGATTCTATGCTACAAGGTTGGATGTATGAGGGATTTGTTAGTTATGTTTAGGATATGATATCATGCAACAACTTACAGCTGGTCCACACACCGTCGCTGCCGTTGAGATTGGCAGCTGGTGCCGCTCGCCGTCGCTGTCGTTGAGATGGTCCTGGAACATGCCAAACCATTATATTAGTAACATCTGTGTGCAACAGGTGTTGTACGTGTTGGTGAGACGTGATTCACACCGCCAGGGCGCAACCGCCGCAACGCGCAGAGCCTCCCCTCATCCCGGGAGTACACGGTAAGGGTTTCGCCGACGGCGACAGCCACAGTGCTTCTAGATGACCACCCCCGACTTGCCCGGGCTTTAGGACGATGACGGACAACACCGCCATGACCACCCCCGCCAGCACGTGACATCGCCACCGGGAAAGACAACCCCACCATGCTCATTCCAGGAAATATTGGAGCAGGATGCATCGCGCTAGCCTGCCACGACTACCAGCGCCCCCGTGGTGCTTACCACGCCGGATACTGTACTAGTGTTGTTTGTGGGTTGTTTTCTTTTTGTATATGGCTGCCTTATGCACCTACGATCGCACTGTAACCACTTTCCTTAGCCCAGTGATCACTTTGCAGGTTGGTTAGGGAATGGGACCCTAACCCCAGTGGCCCTTGATGCAATCGACAGATTTCTTTCTTGTTTATGTATTTGTTTTTTTCCCATCTGTTGAGCAATATTTTCGGCCGTGGGTGTTTAAATCTGTGGTTGTGATCGTAACTGCCTATAGTGCGTATCAAAGGATTTCGCGACATATGGGATTTCCCGTACATGTTGATGGCAAGCTTCTTAATTACTTGCTGTATTGGCTCGAGTCGGAAATCTCGGTGTAAGTCTGTTGTTCGTGTTCCCCAAGGAGCATTTGCTATGATCCTGAGTACTTTGTTTTGAATTAATTGCAGTCTCTTAATGTGAGACTTAGCGACGTACCCCCAAACCGGAGCTGCATACGTCATGAGTGGCCGAATGAGTGCTAAGTACATTGTTCGGGCATTACCTCGGTGTAGTGTGCTTTGTCTGTTTAGCATAGGGTATAGCTGTTTGAGTCTAATGTTTGCTTTATTAACCATGTGTTCTATATGGAGCTTCCGTGTTGGCTTCGCGTCAAATTTGACTCCAAGATATTTAACTTCGTTCCGGAAATGTATTGGTTGATTGTGTAGTGTTAGTGGTCGACAGTGTTCGTGAATGCGTTTTTGCCTAGGTCGTGTAAATAGGAGTGCCTCGCATTTAGCTACGTTGGCTTTAATTCGCCATCGTGTGAGCCAAGGTTCGACTACGTTAAGCGCGTGCTGTTTATATGAGATGATTGCTGTGACTGTGCAAGATAGGTGGTATCGTCAGCATAAATAGCTTGCATGTGTAACGGGCAGTCTGTGCATTAAGGCTTAAATTGGGAGTTTTGATATTTTAGTCTGTGAATATTACGAGTTGCTCGAAGCAAGCGGACAGTGGTTACGTGAGACTTTCTGCTGACTCCCAGTGCTTGCACTGCGGGAAGCATGCATTATACGTCTAGCACGTGATAGCGTGAATAAGAAGCGCCGCGTTGCATCGGATCATGCTATTCTGTGATTGACTATTCTGCCAGCAGCCATGTAAGAGGTAAGACTTGTGTCTTGTCTGTGTGCCTTTCGGCACTGGGCAAGCTATGCTTGCCCATAGTCTTGTCTCGCGTTAGTTAGTATTTGGTTAGTTAAAGTAGTTAGATAAATTATTAAGTCATTATTCAATCTGTGTAACTTAAATGAGTTGTTTGCCGTTGTTGTCGTAATGTTGTAGCCTCGTGATAATCTTATTTGGTAATGTCTGATTATAATCAGGATCGTTAATTATTCAGTTATTTGTATTTAATCAGTAAAGCTATCTTTCCATTATACTCATTTGAAGAATCTATTAATTCATTTAGTAAGTTGTTAACAATTGTATCTATGCTTGCATGTCATTCCCCTTCCAGCATAACGTTAGGCAGTTTTGCGGATAAATGTATGGTTAGGCTTTTATAATTAAAATATGTTTAAATTATCAGTTCTGTCGCCTCAGTCATTTACAGTCGTTCTGTTAGATCCCAAGTTATTTCCGATAATAATGTGGAAGAGTTTGTGATATATCGGCAAGGTAAGATCTATTATCAGTATATCACTGTTAGAGCAGTTCGGGATTCCTGCTATATCAAAGATCGCCCTGGTGTCAATATCCTTATCCTGACAAATAACATCTCGGTGCCCACAAGTAGTTAATCTGTTTTAATCTGGAAGTTAGCCTAAAATCCTAAGATGCTTCTAAGAACAACCCCCAAATCAATCTAGATGCTCACAAGTGGACTGCGCGGCCATAATAACCCCCATATCACACATAGCCGCCACATATCGTTTTGTCTGTGGTCGGAGATTTATTGACGTATTCTGTGATAAGCGGAGGGCCTATTAAACTTCCTTGAGGCACTCCTGCTTGTATCTCCCGAGGTGTAGAGTTCTAGTTGTCAACGCAGACGTGGTTAGTGAGATATGAGTGTATTAGGCGCACCAGTCCGTCCGAGAATCCGTTGTCACTGAGTCTACGAATAAGCCGTTGTGCCAAAGACGATCGAACGCCTTCTCAATGTCCAGGAACACAGTCCCGGTAGACGCAGACAAATTATATCCCCTTGTTATGTGCTCAAAAATGTACGCATTAATTGTTGTGTTGTGGAGTGGTGCTTTCTGAAACCGAATTGCTCCGGCTTCAGAATGTTATTGTCCTTTATGTGTTGTGTAAGGCGTCTGAGTATGACTTTTTCAACAACTTTACTAAGAGAGTTGAGTAAGCTAATCGGACGGTAGTTGTTGGGTGAAGATGGATATTTCCCCGGCTTTCTGAACATTAGCACTTTAGCCTCCTTCCATTGGTCGGGGAAATACTGGTTGTGTAAGATGGCGATGTCTGTAAGGTACTCTATCCCTTTCCCGGTGAGCTGTTTAAGAACACGGTTCTGAATACCATCCGGACCAGGTGCTTTTTTAGCATCCGAGTGCTGTATAGCACATGAGATTTCGTCGGAAGTTGCCCTACGCGGATACTCGCGAACCGCTTGGGCTAACAGCTGTGTCACCACCTGCTCCGTTTCCAATGTAAACGCAGGATCGGAAGGATCTACGTTTGTCGAAAAGACGCTGCGAGTGTTGTGGCCATCAGCTCCGCCTTGCCCTCGGAAGAATAGACAAGTCCGTCCGGCCCCTGTTGGTGGGTGTATGATGTGCTTCACGAGTGAAGTGACGAGCTAAAGACCACACGGAGCGGTCAGAGGTGTCAGTGTTCAACTCCAAGAGCAGACGCTCCCATTGTTGATTTTTGTACTCCTGGATTCTACGGCTAATTATGTCTTTGAGTCTGTTGATATGCACTTTATAAATGGGACGCCTAGTACGTTGCCAGTATCTCCTGAGCCTGTTCTTAGTTGTGATTAACCCCGTAATTGCCTCAGGTAGCGCCATTTGTCTCTGGTGTGGGGTTGATTCAGGAATGCTACTCGCCATAGCTTCCTGTATGGCAACAGTTAGAATTTCAACAGACTCGTTAATGCCTTGTTGGCTAATTTCGTGTCTGTCAAATATACGACTATCTAACACCTCCTTGAACAGGGTCCAGTTGGTGCGTCGATAGTTTAGCATCCATCGCTTGTCAGTGTTCTGCGGTGTACCTTCAGTGTTAAGTATGAGTGGCATGTGGTCTGAATCCAGATCGTTTACAACCTGTAGGCCGTGTGTGCGGGTTATACCCTTGAGGAGGGCTATATCTAACACGTCTGGATTTTGTCTCCGAGCATGGGAGACAAACGTAGGTTCGTTTGGCCCCAGTATAAGATAATTGTGCTCTAGTGAATGTTCGTACAGTTTCCTGTCATTGGAGTTTTGACGCTGCGAATTCCAACTACGATGTTTGGCATTTAGATCTCCAGGGACTATTACTCTAGGTGCGATATTTAGCGGCCTACTGATATCACACGTGCTAATATTATTGGGCCTATTGTAGACTGCGATAAGATTAGTGTATGCTCCGTTAAACCGGATTTTTACGGCTGTGGCTTCGATCCTCTCTAACTCGGGAAGCACTAAGTTTGATTGCTCTATGTCCGTGTGTATAATCACGGCCGTGCCTCCACCCCGTGCGCCGTTCTGCCTGTCGGTACGGTGCACACGGTATTGCCTCATGTGGAAGTTATCTTTTGCACCCAGATGTGTCTCGTTTATAAGAACTATACGGAGACCGTGCCGCTGCATAAACGCCGCCAATTCTGCTTTTTTTTTTCAGTCCGCAAGCGTTCCAAAAGAGGATACGCGTATTCAGAGGAGTGGGGTTGTCAGGCATTGTTCGGTTTCTGGACGGACAAGAGGCTAATCTGGATTACAGTCCAACTGCCTCTATCTGGGGAAGTGGTCTTGAACTGTAATAGAGTAGCTTGGATTACTGGCTTTAGAGATGTAGGGATTGCAGTCCATTTCCCCCCATCTGGGGGAGTGTACAGAACCTGCAGTGGGGTTAGTAGGAAGGATTGCCCTGCAGTCCATCTCCCCCCATCTGGGGGAGCGTCCAGAAGCTGCTGAGGGGCAAGAAAGAAGGATTGGTCTGCAGTCCATCTCCCCCCATATGGAGGAGTGTCCAGGTGCTGCAGCAAGGTAGTATATAGGTTCAGGGTTAGGATTGCAGTAAATCTCCCCCCATTCGGTGGAGTGTTCAGGATCTGCAGTGGGGTAAGGGGACAGGATTGATCTACAGACCATCTCCCCCATCTGGGGGAGTATCCAGGCACTGCAGCAAGGTAATGTGTGGTTTAAGGATTACAGTCCATTTCCCCCCCCCTTTCAGGGGAATTTACAGGAGCTGTAGTAGGGGTCTTAGGACTTTAGATAGCAGCGGATTAAGGGTGTGAGACATTGCTGGTGCCTAGGACAGACATGAGGCAGTTCTGGAATACAGCCCATCTCCCTCCATCTGAGGGATTTTTTTTTTTTTTTTTTTTTTTTTTTATAACAGTTTAACGTCCCTTTTTAACGACGTGGTCTTCAGAGACGGGAAAGGATGGGGGCAAGGAATGGGAAGGAATTCGGCCATGGCCTTTTGAAGGAAGCATCCCGGCATTCACCTGGAGTGATTTGGGGAAACCATGGAAAACCCAATCCATCTGAGGGAGTGGTTAGGAGCTGCAGTAGGGTGCTTACGAATTTTGGGATGAGTGTTGCCAGAGAGAGGTCAACAGAGGGGAACATGGGTCGAAGGATATCCTCTATTGTTTTACGAATTGTTGCGAGAAAGTCTAGTGCGGGCTGAGTGTGTGTCGGCTCTGCAGGGGTAGCTGGACCCTGTGGAGGTGTTGAGTTTGCTTCTGAGTTGGCGTGGGTCGGGGCAGGCTCTACCGACTCCGCAGTGGACAGGCCAGCCGGGTTGGCGCGGGCGGCTACGTCAGATCCCGCCGGCGCGAGCTCAACCGACTCCTTGGTGGCCGGAGCCGCTGGGCCGTCGGGAGCAGTCGCACGGGCGTTCACTGCCGTGCGCCCAATCGCCCCCTCAGCGGCCGTGACCACCGGGCCATCGGTAGCAGCCACAGCGGCCGTTGCTTCCTCGACGGGAGGGGGGAGGGGTTGTCTGGCTCCCAGCGTTCCTAGTGCGTCTCCTGTTATTTTTAAAACGCTGGGATTTGGGTTGTGATGAGGCAGCTGAAGGCTGCGTCGTATATTCTACAGTGCGTGCAGAGCCTGCTGTTTGGCGCTCTGCAACCTCTGTTGTGGTGGATGTGGTTTGTGAGCCTTGGGGTGTGGTTGGCGTTTATGTATTGGTTGCGCCGTGTTCGTGATCGCGTTCGAAGCCGCTGCACTGAAGGACACATTACTCCTAAGGTGGGCCGGGTTCTGGATCGCTTTGCGTTGGTTTTTTGTGGACGCTTGTTGTGTCTGTGGTTGTGATGCCCCTTTTGCATTCTTTGCGTTTCGCCGGGCTAATACGAGTTTGTACTGGGGGCAGCTTCTGTAATTGCTAGGATGTCCTCCCCCACAATTAACGCATTTGCGTTCGTTGGGCATCCTAGCTGTGCATGTTTGTGTGGCATGATTGCCGGCACATTTGCGACAGCGGGGTGCCACAAAGCCCCGGTCTGTGGCATATCCGTACCGCTGACTATGACAGACAAGGGGTGTGTTGGGAGGCTCATACTTCTCCACTTTTATCACCATGTAGAGAAGGCAAGTGGCCTTCTCAAACACGAGTGATCCGGCCGCGTCTTGCAACTCGACCAGATAGAGAGGCAGTGGAACCTTCGTGTACGTTCCTCTCATTTGGCTGACCTTGGCAGCCCAGCTGTCACCAAGAAGCGCTTCCTTAACGCTGTCGGGAGGGGTTGTAGGATGTATCCCTATGACTACATATAGCTGTGTCCTTTCGGTTTCCAGCCTAAAAGTGTGGTGTTCGATTTTCTCCTCTCCAAGGTACCTGAGAAGTTTCTTGTAGTCTTCAATGGTGGACACGCACAGTGCCGTGTACTGCCCTGCGAGCTTGGTGTGGTACTGCACAGGGTTGTATTTACGAATGAATGAAGAGTTTATGCGACCGAGATCACCATGGTTGCGAATCATGACGGGGGGGATACTCCATCGCGATGTTTTAGTGGCTGCCGGGGCAGTATTTTGTTTTGGATCAGTTTGTGCAGGTGTCACGGGAGTCGCTTTCGCGCTCTCGTCAGCTGCTGCCTGTTTGGGCTGACGGCACTTTTTTGGCATCCTTGCCGGCCTAAACTCGAGGACTGGGGATTGCCCCTATGGTACACTTTCATCGAGAAGACTGGTGTGTAGCGTGTACGACACACTTACATCAACAGGCTTCCCTTGACTGTCGTTAGCAGGCACGGAAAAACCGAACTACTGTGTGTCTTCGCATCTCGGGGTGCTTGTCTGCGGACCACCCGGCATGGCTGGGTCTGCCATCCTGGTGGAGGAAACAACTGCCTGCGGCTGACGACTTTGTTTTTGGTCTGACCTTTGCTTTCTCTGAAGGCAGGCAGCCGCAGGAAGTTACCCTAAGAAGGGGAGATCCTTGCTTCTAATCGGCGCAAGAGAGCGTGGAGGAAGAGATTGGTCCTAGAGCTCGCGCAGTTATCCCACGTGAAGGGGCCGCTGGTACTCAAATTACCCTATAAAGAATGGACGATTCCCGCTGGGGTGGTTAGGGAGTGTGTTGATCTGGCCCTTAGTTCTCACCGCAAGGTATCAAGGCCAAATACAACCCAGCAACCACTAAACAACTCGTAGTAGTAGTTCGCTCCGGAGCCCAGGCGGCAAGGCCGCTACTCGAGGCTGAAGTTCTGCACCTGCTATCATCCGCTCCGGTCGGCTGCCCGGTGATCAAATCTGCCGCAGATCGCCCCCTATATATAGAGATGCGGGCAAGCCTCCGACCTCCACGTTCTGTAATGAGGCGTGGACTTCCAATACCTTGTCACCAACTCATAGTTTCACTGTCCTTCCATCACATTCAATAAATGCCCACCACAATAGCACGCGAATAGCCTTGCAGCTTCCGAGATGCTCGCTCCCAGAGGCCGGGCTATAACAATCTACTCTTTGTCAAAGTCACTTATGTCCGTGGATTTCCCATTTTCCACACGTTTAGTGTTAGAATGACTCCTCAATCTTCTGTTCCTCTTACCTTATGACGTATCCGCAACGTCACCAGAAACTATTTAATTTGTGGGTGGCTGTGGTCGTAATGATTTGGCACGTCAGTGCACTTCTAAGGGCTAAGATATGGGATCGGCACATGACATGGATCGTAAAAATTCTAATTATAAACTGTGATTCATTGGTGGAATTTTGAAGAGTGTCAGTGCATACAAAGGAGGAAGCGTTTAAAACACTTATAAATCTTTATCTAGAATCCGCATGTGAGTGGATTGATTAATAGTGCCAAGGAAGTTAAGAGAAGAGCCGTGTGGTTTACGACTGTTTCACTGGCTATTTACAGTGCTGGCTGGGACTGTCTACTAGTCGTAGTTGCCGCCTGAGTTTATTGCTAACATGTGAACATCCTGTTACATTTTCAGCTTCAGTGAAATACTTCTCCAGCCAATATATTTGAGTCAGAGACGTTAGACACGATCAGTAAAACAGGGTGTTAAACTCTTATGCGAGCCGTGAAGATACAACAGACTTTGAATCTGAAGAAACATTAGCAACGGAAATCTCATTTCTCGTGTCACATTTCAAGAATCTGAGTTAGTAAGGAATATTGATAACTTGATCCAGAGATGTACCATGCAGCATCAGATTGCCAACTCTCAATAATATTTATATATATATATCGACGGAAGATTTCAAAATAAATCATTGCTTATCCATAATCAGTTCAATAAAAATCGATTAAAAATTTATTGAAGATTAATTAAAACCAATTTACATATTAATTCTGAGGCCCTATAAAAATACATTTACACAATATTGAAAATCAATACACAAAATATATTAATACAAAATAGAAATAACGTCCCAAAAAATCTAATTTAAAAATCTCTAACTGAGGGTACAAATATATAAATATTACATTTCCGTTTCATAAACTACAACATTAGATTACCAAAGACCAACAAAAGCCTCGATGAAATAACACAGAACTGCTAAACACAGACAATCGATTAACTGCAGTTGGCTGAAAGAAAAAGTTGCTACTACCGGACGTAACCGAGTATCTACTGGATAGTTAGATAATGCTGGTGGAGGTGGTGCTGTTGCTGAAGCCATCGCCGTAGCCCCATCTACCGAAGCTGCTAGGGTCACCACCGATGACGCGGCTCTAGCTGTATCTGCTGCCTCGGCAGCAACTTCTGTTTCTGGTGCTGGAGTTTCTAACAGACGCGAAGAAACTGCTACTGATGGGGACGAGCCGCCTGCGGCTTCCACCGGACAGACTGCCAGACATGAGGTAGCAAAGGCTTCTGGAGAGAGTGTCCAGATGGAGGTTCCTGCTGCTTCTACTGTCTTCCCTACCATACACGAATCGCCTGCAACTTTTCCTGGAGAGTCTGCCTGATTGACTATTGATGCTGCTTCTGCTGTCTGCTCTACCAGACACGAATCGCACGAATCGCCTGCCACTTTTCCTGGAGAGTCTGCCAGATTGACTATTGCTGCTGCTTCTGCTGTCTTCTCTACCAGACACGAATCGCCTGCCACTTTTCCTGGAGAGTCTGCCAGATTGACTATTGCTGCTGCTTCTGCTGCTGTCTTCTCTACCAGACACGAATCGCCTGCCACTTTTCCTGGAGAGTCTGCCAGATTGACTATTGCTGCTGCTTCTGCTGCTGTCTTCTCTACCAGACACGAATCGCACGAATCGCCTGCCACTTTTCCTGGAGAGTCTGCCAGATTGACTATTGCTGCTGCTTCTGCTGCTGTCTTCTCTACCAGAAACGAATCGCCTGCCACTTTTCCTGGAGAGTCTGCCAGATTGACTATTGCTGCCGCTTCTGCTGCTGTCTTCTCTACCAGACACGAATCGCCTGCCACTTTTCCTGCAGAGTCTGCCAGATTGACTATTGCTGCTGCTTCTGCTGCTGTCTTCTCTACCAGACACGAATCGCCTGCCACTTTTCCTGGAGAGTCTGCCAGATTGACTATTGCTGCTGCTTCTGCTGTCTTCTCTACCAGACACGAATCGCACGAATCGCCTGCCACTTTTCCTGGAGAGTCTGCCAGATTGACTATTGCTGCTGCTTCTGCTGCTGTCTTCTCTACCAGACACGAATCGCCTGCCACTATTCCTGGAGAGTCTGCCAGATTGACTATTGATGCTGCTTCTGCTGCTGTCTTCTCTACCAGACACGAATCGCCTGCCACTTTTCCTGGAGAGTGTGCCAGATTGACTATTGCTGCTGCTTCTGCTGCTGTCTTCTCTACCAGACACGAATCGCACGAATCGCCTGCCACTTTTCCTGGAGAGTCTGCCAGATTGACTATTGCTGCTGCTTCTGCTGCTGTCTTCTCTACCAGAAACGAATCGCCTGCCACTTTTCCTGGAGAGTCTGCCAGATTGACTATTGCTGCCGCTTCTGCTGCTGTCTTCTCTACCAGACACGAATCGCCTGCCACTTTTCCTGGAGAGTGTGCCAGATTGACTATTGCTGCTGCTTCTGCTGCTGTCTTCTCTACCAGACACGAATCGCCTGCCACTTTTCCTGGAGAGTCTGCCAGATTGACTATTGCTGCTGCTTCTGCTGCTGTCTTCTCTACCAGACACGAATCGCCTGCCACTTTTCCTGGAGAGTCTGCCAGATTGACTATTGCTGCTGCTTCTGCTGCTGTCTTCTCTACCAGACACGAATCGCACGAATCGCCTGCCACTTTTCCTGGAGAGTCTGTCAGATTGACTATTGCTGCTGCTTCTGCTGTCTTCTCTACCAGACACGAATCGCACGGATTGCCTGCCACTTTTCCTGAAGAGTCTGCCACATTGACTATTGCTGCTGCTTCTGCTGCTGTCTTCTCTACCAGACGCGAATCGCCTGCCACTTTTCCTGGAGAGTCTGCCAGATTGACTATTGCTGCTGCTTCTGCTGCTGTCTTCTCTACCAGACACGAATCGCACGAATCGCCTGCCACTTTTCCTGGAGAGTCTGCCAGATTGACTATTGCTGCTGCTTCTGCTGCTGTCTTCTCTACCAGAAACGAATCGCCTGCCACTTTTCCTGGAGAGTCTGCCAGATTGACTATTGCTGCCGCTTCTGCTGCTGTCTTCTCTACCAGACACGAATCGCCTGCCACTTTTCCTGGAGAGTCTGCCAGATTGACTATTGCTGCTGCTTCTGCTGCTGTCTTCTCTACCAGACACGAATCGCACGAATCGCCTGCCACTTTTCCTGGAGAGTCTGCCAGATTGACTATTGCTGCTGCTTCTGCTGTCTTCTCTACCAGACACAAATCGCCTGCCACTTTTCCTGAAGAGTCTGCCAGATTGACTATTGCTGTTGCTTCTGCTGTCTTCTCTACCAGACACGAATCGCACGAATCGCCTGCCACTTTTCCTGGAGAGTCTGCCAGATTGACTATTGCTGCTGCTTCTGCTGTCTTCTCTACCAGACACGAATCGCCTGCCACTTTTCCTGGAGAGTCTGCCAGATTGACTATTGCTGCTGCTTCTGCTGCTGTCTTCTCTACCAGACACGAATCGCACGAATCGCCTGCCACTTTTCCTGGAGAGTCTGCCAGATTGACTATTGCTGCTGCTTCTGCTGTCTTCTCTACCAGACACGAATCGCCTGCCACTTTTCCTGGAGAGTCTGCCAGATTGACTATTGCTGCTGCTTCTGCTGTCTTCTCTACCAGACACGAATCGCCTGCCACTTTTCCTGGAGAGTCTGCCAGATTGACTATTGCTGCTTCTGCTGTCTTTTCTACCAGACACGAATCGCACGAATCGCCTGCCAATTTTCTTGGAGATGTTGCCAGAGTGACTATTGCTGCTGCTTCTGCTGTCTTCTCTACCAGACACGAATCGCCTGCCACTTTTCCTGGAGAGTCTGCGTGATTGACTATTGCTGCTGCTGCTGTCTTCTCTACCAGACACGAATCGCACGAATCGCCTGCTACTTTTCCTGGAGAGTCTGCCAGATTGAATATTGCTGCTGCTTCTGCTGTCTTCTCTACCAGACACGAATCGCCTGCCCCTTTTCCTGGAGAGTCTGCCAGATTGACTATTGCTGCTGCTTCTGCTGCTGTCTTCTCTACCAGACACGAATCGCCTGCCACTTTTTCTGGAGAGTCTGCCAGATTGACTATTGCTGCTGCTTCTGCTGTCTTCTCCACCAGACACAAATCGCCTGCCACTTTTGCTGGAGAGTCTGCGTGATTGGCAATTGTTGTTGCTTGTGATGTCTTCTCTACCGGACACCAATCGCCTGCCAGTTTTACTGGAGGGTCTGACAGACTAAATATTGCTGTGGCACCTGCAGGAATGTCAACCGGACGCGAGATGTCAATTTCTGCTGAAGTCTCTAGTGGATACGAGATGCCAGCGGTTTGTGCTGGAGGTTTTACTAGACGATAGTTGTCTGCATCTTTTGCTGGAGAGACTGCTAGGCTGGATATAGCTGTGGCTTCTTTTGGAGCGTCCACTGGACGAGAGATGTCTGTAATTACTGTTTGAGGGTCTAACAGATGCGAGATGTCTGCTTCTACTGGAGAGTCTTTCAGTTGCAAGTGGTCTGCAGTTTCTGCTGTAATTTGGAAAGGACGCGCTGTGGCTTCCACTAACACCATCACAGTAGCCTCTGCTGTTACTTCAGCTGCTGATTCTGCTAATGCTGTTTCAGACTCTTCTGAAGGCATGGCTGTTCCTTCCAGATGTGAATCGCATACTACTAGAGCATCTACCGGAAGCGTGGTGGCTGCGGCTTCATCTGCAGCCTCTACTGGAAGCGCGGTGGCTGCGGCTTCATCTGCAGCCTCTACCGGAAGCGCGGTGGCTGCGGCTTCATCTGCAGCCTCTACCGGAAGCGCGGTGGCTGCGGCTTCATCTGCAGCCTCTACCGGAAGCGCGGTGGCTGCGGCTTCATCTGCAGCCTCTACCGGAAGCGCGGTGGCTGCGGCTTCATCTGCAGCCTCTACCGGAAGCGAGGTGGCTGCGGCTTCATCTGCAGCCTCCACCGGAAGCGAGGTGGCTGCGGCTTCATCTGCAGCCTCCACCGGAAGCGAGGTGGCTGCGGCTTCATCTGCAGCCTCCACCGGAAGCGAGGTGGCTGCGGCTTCATCTGCAGCCTCCACCGGAAGCGAGGTGGCTGCGGCTTCATCTGCAGCCTCCACCGGAAGCGAGGTGGCTGCGGCTTCATCTGCAGCCTCCACCGGAAGCGAGGTGGCTGCGGCTTCATCTGCAGCCTCCACCGGAAGCGAGGTGGCTGCGGCTTCATCTGCAGCCTCCACCGGAAGCGAGGTGGCTGCGGCTTCATCTGCAGCCTCCACCGGAAGCGAGGTGGCTGCGGCTTCATCTGCAGTCTCCACCGGAAGCGAGGTGGCTGCGGCTTCATCTGCAGTCTCCACCGGAAGCGAGGTGGCTGCGGCTTCATCTGCAGTCTCCACCGGAAGCGAGGTGGCTGCGGCTTCATCTGCAGTCTCCACCGGAAGCGAGGTGGCTGCGGCTTCATCTGCAGTCTCCACCGGAAGCGAGGTGGCTGCGGCTTCATCTGCAGTCTCCACCGGAAGCGAGGTGGCTGCGGCTTCATCTGCAGTCTCAATAGGAAGCGCGGAGACTGCGGCTTCTGCTACAGCCTCTGCTGATGCCCGACGAGATGCCGCTGCTGCTAGTGTGTGTGCACGACGTGATGCTGCTGCTTCCAGAGTCTCTCCTCGACGAGATGCCGCTGCTGCCAGAATTTCTGCTCGACGAGAGGCTGCCGCTGCCGCTGCTGCTATACCCTGTGTGGGGCGCGTAGCTGCTGCTGCAGTTTTTGCAGGACGCCAATTGGCAGGAGCTGCTGCTGTTGCTGCCACTTTCTATAAACACATTTTTGTGTTAGTAATATGGTATGGATTAACTGTGATATTTCATAATTAACTGGTTTTTTTTTTGGGAATTTGAAATCTGGATGTGCGGACTGCAACTTCAACCCTTATCTTTCCTAATACCAGATACCAGCATTCCTTCTCTTCCTCCTGAATTTGTTTTGAGAGAAACTTAATCCTCCAGACAGCTGCATTTCAAGAATTATTGCAGCGTTTAGTTACTATTCAAACATTACAAATAGATTGATAATGCTAAAGCCAATAACATTTTCAACATTTAGTGTATCATTCGATGATTTCCTTCTTTGCAATATCAAAATTATTAATCGAGCTGATTGTGTCAATGCAGTTCGACTCTTATTAGCTCCTAAGTATTTCCATACAAATCGAAGCCAAATCTACGTGCTCTTAAATAAGTACATATTTCGAAAATCTTCGAATATTTTCCAACTTTCTATAATGGAAGAAGTCAATTGTACCTACGTAGCTTTAACTATCAACTTTCTAGAGAAATACCTTGGTGAATTGAGAAACATACAGATATCAAGTAATTTGCCGAGCTAAATACTGATAATTCCATCTACCACTAACGTACACAATATCTTTAAATAACAGTTTCATTTTGCTAAGTAAAACTTACTGCATAAGTAACGGGAAGCACGTGTTCTAGGTCTTTGGAACTTTCTTGAACCTTCGCAGTCTGCTCCATTGTGACGGATCGAGCTAGCTTCTCAGAGTTGGGATTATTTGCGATTTTCTATTGCACTGACAGGTGTATTTTGAGACACCTGGCTTTCTTCCCCTCTCATCCTAGTTTCTATAGATATTTGAATCTTTATCCTCCACGTTCAGATATCCCAGGACTAAATCTGAAAAGAAAGATTTGAAATTGTTACTGTAGAAATTAACACAAACCAAGGAGGCATTAGGATTTTGGGATATTAGTTTATTTAGAGCATTTAACAGAAATGAGAAAACATTCTATATACTAAATCACTGGAGTGCAACGTAATTAATATCAGTGGAAACACTTAGCACTCTTCTACTTTCTACTTGTGAAATACATTTTCCCAAGATAATGAAATGGAAATACAGGAGCAATTAGCAAACACTCCTGTACAAATTACAGATAGGCTTAATGACGAATGTTCGATTCCGCTCTCCAGTCTCAGGAATGGACTTGTCTTTAAGTAACCTATGAAACCTGCCAAGTTTCCGAGAAAATTCATGCAAGTAGACTACCTAAACCGTTGATTGTAGCCAACTTTACAATTGGGCAGAAAATGAGAGTTAAATAGCCTTATGCATAAAGTCTTAACTGTGCCACCAATTTCAAGAAACAAATATTTTTTATTTAAGGATTGAAATATTATCCTCAATGAAGCTTAGAAAGGAAGTCTTCAAGAAACAAATCTATCAGAACCCAGGATGACAGTAGCATTAGCACAGAAAAAATTCCTGCATCTGCGATATCTGCATCAAATTTATCAGAGCAACCAATAAGTTGTCTAAACCGAACAAAAGGCTCCGGGTTCAAGCAATTAAGAGATTATGTAGAAAGCATTGCACCTGCCAAATAGGCTGATGATTAGCTAATGCTTATGGAAATTTTGCGAAGTTTATGAAGCCGCCATTTTAAAGAGCTTGGACTGCCTAAGTTCATTAGCATATAGTTCGTTCCGTAGCTTTGAGAATCAAGCCCTAAAACCGCTTTTGTTTAGACAGATTACAATCGAGCTTAGACTTCATTGAAGGTTTGGTCATTATGGCCCATTCATAAGATAATTGGCGTATCAACTACAACTTGAAGCTATTTTAGCGGAATATAATTATTATTAAATTTTTGGTTGGCTAGTTGTGTGATGGTCTGCAGAAACATTTACAAGGGTGCCACGGAAACAAACAACGGCGAAAAAGTGAAACATCTAAAAAAAATTTTTTTTTTTTTTTTTTAAATAATTCAGGTTACAGGTCACGACCATAAACTATTGCGGGCCGTGTTTACGGACTGAAAAAACAATTTTTTCGGATGTCTGTCCAGTAACCAATGCTTCTCGGTGGGGGGGGGGGAGGGGAGGAAATGGAGTACAAGTTCACGTTCCTAAAAGCCTCAACTATATACAGGGCGTTCGCCGGGAAACGCAACCCACTGTTAGCGCTACAAGGAAGAAACTGCTCCCGGCGAGCGAGCGCTCAGTTTCCGGCATTGTTCGACCGTCGGCCGCGGACTATTTCATAATAATTACGCTTCATAAACTTGTGTGCTAAGCATTTAAATGTGACGTAATTCATTAGCTTACCTTATAAAAGATGCTGGAAGTGTTGACCCTCTTGTGTAATGCACATTTCACATCTTCTGAACATATTTCGAGACACACGCTGCCCTAACTGACTTAATGATTTTTTGGGTGACTGTTCTAGTCGAAAAGCGATATCGTCAATTTTCTCCTCTGTGAGAATACGGTTGACCGACAGTCTCTTTTTGTTAAAAAATGAACCCGTTTCTCTTACTTTTTTAACCAGACGCAGAATTGTTGATTTAGCTGGCAGTAAAGCGCCAGGATATTCGCGACGAAATTTACTGCGACACTTTTTAAACGACTTCTTCTTCACATATGTATCGTAGAGAAATATTCTTTGCTGCAAACTGTAACGTACCATAATTTTACTCACACTCAAACACGGTACAGATTAATAAGAGTATGAATCCCCAAACCAGCCAAACCGCAAAGAAACGTTTATTCACAACACTGATTAATAAGAGACTGAAGTCACAAACTATCTACAATGCAAAGAAACCGTTCTTAACAATGTAAGGGTCACTGCACTGCACTGTTGGGGCAGCGGAGGTGTTAAACAGTGCGGTGATTCACGGTGCCGTGTGGCGGAAACTGCTGGCCCTACTGACCGAGCAAGTTGCCGACGGTAACAGACTGGGAGGGTAGCGTTTTCCGGCGAACGCCCTGTACAACATTCAGGGGTTGTGTAACCGGTGAAATCAATCCTCTACAACATTTCTGCAGAGTTCGGCTGACGCCACAAATTTTTTCTAGATTTATTCAATTAAAAAGAATACCTGTCAAAACTTAATTTTTTTAATTAAATTTTTAGGTGGAATATCATTTGAACTTTATCTGCAGTACCACTATACAAATTCAAGATCGGGCAGACCGAATTAAAATGTACTCTAAAATACCTCAGCCATACAGGCTAATATTTGGAGAAATATTTTTTCCGTTGAGCGAGTAGCTATTAAAATCGGAAAAAAATTTACTTTGGCTCATCAGTGACGTTTGTGCCAATGAAGCTACAATTGCAAAATGCTTGGAGAGTTAAATCAATCTCTTTTCAATGTCTTAACTATTATTTACATTTACTGCCATGTGACCAAAACAGCAGAAGTGATTACTGTCAAGAAAATTAAAACGGAAATTAATCAATAGCAAATTTCCACGAGTTACATTTGCTAATAAGACTTCACACAAAAATACGCAAAAAACAAAAATATAGCTGAAACCAATCGCAGCGTACTTCAATATAAAAATTTCAGAATTAGAAATGAAGAAAAACTAGGAAATATGAAGACTGAATCGAAATCGTCAGCAGATATACTTAGTGTACACGAGTGTGGCGACTAGCAGAAGACTTCCAAAAAGGTTTTACTTAGTAGTAACAGAAGAAAAACTAAAATTTCTCGAAAAATATATCCACGCTATATTCATATTGAATATCAGTAATTCATTCTCTGTCGATCCAGTCACTACACAAATTATCCGCAATGCTTAACAGCATTCTTTTTCTAAAAATGTGGAGTCCCCACGTCAGGCTTACCCATAATTTTGTAATCAATAACTCCAAATTTCAATAAAAAAAATTTTATCCATCCCCTTGTTAGAAATCCGCTTATAAAACGATGCTTTGTTGTACTAGCTTTTGAAACTTATCTTACAGTGGTTGAAGGCGGATCCAAACCGCAACAACATCCCATACATGAAAAATAATGCTTCTCCAACTCCACAGTCGTTTGCTGCAAAATATATAGATTGTGGATC
>CM061921.1:268969868-269121417 GCA_031002005.1 Vandiemenella viatica
TATAATTGGAGAACTTAATGACTTGGGTTTAAGTTTGTAAGATATCAGAGGGCAGGGACCGACAGCGGGTTCAATACTGAGGCGCAATAAAGCAGGAGTGTAATCTAAAATTAAACAATATAATTCACAAGCATTCTGTTCCGTGTAGTAGCCATACTCTCAATCTTGTTGTTAATGGCAAAAGCATCCTTTGAAGTCTCTAATTTCTTCAACATGGTCCAAAAAATATATTTATTCTTTTTCGGCATTCTACTTTTCGATGGGCAATACTTTTAAAGCATGTTCAGGGTTCAACTTTGAAAACATTGAGTGACACTAGATGGGAGAGTAGGATAGAGGCATTAAACCCTTTAAGATTCCATTTGGAGATGTATACGACGCCTTGCTAAGCATTTACGAAAACCAAGAAATTGATAATTTTAACGATTTAGCCATTTTGGCAATTGAGTATGAAATTGCTGCTGAAGTAAATTTAAAGATGTAATAAAAAATTCGTAAACTGAAAGTAATGAAATAGTTTTTTTTGTGATTTTAGCGTATTTGATGTAATTTCGTTTTATTTTCAAAATAATGGCATTTAGAATGTTTGTGTGATAATATCCATCTGTAATATCATTTAAAAATGTAAAAAATATGGTTAATTGTGGCTATGTACAGATGTTTCGTAATTAATTTCTCTATTTTGTGCTGCTAGATCAAAATTCAATAAATTCATTTATGAATATATGCTTTTATTAAATTTAAATAAAGTATTTTCATTCGATTAAAAATCAAAAATATGTACCTTTATTTTTAAAAAAAAAATAAAAAAATATGCAATTCTACATATTCTTAAGGGGCGCCAATTTGTCTATTTGTCCAGGGTGACAAAACTGCTAGAGCGGGCCCTGATCTAAGAGTGTTGAATCTGTCTGCCTCTCGCCTATTAAACGTAGAACCATACAGTAATTTCAGTTCGTAGTCTATACTCAATATGAATTTTGTAGAAGTTAATGCCATACATTATAAATAAGGTACCTAGACGTATTTGTGTTCTCAGCTTGTGACGCGATAAAAATGTCCGACGCTGACACCGTTCTTATGTATTCGATCATCTGTCTCGTAAAAAAATAAAGAATAAAAAAGGGCTGAACGTGCTATGAATGAAGTCTGCTTTGCTGGTGCAGCGGTGACTGAAATTGCCTGCAGTTGGTAGCAGCCGAGTTTGAACGACTTTACGCTCCATCACGCCTGGCGTTCTACCAGTATTACGCTTTAAAATGCTTTCTCAATGGAGTCACCCACCACGATAACTGCTAATGCATATACCACTCCTATTGCAGTGCAGGCTAAAGTGTGAATGGTTAAAAAAACACTATATGTTGCATAGTAGCACGCCGTTGTATGTAACCACAAATATATTGCAGCATGAGCCGTCAATCTTTCAGCATCAAATGAATCCACCGAAACGGGTTGCGTGTTATCGAAGTTCCGTAAAGCTCGCAAAGTTGAATTGTGCAGGAAGACAATGTCACACCTGTTGTAGTGTTCCATTACTTTAAACTATGCTAAACAATTCATCACTTCCACAATATCATCACGTCTCTGTTCTTAATAGGGCGTATTCGATGCTTCCAATTCTCTTCAGTCCATTTCTTTATCATAAAGATTATTTTCGATACGCATGCATGGATGCTTCCTTCAAAAAGGCCATGGCCAAATTCCTTCCCGTTCCTTGTACCAACTCCCATCCCGCCTCTAATTATCTCGACGTTGACGAGGCGTAAAGCCATAAGTAAAAAAAAAATCGATACGCAATGAAATAAAAAAGACCTAAAGTAGAATCTCACCAGTAAAGTGCATTTGGTTTGGTTATAAACCGTTACTTTTTATTGTCTGTGGTGGAAACGAGAGGAAGCCGTGAAACGCAGAGGAAGACGAAGTAATTAGATTTAAAAAATAAAAATAATCAAGAGTCATTGTTTCTACCTTATTCCCTAAAATTGTTACTTTTCTTGCAAATTTTATTACAAACTTTCGTTAAAATTGTTTCAAATTCGGTTTGAAACATTCTCAAAAAAATTCTGAACCTCATGCCATCTTCAATTTATTACTTATCCAAAGGATTATTCCTGCACTGATTCCTGCCACGAAATAATTTGCCAACCCATCATTTTCTTTGTCGTTTTTCATTTTGCTTGTTGCTATTATTAATTGTACATAAAGAGGCTAGGGAAATTTCCGTGAGAACAAGTCAACTTTCGCGAAGGACAGAATCGTAAGATGAATCTTGGTGTGGACACGGTTCTTGTCGCGGAATTGAGTCCGGACAATAAATCTACGCAGTGCGAAACTTTCTGAATCGAAACATTAATCAAAGAGTCGCAGTGGGTACTAGACCTAAGTACATCAAGCGGAATTCTCATATTAAAGGTAGGCTTCGTTTTTGCTGTTCGTTCCCTCGTTCTGGTAGAAAGGGAGGACGTGGCCATTGTTACTTGCATAACAGAAATTGACGTAAGAATCCTCCACAAATAAACTGAATTCTGTTGTCTGTATTATAGCTAAATATGAAGAAAACGTGTTCACGGAAAACATACCAACCAGCCTATGAGCTGATGGTATATACTAAGTGTGAATATGTGAGGCTAATAACATGTCATCGACAAAATGTGTTACGCGCTATGTCATGTGAACTGGACTCTGGTAGTGGGAATACGTTTATTTTTATGTCTAAATTTAATATTCGCCATTGATATTACTTACGCTTCATTATCTATTGTCTATTATCTATTATTCATTATCTATTTCTTTTAATTAATTGCAGACTTCCTGAAGTTAGCTGCTTCATGAATGCGAATATTCTGAGTTGTTTCCAGATATGATGGAAACACACGATGGGCAAATTTCCTTGTAATAAAACTTAAAAAAGAAGCTGGCTAATATCAAGACTATGACTTGTAGTAATATAAGTTACGCAGTGTCGAAAGCAACTGGAAATACAACGAATAGCTGCGGCTGATGTATGAACTCTAAAGATGGCACTCACCTCTCCTTCGAGATCTTGCATGGTATGCGTATAATTCCGGTCCTGAAGCAATGTATAGGAATGTGAAGACCCTAGTGAAACGCTATAGGAACCGCAACTGGATCCCTGTCAGCGGCAGTACGCGGTTGCAGTAGCACCCTCTGAGATGGTTAAGCAAAACCATCTCTGTCTTATCCTTCAGGTTCAGAGATCTTCTACTGTCAACGGCCAACGAGCGTGATGGTGAGTGGTACTGCACAGGCCTGCCATTAGGGAGGATGTGGATTCAAATCCCCGTCCAGGCATCCACATTTCGGTTTTCCATGGTCTCCCAAATTCACTAGGTCATACCTTCAAAACCCATGGCTGTATTCCTTCCCATTCTTTGCCCAACATCGTCACCCATCTCTATCACCTTGATGTCGAAGGCAATCAAAACATCCAGAGGCCGTGATCGAGGGAAAAATCAAAGAATCCTTTGACATGAAGGATTTTTCATTGCATGGTTCACGGGACTGGTATTCTATCAGTTATCTTTTCTGTAAAATGCATATTTATCTTTTATAACTGTACTTTCTTTTCATATTTTCTATTATTTCTCATTTTTAATGTCTTGTGTAGTATTGCAAAAATCAGCAAACTGGAGGATTTCCGTTCTTATGCTTTATAAAAGTCGACTTCGGCAACTTTATATATCATAATCGCCGAATCATTTCTGCCGCTCGTAGCATATTCTTAGAAGATGAAGCACCTTCTTGAATGACTAGTTAGGTATTTTCTGTGGCTAGATACGGCCGTGTATTAAAAAATTTTGATGGCATGCACAATAAACGATTGAAATAACGCCTGGAAGCTGTGAAGCATGAATCTAGAACTGAAAGTGCCACTGTGGTTTAGTCAGACGTCGATGGTGTCTTTGTAGAACATCCCGACATCTTTGATTTTTACATCTACATCCTCATCCAAAATGTGCCAATTACAAAGTTATGAGTGGAAGAGGGTGCTTTGCACCTAAACTAATCTCTACTCTGTACATTCCAATCCCGAATGGCACGAAGGAAGAAAGAATTCATAAAAGAATCAGTGTGGCATCTAATTTATCCCAAACAGGTTGGTGGACGAAGTATTTCATCGCACTAGTAAATGAAAGCGGTTGTTCGCACGTTTGTCAATAAACTCAAACGTAACCTACGTCATCTGTCTGTCAGACGATCCCAGCCCAATCTACGAATCAAATCTGTGGCGCTTTCCTAAGAACTGTACGAAATAATCACGAATCGAGCAGCTCTTCTCTATACTGTCCCTACGAAACGCATTCCAAACGGCACAACAGTACTCCATCTCCTTTGCATGTGCGTTACAATTCTTCAAAATTCGGCTGACGAATCGCAGCCTAGAATTAACTCTACTTGCGCTCGAAGTTATGTGCAGATCCCATTTCACGTTTCTTTATACTGTTACTCCCAAATACATAACTGAACTGTTTGCTTTGTACTCGTGAGTGGACGGATTCTTTTGTTAGTTATGTATATTGCCTTGCACTTTTTGCAATTCAGTAAAAGTTGCTATTGATCGCACCATGCCGAAATAACGTCCAGATCTCGTTGATTTTTTATGCATTCGATCTAATTTCTTACTTCCATACAAATGTATGCAACATCAGCGAACAATCTCAAACAGATATTAACGTTGTATCCAAGATCATTTATAAAAATTAATAAAAGAAGTGGACCTATTAAACTTCCTTGGACGACACCGGATGTAACCTCTAGATTAGTAGAGATTTCTCCGTCAACAATGTGTTAGTGAAAATCTCGTATCTATTCACAAATCTGTTGCGATATACCATGTGCTCGAATCTTTGCTAAAAGATGGTTATGTGGTACTGAATCGAGAGCTTTACTTAAAATTCAAAAATTTTGCCTCATCTTGCGATTATGCATTGATAGCTTTTATTAAATCATACGAAAATAAGGCCACCTGTGTTTCAGACCATATGATCTTCCGAAATCCATGTTGTTTCGGAGTAAGCAATTCGTTTTCGTCTTGAAACTGCATAATGTTCCAGAATGTAACACTGCAGACAGATGTTAGATAAATGGGTCAGTGGTTCATAGGATCTCTTCGATCTCATTTATTGAAAATTGGGACTATTTTCGAAGTTTTCCTGTCGGAATGAACTTTTTTTTCTCTTCTAAGGATTTACAAGATATAACAAACACAACAATCAGGCCACCAGGATACTTTGATGTCCCGGAAGACACAAAGGTATCTTTCTTGGACACCCCAGAAATTCAAATTTCGCAGAGTATGGAGAGCGACTTCAGTTGCGATCATGACAAAATTGTGATGTTTACAGGCATGAAGAACACTTCGACCATAAAGTTTGCAAACTTCCACTGCCCCAAAACTGAAACTTTGCTTTGAGTTCACCGGCAACGAGAAGCGAGAAAGGAGACTTAATTCTGCTACTTGGGATGTCGGGATGGCAACGACGGTGAGCTGCTCGTTCCTCACTGAGACCGATATCACCACCTCCATCTCGATCTCTGATGCTACATACCACATGCTTTCTTTCAACAGAACAATAGACTTCCCATCCATATCCGCCTACATATATTTGAGGATGGGCTACATGTGGTGGTGACTTAAGTTGATCTTGAGGCCTCCAGCAGCAAGTTGAATATATCTTCGGTTCACAGACTAATCGTGTCTTTAGCGCCATTAGAGAGCGTGCACAAACTACGTGGCTCGGTCCAGGGGGGGGGGGGGGAGGTGTTGGCTGGAAGGCTACGCTGGGCTACGTGGGGGGAGAGGGGGTTTCGAGCCAGGCCACGTAGCTTTCCTTTTATAACATTTTTCACAGTTAAATTGAGGAACAGAACTCACAACAGCATGTGAATATTTATTTCCCTCAGTTAATTATCTCCATATGTAATTTACAATAGTCTGACCAGAGAAAACAGTACAAAATTTCTTCTGGAATCAAAAGCAGAAAAGGGGGGGAGGTAGAGGCAAAAGCCACGTAGGGCTACGTGGGAAGGAAAGGGTTTCACAGGAGGCCAAAATGGAGCTACGTGGTTTATGCACGCTTCCTTACTTACTCCGAGCTTGACAGTGGAGTCTTGACGGTGGAGGCTGCATCAATTGGAGAGAATAGCATGATCGATGAGAGTACGGCAAGAGCTAGAGTGTGCAACAA
The DNA here is from genome assembly GCA_031002005.1 of Vandiemenella viatica. NCBI lineage: Eukaryota > Metazoa > Arthropoda > Insecta > Orthoptera > Morabidae > Vandiemenella > Vandiemenella viatica. The sequence continues at coordinate 268,976,078 of CM061921.1, forward strand.
TGGTAGATGCCGTAATGTCCTGCCGTTGAGGTTGCTTGGGAACACAGCTGAAGTTACGCTGCCGTCTGGAGGCGGCTGTTATCTTTGTCTTCCTTGCTGCCAAAATAAAGCTTTCTTGGCGGCCACGCGTACGTTCCACCTGTCAACGCGATTTGCGTTACAGACGGCAGGAACTGACATGTTACAGAAACGCTAATAATTTCTAAACGCTTAGCAGTGGTTTTAGATTGGACTACAGCTCCTCCAGATCTATGGTGAAACTCGCCGTTCACCGATGTAGAGTTTTCTATGTTCAGAGCTGTCCGTTCTGATTTCTCTCACAGTAGCATTAAGCTGCCTGTTTCTGGTTTCTTCGTTTGCGTGATCTAACAAGCACCGATCACCCTGTCCACGAACTTAATCTGCACGTCATTGATCGGCATGGTGCTTGTGTTACTCCACAACACAAACCCTACATCCTCGTATCCGCTGTCCAGAACATAATGTTCTTCAGCTCTCCTACTGTCAATACTATGACCGAAGCCAGTCACGGGGCCATTATGTACAGCGTACGTCATTCCAGCCGTGAATCTGTCGACCAGTAGCTCCCTCACACTGCGTGACTTCATATCATGTTCGCTCCTAGAGTTGGCAGTCATTCGTGTTTCCAGTGAAGGCACACCGTATTTTGCAAGTTACTCTTACGCTCTCCCGTAATTTCAAACGTGGCCGAAAGTCTTTTTTGGTTTGATACAATCCTCCATCCCTTGCTATCTTTCGGTTAACTCTTCATCTCAATATACCACTCACAACCCACGTCCATCGTATATTCTAATCTCTGTCTACCTCTGCAGTTCTTATCTTCGACTGTTCCCTCCACTAACAAATTGACCAATCCGCATGCCTTAGAATATGCCCTATCATACTGTCTCTTCTTTCTGTAAGATTCTTCCACAAACGTCTATCCTCACCCATCATTTCCAAAACACGTTTATTTCGTACTTTATTTGTTTACTTAATTTTCATCACCATTCTAAAGTACCACATTTCAAATGCTTACATTTTTCTTCTCTTGGACAAGGTTAATAATAATTAAAATAATTAATACTCAATATAATTAAATGTAAAAAATTAAATTTATATTTTATATAGTGACGTATCTTCTAAATTTCCTATGTAAATGTAAATAGGGTTGCAACGATATATCGGTCAACCGATAATAACGATAATATCGGTCCAAAAAAAATCGATATTTTAAAATGATCGATAAATTATATCGATATGATACAGTGAAATATCTAAAATTACAAACCCCTTCGCGCTAAAAAAAAAAAAAAAAAAAAAAAAAAAAAAAAAAAAAAAAAAAAAAAATGTATGGGTGAAAGGGACCAAACTTGACTATGCAAAACTCTGATTTAGCTCGATAACGTCCTTTGCTACTCTGTGGTTCCACTCCGTTTCGTGCGGGTTATTCGTTCCCCATTCATTTATGTTCACCATTTTATTATTTAATCTGTTGCGTTACGTTTGCGTTCGTTAGTTCTTGTTTCTCTCTGGGCCGTATTACAATATTCTAAAGGGGGTACAAAATATGACCGCCTGGCCGATACAATTGCAGCAGTGTCGATCATAGACCTTTTAATGCAGTTGAAGGCATAGGTTTTAAGTTTTATTGAAGCACTTAGCAAAAGTCCCTTTTCGTGGAACCTTTACTAGTTCATGCTCCTGCAGATGTTGAGATATACAGGGTGTTACAAAAAGGTACGGCCAAACTTTCAGGAAACATTCCTCACACACAAACAAAGAAAATATGATATGTGGACATGTGTCCGGAAACGCTTACTTTCCATGTTAGAGCTCATTTTATTCAAATCACATTAAACATGGAATGGAAACACACAGCAACAGAACGTACCAGCGTGACTTCAAACACTTTGTTACAGGAAATGTTCAAAATGTCCTCCGTTAGCGAGGATACATGCATCCACCCTCCGTCGCATGGAATCCCTGATGCGCTGATGCAGCCCTGGAGAATGTCTTATTGTATCACAGCCGTCCACAATACGAGCACGAAGAGTCTCTACATTTGGTACCGGGGTCAACACAAGCACCGACGTCAACATTACCTTCCTGCAATTGGGCCAACTGGCGGTGAATCGAGGAAGTACAGTTCATACTAACGAAACTAAAATGAGCTCTAGCATGGAAAGTAAGCGTTTCCGGACACATGTCCACATAACATATTTTCTTTGTTTGTGTGTGAGGAATGTTTCCTGAAAGTTTGGCTGTACCTTTTTGTAACACCCTGTAGTTTAAACTTGTTAGATTTTTTCCTGTCATCAGTCTAGTACGTTTGAGGCAATGCTCCTTCTACAGTGAACTAAATTCATCATCACATGCTTATCACAACTTGCGACTCCATATACTCTAATCTTTGTCTTCTCACTATGTGATCCCCTCGCTAGCATACCAACGAATCACTGTAAAAATATGTGACTCTCCATCGTGTCACATCTTTCTGTGAGATTCTTTCATAATCTTGATGGTAAAAATGTGCACATGTCGTAAACCACCAACAATTAAACTATCTAGCAATGTACAATACATACATGCGAAAAATACTGAGAGTACGAGAAATGAACTATCTATCCGTCACCAGTGAAACAGGAAAGCAGAGATAATTTTTAAGCTTTTCAATTAAGAAAAGATATCTATCCGCAAGAAGTTTAAAAATTATATCCAATCTTTTAAAATTGTACCGTAGAGCACCAGTTATAGTATTTATAGATATTTGATTTAAATGTAACATAATTTCATATAATTACTTTTATTCCTTTCCTAATAGAACATCTGTCCTAAAAATTTACTTTTTCACTCTGCATCCATTACCGATTCAAAACGGAATTAAATTTGTCTGAAAATAATTCAGATTCAGATTAAGTTTAATTAGTAATAGTCCATACCATATTAAACTAGGCAATAAACTGTAGTTTCCATCCCACCTGTTATCCTCGCTATAGATAAAATTCCCTAATAAGTTTACACTTTTTTTTTTCTTTAAAAAGAAACTGCCTTGTATACCGGTGGATTATTTGTTTAATACTATCAGAATCGGATCAAGGTGCACAGTAGTCAGTATGAAATATACTGGCAATACGAGAAAAAGAATTGAAATGTAAATTATAGTAATAGTTTTTAACGCCATCTCTTTGCTGAGAGCAAAGAGACCGAGCGTGATGGGTGAGTGGTAACGTTCTGGCTTCGCATTCGGAAGGACGCGGGCTCAAATCCCCGTAGAGCACTAATGATGCAGACATCGACGCGCCCTAAAGCCACAACAAAAACAACGAATCACCATACTACCAACCAGGTTTCGGTTTTCAATGGTTTCCCTAAATGCCATAACGGTTCCCTCAAATTTCATTGCCGAATTTCTTCCCGTTCCTTGTAGTAAGTCCTTTCTCACCTCTAATGACACTAACGAGGTGTAAAGCCATAATCATGAAGAAAAGAACAAAAAGCGAAAGGAAGTTACAGGATTTTGTGCCGGTCTTCTAATTTTAGTACCTTTAGCGTTTTACTGATATTTACGATAGCAGATTTTTAATTAGCTCCACAAACAATGCGAGATACATATTTTAATGTGGTATGTAGATCTACAGTCTTCACCGCGAATTATTGAAGTGAATGATGCCTCTAGTAACCTATATATCAGGCCCCTTGCAAGACGGTTCCTTCAAAAAGTCATAGTCAAATTCCTTACTTTTCCTTGCCCCTTATCCTTTCTCACTTCTAAAGAGGGGTAAAGCCAGAAAAAAACGTCCCACAAGAAAGTGAATTAGGACTTCCTTAAGTTATACAAAACATCTTGAAGACAACGTTAAAGGCAGTTAAAGAGTGTTTGCAGATAATGCTGTTATCTAAAAGGAAGTAAAAAGTTCTGCTCATTGTTTGGGGATTCAGTGTTGCCTTGACATTAGTATTATGAGATAAATGTAACTCAAAAAACAAAATATGAAAATATTGTGAATAAGGAATACAAATATGTCGCTGGTCGCGAGTACAATGCACGCTGTTCAATCTTTGATAAGCTTGTTTATTTCACCGAACGCGTTTCACTTCATGTCTGAAGCATCTTCAGCGGTTCGTTCTGACATGAAGTGAAACGCGTTCGGTAAAATAAACAAATATTCAATTGCATAGGCGTAATTATTCATATAAATATTATTTATCGCAATTGAGGAAATGGCCCCCAACAACCAGATGTTTGATAAGCTTGATTCTCCGAAGTATACAAATCAAGATGGGTTGGTATTAGTAGGGAAAGTAATTAAAAAACAGCGATTCCTAAACTGAATTTTGAAGAACTATAATTTCAAAGGAGATAGTGCATAAAACTCTTGCTCGGCCATTTCTAGAGCTCTATCGGATCCATATTGCAGGCATTCGAACAACAGATCGAGGAAACACACCGAGCGTGGCGGTGTAACGGTTAGCGTTCTCGCCTCGCATTCGGGAGGACGGCGGTTCGAATCCCCGTCCGGGCATCCAGATTTGGGTTTTCCATGGTTTCCCAAATCACTCCAGGCAAATGCCGCGATGCTTCCTTCAAAAGGCCATGGCCGAATTCCTTAACGTTCCTTGCCCCCCATCCTTTCCCGTCTCTAAAGACCTCGCTGTTGAGAGACGTAAAGCAGTAAAGCAGTTAAAAAAAAAGGAAATGCAGAAGAAAGCCGCACATTTCGCAACCGCATGTCACATCTATTAACGAAGTACCACAAAAATTTTACATTTGGCCCATAGATCATTAATCGAGGCATGTTTTACAGCAAATTTCTTTTCAGCTAAAACAAAAAATCACATTTAACACAGGAAATTCTGTCAATAACATTTTCACATTAGTTCAATAACAAAAAAAAAAAAGGATAGAATTTTTCAAGATGTTTTTAGCATTTTTGAATAGTAGTCTGGCCCTAGTTACATGATACTTCGGAAACCCTGCTCCAATTTCAACAACGTTTTCCCAATCCGGTGACATTATTTTTGCTAGGCGCTAAGGGGTTTCTATCGCTCCAATACTATATCATATAAGACTATTGTTATATAGCTATAAAGTTCGGCAGCCAAAACTAATTTGCAAAGAAATCTCTGCCAGTTTAACATCGATTTAAGTCGTCACCAAAATAACTCTTTGAAAAATTTTGTGCTGGTATTGTGAGGAAAAAATTTGTACGCTCAATTTTCAGCAATTTATTTGTGGCTTTTGGGATCCCTTTAGTAAATAACGATAATATGGTCTTCCATCCTAAACCCTTTGCATTATTTTGCTTTAGTTCCACTCAAATTACACAATTTACGATTTTACACAGTCTTTTACTCTTCATTAAGAAACTTTTGAACACACTTTGATAGGACAAGAAATTTTTCGTTTCAAAGTATCCTACGAGGATCCTAGCAGCATTAATGATAATAGATATTGATCTCAGCCGACTGCAATATTTGTAGTCAGCTCGCGAACGCATCCTGTTCTGCATAATTACTCTGCCATTGGCGGAATTTGTGATGTAATTTCCTTTCGTTATCTGCTCTGTTCCTCAAAATAATGTAGTGCAACATTATTTTACAGTAAAATTGACATTATGCATAGGTCTTTTTACAATAAAATATAAAATTAACAATATTGAAAGACCTTTCAATTGAACTATATTTCACTTCTATTGTTACAACAAAAAAATACTAGGGGACGGGAAAATGAGGCCACACACACATGTATTTGTTTTGTTATTGGACACGATGCATACAATCTGCTTTAACTTGATAGCTTATATACCTTTAATGTAGGTCTTTCAGGACGATGTTGGCTTCAGAATCTTCTGATATAGTGGACTGCTTTCTATGTGTAATTTATGAAAGTGACTTTTGAGTCTACCAAGCTTGAACTTTATATTGGATATTGTCTAAATGGCCATCGTAAGGTACCAATGTGTTGTTAGCAGTAAAGTGAATTCGTGGGGTCTTGTAACCTGTTTACAGAGTTTCAATTTTCCGCGCATTCCGCCTCTGTGGTCATTGGACCTACAGTTTAACGGAGCCACCTATCGTAGCTCGTACCATCAGAGCCTTCCCTTCTGTATGTTTGTGATCTGCCACAAATCATTCAATTGTTCTTCATCTTTACGTAGCATCAAGGGAATGAGATCAATTGCTTTTAATAATTCTGGAATGCCTTTTTCGGTTGCCGATATCACTATAAAGCCAACTCTCTATTTGCCAAAAGCATAATATGTTATCTAACCCACACAAAGAAAAGATTTATTCTTTGAGCGTTTATGACGGCCACTAATTCCGAATTATGTTCTTCAGATGAGTCCTCCCTGTGTCATTCAATCCTCTGACCAATTTTTTATAGCTGGTTTAGAATCTGTAAGTATGACAATGTATAGATTGCTACTAGTTCTGCTATATAAGACGATGTTTCAGCCCAACAGATTCTCTACACCGTTAGTGTAATCAAAGACAGATCTTCAACAAAGACGATCCATCCCATATCGCTAAGAAAAACGCTTGAAAAAAGTTTTGCCCAAATCAATTTCTGAATATTTCAAACGATTTCATATTTTATATAAACTAATTCATATTTGGTATCATAGGAAGGCAATCTTTTGGGAGATGGACTGGTATTCATTTAGATCAGAAAAGGTAGCGGTTATGTATGGTACCTATGTTCCTGTGAATAGAGTGCGGACCTTTATTGCAAGTACCTACTCACTTTTATCAAACTGTGTAAATGTGAATTTCTTATTGAGATGTTGCCGCCTTATAACGAGTCGCATTTCCATGGACTCGACTAATCATGCATTATTCGTGGTGGGTGGTAATGCCACTATGTATATTCTGAGAGAGCGCGCCGATATTTATCCAAACAGATCCAAAGGCTGTTGGACGCTGAGAATTTAAAGTACACAGCGATAGCTAAAGTGGCATCGTACAGTGACCTTATAAAATACTATAGAAATTTAGTGACTGATCCCCTGTCAAGTGTCAATAGTAGCTTGGAATAAGTTTATTACCTTTTCACATTTATAACAATTCACGTATGAGACGCGTCCATCTTAACTTGTATCAACAGATAATTAGCACATTTTATCGATGGAAACCTGTATGGTCTGTCTATTTTGTATTGCACTCCTGGTAAAATGTGTCAGGTAAAGGTTATTGCCACCGATTTTGCTTGTGATACCTTTAATCCATAGTAAGTTAATATTTATTTAGATTAGTTAGCGTCTGGATAAAGGGGAGTTTTGATTCCCGATGATTACTAGGAGTGATGTAGAATGATGCCTTCGGCATGTCACATAAACCTAGTGTCTGGAGACAGGATTATATCTGAATCGTTGACGTGCCAGGATGGATGCTTGTAGGAGGTAGAAACTTATTTCCTTGGGTTCCACTATTCCACTCGATTTAGTGAATGTTAGAAAAACTTGCTGGAAAAATTAGAAACATTTAGATGACATGATTCAGGCAGGCTCACTATTATCAGTAACTCATGGACTACGATGTTATATACCCACGTCAAATCTGGAAATACACAAGTTGTATAGCTATTATCTCTCAAATACTTTTGCCCTGACGAGAGGGTTGATCATACAGAGGGCTCTACGTAACCCATACTGGAAGTGGAAGTTCTAGGGTGTTCTATATGCCTCTCTGCCACTGACCAAGCGTTCTCACGTTTGCACAGACTCAAAATAGGTCTGATTCCTTGCCTAGCTAAAAGGATGGGAGATATTCACACAGTCTTCAATATTTTAACAAACACTCCCTTGAACCAGTCTTTGTTTACGACTTTAAGAAATTCCATTTGCATTTCTGTGGAAGAAGCTTGATCATAGCAAAGAGGATATTGGCTGGTCCGAGCAACGTGTTGAGCTGTTCCTAGCAGCCATTTTCAACCCTTCTAGAGTGAATGATTCTATTCCATGTTCACTACGACAAGGCGGCTCAAGGTCGTGTTTTCCTGGGCCCGCTTCCCCCCTTCCCTCACCACCCTCTCCTTTCCTATCTCTCCAAGCTGACCGCTGTGTCTACGCAATCGAGTGAAAATTTCCCCTTCGCATATAGGGTTAAGAGCAGACTGACCTTGAGCCGCCTCTGTTAACCGAATAGATTATCTGTCTCCTAGAGGTTACCTATTGAGTTCTGACGGGGGTGTTATCCTCCCCATTTATTACATTACCTCTTGCAATGCCACATGGCTTGACTACTTACTCGATGTACTCAGAAATTTTCCTCTATTTTATTGCAGACTATGACAACAGAGATCGTTGCTTTGAGATTTACTCTAAATAATAGCCTTTCCATTCGCTTTTTCCTTTTCATGAGGCGTTTAATTCTGGGCTAATAGTGAGCCTTAATAAAGTCTACTTAACATTCTTCGCTGCGTGTTGGATATCTTCGTACAGCTGCGTTACATTCCTAGTCCCATGAAGTTTTAGATCTTCTTCGGGGTAAATGAAAGAACGATTTTCCGAAAATCGCTAACATTTCACTAGCGTGATGTAATATAATACAATCACAATTTGGTTCACCTGTTTACTCAGAATTTCTGAAGAAGCTGTTAGCGGTTTAGCTAAAGACACTTCAATCCACGCGCTTGATATTGCATCAGTACGTGTAGTACATTGGATGATATCCTGTTATATTGCACTGGAAGGATAAAGTAGATGGAAATGAGACGTTCTTTATTGTTGACCATAAGACCGGCCTTGGTGTGTCTATGCTAGTATTACATCGACAGCAAATCCTCGTTCATCTGATTTTGTGACCCTTGCATGAGAATAATGTTTCAGACCTTCTAGTTATTCATCTGCTACTTCAAATTTCAGTCTTCTTACAGCATCTGTTCATCACTGCAGTTTCATTCAGATTTGGAGAGCGATACGTTAATGTTATCTGCATTCAACGTTGCTAATGCAGATTCTTAGTGTGCATCGTTGTATTCCACTTTTAAAATTAGATTACAGAATTATATGTTTATTCTGGTAAAAATGATGTAACCACGGAACCGTACTTCTCATTACACAGCAAGCTGTGCTAGCGGTGGAGGACGGGTTGGGGGCCTATGAAGATTCCCGCAGAGTCAGGATTGGAACCGGAGACCTTTTGATCTGCAGTCAGACGCCTTAACCACTGCGCCACTAGATCACTCAGCTTCTTCTGATGACTATTGCAACTCCACCACAAACTTCTGCTGTATAATGACGCACAATACTATAACCAGGAATTTTGAAATCTCTCATATGTTTAATACATATTTCAGGGGAAAAAAAAGTATAATGCCCGCCTGTGCTGTTTAACATAAAGTTAGTGCACAATGATTAACACTAGATGGTAAATTACGGTGAAGGGTCACACTAAAAATGCGATTCAACATCTCACAAATCTTGTCTATCATGAGATCATTTACCAGTATTGGTGAAGGTCTATACTGATTGGTGGCTATTGTTTCTCCATATCACAGTGCAAATCTGAAGGGATGTTTGGTTTTAGGCTTTGCGTCGGAGGCCGTCTACACGGAGGTGAGTTGTGGTACGAGGTAACTGCAAGGGCGACCCTAACAGTGCCCTGGATAGCGTGGCAGAATCGCTCTCACGTGTTGCTACCTTTAGTCCGCCCTGGTGTATCGACATATTTAAATAAGTATTATGTCCGTCCTGCGCTATCCGTGATGTTGTGCATACATAATTGAACTCTCGTGCACTAATATAATAAAAATGATGATGAAAAAGTTTTTACGGCTTACCTGATCTTTTTTTTGTGTAAGGGCCTCTACGGAGATCGTGAACACCAGCTGCCTGTTTACTCAAGCAGCTTAGCGTAAATCATGAGACAGGAAGCGCTAGAAGCCACACCATAGTAAGAACCGGACTTTTTATTGCTGAAGAATGTAACCCTAGGAAAGGAATACTTGTTGTGCCATCTGTCTGCGAAACATGTAACTTGGGTTCTGTATGATAAGTGTTTCTTTTTTTCTTCTTCTTCTTCTTTCAAATGTGTAGTTAACGAGGATGGGGTTTGTAACCGTTCAGTATCCACCTAGACCAAAGTTTCCCAGCCTTTTTTGGCCTACCGCCTCTTTTTCTTAAAAATACTGACCGCCACCTTTTCAGAAAAGAAACTTCCTGCAGTAAATAATGAAACCCATGGTGCTCCAACGTTTTTGGCGCCTCGTAATCCACTTTTTGAAAAAGTGATTTGATAGCACCCCTCTAAGATGAAGTGTACAATATTATATATAGAAAAACAAAGACAGGTTTCTAATGTAAATTTATTAAAAGATATTATCAATATTGGTGTATTTTTCACATATTCACAAATACATACTAAGAAAAAATATTAATTAGAGGGCTGAGTTCGGTGAAATGACACTAAATTTTCGATAACTGGTGCTTTATTTGTCATCAGCAATCTCAAATCGCCCGTTGCACCACTGATAAGCTGTTTCTTCTTTTTCTTTAATAAATTGCTGATTACGCTAAATACTCTTTTAGCAAAATATGACTATGGGAATGCAATTAAAACTTCCTTGATGTATCTCATAAAAACTGATATTTTTCTGGAAAGCAGGAGGGCGGCGGTTAATCCTCAATGACCCTTGTGATCTTTTCAGCACCCACCGGTGGAGGTGGTACCTCCCCAGTTGGGAACAAGTGGCCTAGATGATTATTATTACTACTACTATTACTATTACTCCGCGATTCACTAAAAGTGTGTGGCAGAGGGTGCATTGCACCTATCAGAAAGGGATATGGTTGCGGGAAACCGCTTAAAATCCAGACTCAATACGGCTGATTCGCGGAGACCAGGACTTAAACTGTTCCCAGCGTTATGGCGCCTTAACATGCCCACCCACACTGGTGGATAAATGCTTTATATATATATACAAACGTTAATTGTTCAACAGAAGGCAAATTGCCCCTGAACAATCGCTACGCAGGCAATGATAGAAAATTAATATGACCTCTCAGTAGCACATATGAAGCCTTTGAATATAGTGGTAAGGCTACTTCCGATGGAATATTCTCGTGGCACACATAAAATTTTGGTTTCCGCCACAGTGTACACAATGATGGTTTGCCCTTTAAGTACAATCCTTCGTATAGCTTTTTTTTTTATTGCTTTACGCCTCGTCGACGGCTAAGGTCATTAGAAGCGGGATGGGACTGGAGACAAGGAACGGGAAGGAATTCGGCCATGGCCTTTTTGAAAGAAGCATCCCGGTATTCGCCTGGAGTGATTTGGGGAAACTATTGAAAACCCAAATCTGAATGCCCGTACGGGGATTCGAACCCGCGTCCTCCCGAATGCGAGGCCAGAACGTTAACCGTTCACTCACCACGCTCGGTCCTTCGTGTAGCGTTATTGGCCACAATTCGCAACAGCGAGCAGTACAACACATTCGGCGGGCGCTGACATTTCAGGGGCTAACAAAGTAGAGTCACATTTCGAGGATGGTTGGTCAGACATAGGGCGTGGGTGGTTTTAGTTAAATTTTGTATCCGTTCTGTGGTGTCTGCTCGTAGTGGAATCAATATATAGTCTACATTTAGTCACATTCAAGCAGAGAATACAATACTCGAGTTAGCTGTATGACCTATTAGGCCTATTTTTTTTAAATTTAATTTATTCTCTTCAGGAAAAGAAAAAAAGTAGAAACATCGACAAATTCTACTTGTGTAGCCAAGACGCAATTAATGGAAACAAGCAACCTTATTTTCTACGAAATTTCAATGTCTTAGTGTGTGCTATGAATGTAGACAAAACTTTGTATCCTCTGACAGAGAAATGCCAACTGAACGAAGTGTCGCAGTAATGATTCAGTAGTTCCTTCCGTTATCGCTTAACGCATGATCATTCAAACTTGTAAGTTGACTTCAATAATGCATTCAAATTCTTCCTTCAATGTTCTGAGAAAGAACTGTCCACATTACGTTAGCAGTACTACTAAAAAAAACCGTTGGATTTGTTAGGTTAATAGTATATTTCTTTATTTTACCTCCAGAAATAAAGTCTGAGGTATTGAAATTTATATTATATAACTTGTATTAAGTCCTTTTCTCGAAGATATGTTTTAGCAATTTAGCAACGAGTGATGTAAAGCAATTTTATTGTAAAAGATAATAAAAGTTATGGTGGAAACTTTTTGTTAACGCTGCAGATGTTATAAAAAATTATTTTTAACATTAAAGTTGTACTTCCAGATTACTGTTCGAGAAACCTGAGATTTAACAATGATGCAATATACAGTACATAGATCGGGCGTGAATCGGAATCGATTTTAAAAGTCTGCTAGTGTATCGCTAGGAATCAGATGAGAAAGTGATCTTCCCAATTGAAATACCGACGCGATTGGAGAGATAGAAAGTAGAATGAGATATTAGGTTTTTTTAAAATATCAGCAAAGCAACATAGATTTTTTTGCTTAAGGTTTTACGCCACGTATATGTCGAAATCATTAGAGGCGTGAAACGACTGTGGGCAAGGAGCGGCAGGAATTCTGCCGTGACCTTTTGAAAGAACCATCCCGACATTTGCCTGGAGTGATATGAAGAAACCATGGAAAACAGAAATCTGGATGGCTATAGGGGATTCGAACCCACTTCTCCCAGAATGTATGGTCAACGTAACATAGAAACATTTTAACGAGTGTATCTTTAACCGAGTAACTTTAAAACATTCCTCAAAGACCTTGCATTAAAGTTTCTGACTATAATGATTGTGATTGGTGGTTCATAAATGTTTAATATTTATTAAACCTAAATTAAAGTTGTTGTGATACTCTCTAAGTTCAGTCGTGTCTTTGGTATGATAAGAATATGATTTAAACTAATCAATAATAAATAGCTGGAGCGGTCTATTGGCTCAGTGGTTAAGGCGTCTGACTGGAGATCGAAAAGTCTCCCATTTGAATGTCTGTGTCGGCAGGAATTTTAATAAGCCCTTAACCCGACCATCACCTATAGCACAGCTTGCTGTGTAATGTGAAGTACGTCAGAATTCTTCCGTCCTTCGGATTCCGCGTTAAACTGCTGCCCATTCCCTCCGTCTCGTGGTTGAAATATGTGCCGAGAGCAATACCTACCATCTGGCCGGCATCGTCCCCTCAGTCTCTTTCCCTGCGTAACGGAGACGCTGTCCAAGTTACGCGTGATTTTTACCGTTACTCTGTCGGCATCTAATTTTTCATCATTGAACAAAATGAAATACTGCAGAAATGCAAAATTGCGCCAACCCTTGATGTCTACTGCTTCGAACTTGTGATCGAGTAGCCTTCTTCAGAGTTATCGCTAATAGTACCGGAACTAGTCAGTATCCCAGAATTGACACAGGACTTGAGCTGGGATGGTTCGATAGACAGAAGAAGTCTTTCCGCTTTGGTTTATTCACTAACACGCGAGTATTAGTGGATATTCACCAGCGTATGGGGTGCGCAGTAACAGTATAGATAAGTAAAGAGAAATAAGGTGCCGTACCATACTCTGTTCACTCCGAACTGCCGGCTCAAGGTCATGACCCCCTGGCGCTCCTCCTTTCCGAGTTGATCCCTGTATTACAGTAGGCAAGAGGCAAATTTCCCCTTCGCATGTAGGGGTAAGGCAATGGAGAAGGGATAGAGCAGACTGACCTTGAGCCGCCTGTGTTAACTGAATGCGCTGTAATGTCTATATGTTTTCTTTCTTTCCCAGTGCAATTAAGGATTGGACCGTAAAAAGGAGAGAAGAGTTTCGTGCATATTTCCCTCCATCACCAACAGTGTTGTGAATTACAGTAATTTGAAGTAGATATACATGGAGTCATACTAGAGAATATCAGACGTCCGCCAGCATTTCTTGACATCCTACAACTTATCATGGAACAAGTACTGCTATTTCCAAGAGAAAGACCGCTCCACTTCCCGAATTATGTCATCTTATTTGGCGTTCTTTGACACACCCTCCACACCCAATCTTCTGCCGGTTCCAATGGCCTCGCCAAAGAAAGAGAGACGGATGCCTTTTTAATAGTACTCTGACTCTTTCTTTCAGTTCATCTCTACATATCTGTTGCAGTTTTAGTGAGTGATGCTTACGGTCAAAACCCGTCGGAAGGTAATCGTTTACAATTACGTCACTATAGTTCTATAAAAAAGAGCCGATAACCTTTCTTAGTAGAGTCTTTTAAGAATGAAAGCCTATTTCCACTCCTCATTTCTAGACTGTGCAGGTAAAGACATAGCTTATACATATTTATGGCAGCTGCAGAGGAATTCCCTTCATCTTACTCGAGCAGCATCAAAATCTATTTGAATGTTCACGGGTAGGTCGATTCTGGTATGAAATCATCTAGCTGTCAGTCCATGATGATGTCACTTTAGACAGTTGCTCACGAATAATTTTACTAGCACTTCCATCAGTAATACCAACTTCAGCAATGGTAATTTCAGTGTTCCGTCATCTGTTACCGTGGACAGACCCAATCATATCCTAATCGCGTAGTTGTCATCTATGACTGAGATTCTCGTCCGATTGTATGTGACCACTATGAATGTTAATTTGTGTATTGGAATTGTTATATGAAGGAGCATCTCCATCACAAACAGTTCTTCAGTCTTGCACGGATCCAGAATCGATAACACCGCCAGCTTCCGTTTTGTGCACCATGTGTGCTGCTGACATTCCGTGTCCCCCAAAATGGATCAACTTGGTATTTTTAGCAGTAATCTGTATCTTCAACCCCACTAGGGTCCCCAGATTAATAATGTTGTGTAAATAATTAAGGCTTAACGATATTCCCTCATGTCTAGTAATCCATCTGATGGATTTTTGCGCCATTCCTAACTTACAGCAAAAGTGATTCTGTTCTTTTATGGGTACAAAGTTCAAAGTTACTTTGTATAATTCTGTATTATATTAATAAAACACTTTTGTGGCATTAAGATGCTTTGCGGTAAGAATGATATGAGAGTCGGTTTCAACCATTACAGACTGCATGCTGGCACTCCATTATGCTCCGATGGTATAGCAAAACCAGGTGCATTTCGCCTTAAAACGATACAGACTAAAAGCTGTTTTGGTCCGGGGAGTAACACAAATCGGACGATGGGGCTCTGTAGAAATTATTGACAGCATAATTTGAAGGAGCTTCTATGCAGTGAAGTATTGTAGGATTTTTAAGTTAAAAAAAGCGTTTATTTAGGGACTTATCCAAGAGTTTAACATATGATATTTGTGCATAAACAACAGTAAAATTACATAAATTAATTTCGAGATAAAACGTTTGAAAAGGTAGATAGTTCTATTCGTAGGGTTAAAACATAAATGAATTTAGAGAATTTCATGACAAAGAAACATAGCTAGAAAGAATAAAGATTCGTCTAGCTCGTCCCTCAAAGGGGAGAGTAATTTTCACTGCTGATAATTAAAATACGAGTTCAAGTTAAATAATCCGGATGTAAAGTTTTTAGAAAGACAGTAGAACTTGAAAGAAGCCGATAAATGATAGTCACATGTCACAGAAGAAATGAGAAATAACGGGTTTTGGAGAAGAAAGATATCTATTTTGGAGGGAAGGCATAAATCGGTAAAATGAGTCTTCATAATTATCTCCGTATCTTCATAATTAGGAGGTTTCCAATACGGAGCCAACTAATAAGATTTTGGGAAAGACTAGTGGAATAGAAATTTTGCTGATAAAGTAAAATTTTTAGACTTTTGTTAACATGATAAGACCACATGGAGAAATGGAAAATTTTGATGTTTATTATGGGGAAATGACGACAGATCCTGGGATTTTCGTAATAACAAAAAAGTCTTAGAATAATTATTGCCATCTAGCGTAAACATTTTTGAGGGGTTGGAAGATTGTTAGATTGCGAAAAATTAAAGTACTGTCAATCACGTGGGAGACACGCGCCATTGAATTGACTACGAAACAACTGAAAACGTCAAACTTTTCAATATGCGTGGGGAGTGACGTTGCTTGCAGAGAGCGGGTGTGTTCTGTTGGTGTGTTGGTGAGTATTGTAGCCGCTAACAGTACTAGTGATCTATGTTTCCTAGATTGTAAAATTAACGGTTACGGAGTGTTTGTGAAATCATGTCCTTAATACTGAGAACGAACAGAATCTTTTCGAGGGTGGAAGAGAAAATTTGGTTTTCGGCACGGAGCCTGTTTAATTTAACTATTACCGACTGTTAGATTTAGAGACTATTAATTTGTATAGTGACTATAAATTTGCAATTTTACTAATAAGTTGAAATCGCCCACATACTGAGTGTTCGTGCGTAAGTGCGGAGAAAGATTGAAGGAGAAAACGGAACTTTTATTTTAAAAAATTAAAAAAAAAAACAAAGTCTAGATAGAGGTGAAATATATAAATGTAAGTACTGGTGCTCCGGAACTTTTTTTATTTCTTTAATAAACTTCAGTGAACTACATTTTTGTATTTCTCATTTGAAATTCCCTTCATAAGAGTGTGTTAGTAGCAGTAGAATTTCTCGAGTCAGCAAGGTATGACGACCAGATTTAGGCACAGTATCTCATTGAGTTTGTATACTGTATCAGACGTTTACATCGAGCCTCAGGCTCCAACCAACTATGTAACATAACCAAAAACATGCTCCGCTCTAATATGGTGGAATTTGGGTTTGTAGAACTAACCAACTGCACAAATCCGTCACCATAGAGTTCACGGGGTTTTTATTCCCTTATTTTACCTGAAAAAATTAGTCCTGATCATTCCATGTGTACTAGGCGCTACCCTGTGATAAAGCGTAGAGTACGACGAAGTATTATTATACCACTTACTTTCACAGAACGAAAGAAAATGATGGCTAGTTTGTCACTTGTAATTGGTAAAGTAAAAAATGATATATGCATCTTTATCAGAAAATGAAACAAATGTATTGAGATTTGAGTTTACCGCTCAATGAATAGTACTGATAAAACTAATTTTAATGTTTCATTCTTTCCACGTATACTTGAAAATATTCTCTTGGAATACACTGATTGTGATTTCAGAGCTTTACGGCTGGAGGATATGAGACATGGTGGAACCGGAGAAAAAAATGTCTGGGAATATCCGTAATCAATATCACGGAACCATTTTGCGATTCCCTGCGCTGGATTAAATCGTTGCATACATAAATCTGAAAGCTCAGATCGCGAGCTGACTCTGGATATTTCTGAATCCAAAATCCAGCACAATCCGAACGAGGTGCGTATATGCTGGCTTTAACTTGCCCCTACAATACACGCATCCACTGACACAGCACTGCATGGTCCTATAACTGCCAGGAGCACATTCACTCCAACAAACAAAACTGATATAACTATAAGAAATTCTAAATGAATCATTGAATCGAGTTTGCTATAAAAAAATACTATTATATTTAGTAATCCAGTGCTTTCGGTATGCGCTAAAACCGAAAGGTATCCTAAACTATTGATGACATTTTAGCAGCAGAATCGATAATTTAAAGGGACTTAAACATATTGCAATCCCCAAGAACAACTATGCAACAGCGTGCTCCCTTTACTGATAGATTCAACTTACAATTACTTGTATCAGTATTCTTTTTCCACTAAGAGAGGGAAGAATTTTACACTGAGGTATTTTTCGATGACTGTTTTGAATTTAAAACCAACAGTCATCGAATATATAACCTCACCCATATCAATAGACAATTATTTGTAATTTTTGTCGATTGAAACTTTTAGTTTTGAAATCTAAACTGAAAGATCTACCATCGTCACATATCAGTAAAAACAATTTTCAAAAAAATCAGTAAAAGTTTAGATATCGCACGCAGAATGGTCATGACTGCTGAACATATCCAATCTTGGTCTGGAATCCGATGTTTTGTCATTGTAAAGGAATGTTGTAGTTGTGTCATTTTTCTACAACTATCTTCAAGCCGTAAATAAAAACCACGCCAAAACGAAATATAGTTTCCCATGATATAATATTCCGAACACTTTAATGAAGGAGCGGACGTGACAAGATATTTTCTGGCGTCAGTGAAAGATATTCGCTCTCCAGGTATACCGAAACACTTGCGAACCTTCCTAGCTTTCGCCATAACAGCCTCTTTTAGTGGAAGAGCTGACTGAAGTGCCATAAAAGTTAAAACCGGCTTTGGCCGGACGAGGAACCCTAGTGTTGAGCAGCTACCTCTGATACCACAAGATCAACACGCTCAGCTGACCAACTACCACCTCCGAGAGGGAAACACGATGCCCACTGTCCCTGTTCCGATAAGGGCGATAGTTGTTCTCATATATGAAATGCTCTCGGGTGACTAGACGTGTTAAAGAAGTTCTATAGTTACACGATATTTCGGCGATCAATGCTCTGTCGCCATATTCTGGTGAAGTACCGGATGCTCGGCGGTCGAGAGCGTGTAATGTTGATGAACCAATCAAATCCGACCTATCACAGCGTGGCAGCAGGAGTCTTGGTTGGCTCAACAACATCGCACGCTCTCGACCGCCGAGCATCCGGCACTTCATGAGAAGATGGCGACAAAGTTTGTACACGAAAATGACGAAAATAGTGAAAAAAAATTATTTGTTCTTCATTTACTACATGGTATTAAAATTTCAATTACCAAATTTTACGTTCCAATTCCGCTTCTAAGTGCGAGAAAAATAGTAATTTTTAATAGCTTGCACAGGGCCACGCCCCCTTTTTGTTCATTCGCTCTTATTATCTATTATCTATTTATGGGGCGTTTTTTTCAGTTTTTTTCAGTTACAAGTAAGGAATGTCCGTATACTACATCAAGAAGGCTGTGGAATAACATCTCTGCCGCTGATTTTGTATTCTTTGGTTTATAGCGTTTTAAGTTCACACAGAGAAGGTAAGACCCAGTAAAAACACTGTTGAATCTTTGATTCAGTTTTCCGGTAACTTACATTTTTGTAACTTTATGCACCTTTTTCTTACAAACCACAGAAGGTAGAGTAATGAAATTTGGCAGTTGTCTAGTCAGTACTACAGTGAAAAATTCATTGGAAGGAATTTTCATTTAATAAAATAGTAAGGCATTTATAGTAGAATGAGGTCCTTAAATTAGATATATTATTTTTCAGGGAAATTTGGAGACCCGTAAAAATTGAACAAAAGAAGAAATCAAAATTTTGTTCCACAAATGTCTGTAATAAAGCTGTATGAAATTGTGTACAAAAATGCGTCAACTTTGTTTTGATAGTTTTTTGAGAAAAGGAACATTTGTAATTATATTATTTAAAAAAAAATCAATTGTTAATAAGTAAAGATGTAATAAGTCAATAAACATGAAAATTTACGTAAGTATGCACATAACATTTCTTAAGAACTGTACCAAATTTGGTTTGATTACCTTAACATATTTAGATTATATAAAATACTTTTCGAAGTACTGCAGTTTTGCGTACGTCTCCCCTTAACTCACTAGTCACCCGGGAGCATTTCATATATTCTCAACGCCGAGTGAAACTGCGTTCTTAAATAATTCTCATGTCATATAAAACTCATTGAAAATGTGCGTTCTACCAAAAATTATTTCTTTTAAAGTTCAATAATCGTTTCATTTGGTCTGTTGCAAGATATCCAATACAGCCGTAATATTGGTTATCCAATTTCTTGTTGCTCATTTTATTATTACTACCTCAGCCAAGTGCATCATTTTAATAAATTCAGATGGTTAATCATACTCGTGCATTATGTCACTTCTCACTTATATGAAACAAAATGATAGGTTCAAAGCCTTCGTTCACACAATATGTTAGGTTTTAGCATGAAGACATGTTTAATCATTTGCGCCCTGCATTTGTTATGACACCTTGCAACCTATCGTCTACCCTGTTTAGGCATAAGTGGGAGCTAGGAAGGTATACAGAATTTTGTTAAGTTTTAATTCGTCAATGCCGTGTTCAGTGTACGAGGTTCATGTAAGCACGTAAAATTTTCCAATAAATCGTGTGACCATTAGTAACCCTATAGTCACCGTTTGACGCCTTCCATATGCAAGGCTGGCGGTAGCGGGAAAAATGAATTTTGTATTCTCTGTTGGTGGCACTGAGTCCACGTGAAATTAAAATATTCTGACTACAATAAACCAACTTACTATTTTTTTTCACCAGGAACCACGCGGATACTGGCCACCACAGGTGACCAATGTCAGTAATGAGAGGGGGGCAGGAACTGAGTTCCTGCATGAAGCGTAACCGGACCTGTTTGACCCAGCATACCAATCTACTGGAAGAAAGTCTTGTGCTATCAACTGTCTGCAAAACGCGTAACTTCGTTTTCTGTGTGGTATGTATATTTTTTGTTTGTTAAATGTGTGCTTTATGAGGTGGAGGTTTGGGACCGCGCCAGCGTTAGCTTAGATGGTTGTGGTAAACCGCAATCAGTAACGCCGGTAAGCGAGAGGCTGGGCCCGTGCCTGGTCCTGTTGCACCTCCACAATCCAGTGTGCGCTGAGCCACACTGGCGAGTTTACTATGGTTTATACTCGGTGAAATATATTTATAATGTTCACTCCAATTGGCACCACCAACCACTGAACAGAAGAGTCTGACCAAACGGGATATTGCGAGGTTAAAAGTTTTCGTTATGTTCTTCAGACTAAACTATTTATCTCGAAAATTACACATGGTCATTTTTTTACTAAGCCAATTGCATCTTCAGAGCAAAAATCCATAATGAACATAAAACTATGAACTAGTCAACCCAAAGAAAACTGATAAAGTACATCTAACGAATTACTCAACCCGAACAACTAATGAAAGACAACGTGATCGCACTAACAAATTATGACGAATAGGCGCCGAACAAAATAACAATGACCACTGATCGACGAACAAAATATCAATGACCCTCCATCTTCCAATTCCGGGTCTACTTACTGCCTCGGCGTCACGTCGCTAATGACCACACTGTCGACGCGCCCTAAAGCAACAACAACAACGTCACGTCTTTCCAAATATCGTGCAAGAACTGCGCCATCCCCGCGCGACTTCCGAAATTGCATAACAGTATGCAATTGCTTACTATATTCCTTTATGAACAGAAAAATCCAAGTAGCATTACAAACCTTTGATATACCCCATCTTTCTAGGCATTTCCTCGGATTCAATGCATCAGTTTCAACATGACTTGCCCCAAAATTCTGGCGAGTTCGTAGTCCATTTCCCGAAAAGTTACGCCAGTAACAAAAGGCAAGAAACCGCAGCTGCTTCCACCACTTTCGATAATTTTTTCAACCAATTACAAAATAATCCATTACTTAGATATGGAACAAGTTTCATTCAAAGATAAACATAACGGTTGATAGTGTTTGAATATACCCCAACATCGAAGTTTTTCTGAATTAAATAGGAATAGAGGCAAACTACACGATAAGCATAACAATTTTTTGTTTTTACTCAAGTCCCTTGTCTAATACGAGTCCAGTACTAAGGTGCAACATAGCTTGATTATTGGAAATTGAGTGCAGGATGGGTGCTAAAATATGTTGACTCCGGAGCATCGCCAAAATCGCATTTTGGCCTCACGTGAATTTCTTGAACATTATGAAAAGGACGGTGAAGCATTTCTTGACTCAATTGTCACTCTCGAGTCCAAAAGGCAATCCCAAAAACGTCATACCAATTCCCCAACGGCCAAAAAGTTTAAAGTGCAGTTGTCAGAGCGGAAGATTATGGCATCAGTTTTTTTGGACAGAAAAGATGTTTTGTTAGTGTATTTCATGGACAAAGGGACCACCAGCAATGCTTTCGCTTATTGTGAGGCCTTAAAAAACTTAAAAAAGAAGATTAAAGACAAAAAGAGTGGAATGCTGACTCACGGTGTGTCCCTCCTCCACTATCATGTCCACCCCACACAGCTCGTGTCAACCTGGACCTCCTTGAATCATTTGGATGGCTTGTTGTAACCCACCCACCCTATTCCCTGGACTATCATCTTTTCACCAAATTAAAGGCGTTTTTGGGCGGGAAACGTTTTTCCAACGATCAGGAAGTGGAAGAGGCAGTGGAAAATTGGCTTTTGGAGGTGGAGCGAAGCGTGTACGTGAAGGGTATACAAAAACTGGTGCCCAGGCTGAAGAAGTGCATCGAACCTGATTGCGATTATGTGGAGAAATAAAGACATGTTTTGTAGCATACCCTGTAAATATGGTTTAAATATATTCATTTTTAGATTTTTAACAACATTTGTAAACTTTTTTCCCTGAATATTCCTCGTACAAGTAAGAAACTCAGACAGTCATATTTCCCGTATGGTGCGAGCTTCATGCACCCAAGCGCTGTTCTGGACACAATTACCTTATTCCTGAGAACAAAATATAAACTGGAATGCATTTTTTGGTCAGAAAAACATTTATTTACTACACATCAAACTTGAGGTTAACAGTATCATTTTCCCATCACAGCGCCAGATATGGCTGATCCACGGATGCATGAGTTTGCCATACAGATCATGCAATAATAATATAAACACGTCAAAAAACTGAAATTCCTCCATCCTTCGACACTATGATGTCACTATGCTTAATGTAGTCTTTATTGATAATAACAGTATAGAAAGAGGCCTTCTGCTGTTTATGCAGAATATCTTAGTGCACCACCAAGACTGGAGTCACAATGAAAAAGCGAAAATATGGCCACCATTTCACTTGCATTGTAGTAACTTCTGTTATCCCATAAATCAGAAATTCATTTCCACATAACCAAAACGGAATGATTGCATTTTGCCGAGCTTGGTGGGTGAGCAGTAACGCACTGGCCTGGCAGTCGGGAGGACGTGGGTTTAGATCCCATTCCAGCCATCCTAATATTAATTTTTAATTGTTTCCCGAAATCACTCCAGGAGAAAGCCTGGATGGTTCCTTCAAATGGCCACGGCCGATCCTACGATATTTTGATAGATCGCACAGCGATATATGACCGACTGAATCTACACAGAATGTGACTCGCTGCGAAATAGAAGGGCAGAAATGCTGAAGGACCAACTTCTCTCAAAAAAAATTTCATAAGTATGCAGATGCTGTTATTGGAAGCAGCCATGGAACGGTATTATTACAACATGGCCAACTAGGTCTCTGCCTACAGGAAAACAACGAAACGAATAAAAAAGAAAGACTTCACGAATAAGTTAGAAATGTTGTTCTGGACGACTATCTGAGTGTAACAGCTCGTGACAGGAAGGCTATCCTTCAACAGATGCCAGCGATAATTAAAACTTTACAGCGTATTTGATTAATTACTTCTATTGGCCGCCTGTGTTGCTCAGTGTGCTGAAGCGCTGGACAGTGGATCTGGGAGGTACAACTGGACCGGGCACGAGCCCGTACAGGCCCTCCTCACTGCGAGTTTTAGGCAGTTTTCCGCAGCCATAAAGGCGAATGCCGGGACAGTCTCCACTCTCCGCCTATAAACCACACGTTTCAGAAACAAAAATACACTTTTCACACACAGAGTACAGCTACAAGGTTCACAGGCAGATTGTAACACTGCACTTCCGCTAATAGTAAGCAGTACGGCCTGGCAGTAGGTATGAGTCAGCAAGGGCACGAGGCAGTAAAACCAAAGCTACAAGTATGACCATGCCAGTGATGAGAAAAACTCATCAAAGGCAACCAAACCCAAAATGTTGAGAAAAAATGTGAAGAAGATTAGTTCCTGCTACTATAGTGGTGTTCATAGAAAATTTGTACTATTTTAAGGAAGTATTTAAGCTTCATTCTTTAAAATTTTGGTAATTCTGAAATTTTATATTTCCTACCTAAATTAACTATTCGTCACACCTTCTGTCGTTAAAACTATTTAATGTGCTCAGTTATGAAATAAAACTAAAATAATTACTATCGTTGACTCACTCATGACTGCACTTCCGTATTCTCTCTGTATTTCGTGCGGTTACCACGCTGTAAGTCAGTTACTCCACTGTTCTTGTCGTACAACGACGGTCACGTGACGTTGCACGCATTAAAACGAAACATCTGTGTGCACACCGAGGATTTGCGGAACAAAGAGGTTACAAAAGGGATTAAATATATTTCCAATACCGGAATTAATAAACGAATGCAATAAAAAATTGTTTGATCTACGTTATGTTCAGTGTAGCTGTTGACTGATATCAAAACAGTTACTTCGTCAGAAAACAATGAAATTTGTATAAACTAGGCAGATGCATTTATGATTGACGCCAGGATTAATTTTATTTAATAGGAATATTTGTAATGTGGTTCACTTTTATGATAGATTATAGCTAATGCCTAGCCATAATAATGCTGCTGTGTGATTTTTTCATAGTATCAGTGCACTTCATTCAGTCCCCGATATTTGTAACTTTTTCAATTTGTATGGGAATGCATTTATTTTTAAAATCATTTCGCCAGGAAGTATCTCAAGAAAACTGAAAACTGACGATTTGATCCAGTTTAAGTGATACGTGACATAAGTTATTAATTTTATATGTTTACATTTCACTTGAGCACAAAATGGATTAAACCTAAAATAAGCCTAAGGTATGTCTTTAAGGGGATAGATACGGTTATCACGTTTCAAAAAAAAAAAAATTATTTCGATTCACAAAAATAATTTTTTACTTTTTACTTCAATTTTGGTGAAAAATTATTTAAATATCTTTGAGAGTGGGGGAATTATGCGTGATTAAGCAAAGCCCTGAACGATTCACAGCTATTTAAATCTTACTGCTCTTGAAGGTAATCCAAATCTATAACCTTAAATATCTCAAAACAGCAATTCATCAATGGATTTTAAAGATAATTTTTTTCCATATGCATAGATCTTTTTCAAATTTGCAGGACATGTTCTACATACTACTTACTACAGTCCCTACCATTAATGTTTATGCAGCTTTTCATAAATGGAAAATATGCCTATGTGTTTAAACAAAAACAGCAAGAATTTTAATTTCTTGAAATACTTTATTATTAACAGCAAATATAAAGTTAAATGTGTTATAATAATGGTTTAACTAATTGCCTCAACATTGGTTTACTAGATCAAAAAAAGATTTCTGCAAAATTTCAAATAATATGCTTAATATATCGTTAAAGACCTTAAGGAAGAAATATTTTTATCTGTCAATTTTGATGGTACATTAACATATTATTAAATAATATTTTTATTTTAAAAATCAATTTTTATATATAACTATAGCAGTTTAGAAATTTGAACCCTCAAATTTAAATAGATTTGGAGAAAATGAAATTTCAATTTCTACAAATATTTGTATGTGTTAGCCGTATCTACCCTCTTAAATAAACTTAAAAGCAAACAGATAAGCGGGGTGAAAAGTTTAGGAGCTATCTCTAAATATATAACATCACTAAAACTTAATGAATTTTTCTAACGCTATCTTTCCCCCACAGAATTAGCTGCCATTGAGCTAGCATAAAAGAAACCATAACCTACATCAGGCCAATCGCGTGGAATCAAGAGCATTTGTTTACGTTTGTTAGAAGTGTTAGTGACTGATCAAACACCCATGTCACTCATTACAGCAAACCGAGCGTGGCGGGTGAGCGGTTAATGCTCTGGCCTCGCATTCGGAAGGACGCTGGTTCGTATCTCCGTCCGGACATCCAGATTTGGGTGTTCCATGGTTTCCCCAAACCACACCAGGCGAATGCCAGGATGCTTCATTCAAAAAGGCCATGACCGAATTCCTTCCCGTTCCTTGTCCCCAGTTCCATCCCGCCTCTAATGATCTTGACGTCGACGAGGCGTAAAGCCATAAGTAACAAAAAAAATACATCAAAGTTGGTCAATAGAAAATGGAACATCGTAAAAGATTACTACCAAAACAGTCTTGAAATAAATATACATTTACCGTTATTTAATCGTGCCAAGAATCACAAATTAACACAATCAAACATCAGGGATTTACAAATGATATGAATTATTTGTTACTAAAAGAGTTTTTTCAGGAAGTTTAACATCCTGGTATATGGGAGATGTGTTCCAGTGGCGAAAACTGATTGTCACCGTCTGTCAGTCACTGATGTTAACTTTGTACCTACGTCACACTTAGAAGTCTTAATTTTACAGAGTACCAACTTTTCTTTATACTGCTGAGCTTGGAAAAGTTAACGAGGCTAGTGTACAGAGCAGATAATCTGAAACCTAAAAAGAATAGATAGTGATAACATTAAGTGTGGTCGTAATAACCTGCTGACAGGGTTTCTATTTGCTGCGCATTCCGCCGCTGTCGCAGCCGCCTTAAACTAAGCTGGCAATCATACCGGGCACAGGGAACCTACATTTTAACGTGAAATCCGAACCACAGAAGAATTCTGGCGTACTTCACATTATACAGCAAGCTGTGTCAGAGGTGAAAGTTGGGTTATGAGTGTGTGAAAATCCCCACCGATACGGGGATTCAAACCGGGGACTTTCCGATCTCCACTCAGACGCCTTAACCATGGAGCCACCAGACTGCTCAAAACAATAGATGACGCTGTTCCCTAAATAGCAGCAAACAAGAAGGCTTCGTAAAATTACCACAATTGCGTAACCTAAACTTTTATTCAGTGTTAGATACGGACCGTTACTTAAAACGGCAACACCGTGTAATTGGTATGGGTGCGCTCGCACTCAATGCCATACGTTTTTTCTACAGTCCTTTATTTGTTACCCATCACGATGAGCCAACTGAAAGTTCATTAGTCCATTCCGCAACGTATATTTATTAAGTTTCTGGTATATGAAATTGTTAAACCAACAGAAATTTTCCGCTGATTGATTGGCAAGTTCAGTAATGGTACGCTTTCGAAGCCTCAACGAACGAAGGCGGGTGGCGCTGAGAGAGACAGAAATAGGGACACAGGGTATACGACGTTGCCGCATTTCCAGCAGGAGACGAGCAACGTAGAGAGAGGAAGAAAGTAAAGTAATTACGCCACTTCTACTAATATTACTGCCGTGTAATGATAATAAAAGTAATAATATGCGTTTTAGCAGCGCTTTATGTGCTAATACTATATTAAGAGAGACAGGAATGTCAGCCACAGCAAACAATTAACACTCGTGTAACGACGACAAGCGCTGGATTGTTACTGAATTCGATTGGCTACTGGCAGAGTCATGACGTCCTGCGCAGAACCTCGCTTAACTGGGCCGCCTTCGTTCGTGACGCGTATTATAGTATACTAGTGGCATAGGTTCCTGTAGTTTGTTAACTCACTCAGGCAGGTCGTCCCAGAAACAACATCACGCCACAGGCAACTTCATAAATTCAAGACTTTATTCACAAAGAAATACGAATAAATGTTCGCAAAATTAGTGCAGAAACTAGAATAAGTTATAGAAACGTTTCTATTTATGCAAAATCCCCGCCAGGTGGGTGTAGCGAACGTTGAGCACTAATCAGAAAGCAATGTGGGTTGAAATTTCTCAGAATGTTTTAGAGCACTATGCATTATTTATGATGCCTATACTGACATATGAGAAATCAGATATGCTTGAAACGCAAGGGTATGAAATGGCGTCTGAAGAGGGAAGCAACTTCGATGAAGCCGAAAACCCGTTTTACTTTGTTCACACACGACGAATATTTAAAAGGTATTTTACTGTAGCTTGTTTTCACACAACAATTTTTTACCTTCAGTATACATCTTGACGTCATTATGATCAATGTTTTTCAATGAATTATTGCATTATGATTACTTCAAAAAGCCCGTCAAAATCTAGTTTCAATTGCAGTCAAACTTCGTGCCAGGTAATTCTTGCTGTAATCCTGTACTTATATCGAGGTTTTAATCCGCAAGGTCTTGCTTCAACCAGACAAATAAGGACTTCACTATCAGATTTTTTACTTAAACAATTTTATTATTTAATGAATTAAACAGTATTTATTTTATAATAAGCAACCTACAGGACAGCTGATCGTTGACTACAACTCATTGTATGCGAAAATCTGCATTTTGTCATTTAGGTCACTATCTTCATAGTCCCCGTCTTACACGTTTTACTATTTTAGCCTAGCTAGATATAACACTACGATATCTGAGCCTATGAATATGCGACGTATGATAACGGGTTATTAGTAAAGTTCTCGGACATTCTTTCTAGGTTTGGTCATCTTCCTAAGCAGCGATGAATTAAGAGTAAATTATAAAGTACACTATAGGTCTTCCCCCGCCAAGAAAGCGATGTCGTCTGATTGGTCGACTGTTCGTGGTGGAGGGGGGTTCGCCGCTGTTCCTGACTTGGCGCATTTATTTCTTAACTGCCTTTGCCGCTTTCACGAGGAAGAAAAATAAAACAACACTGCACCTGGGCTCCGAATGGCTGGCAGTTAGTTCTTTCTGCAGAACAAGTTTTGAAAAGATTTGTTGTCGTTTGAAGGAAATGCAGTTAAGGCATGCTTCCGAATAACAAAAAAAGCAGTTTGTACGATGGATACAAAAATAATTATTTTATTCATTTATGTGCATTTTATATCACACTATAACGAAGATCTGAAAATCAACTTAATCCTCAATTGGAGTAATATGGATCTTTATTAAGGCTTCTTTCCTTCTAAAACTATCATATCAGTAGTTCATAAAAGTATTGATAAAATTTTGATTATTACTCTTGTATCGTTGTGGCGCTAACTAATAACAAAATGTCAGTAGTCTCCCAACTAAAGATATTCCTTTCCATCTCATATATTTTGTTCACTCACATCCTACGGAATTAATAAATTGAATAAAACAATATGTAAGAATAATAAAAAATCAAAGTTTCAATCCTTATCCACAATGGTTCTCTCTAGTCTGATCAAATATTCTTTTCTCGGATTAGCATAAATTCGAAATAAAAAAAATAAACTGCAAACAGATGATATGGTTTTCTTTTGCCTTATTGTGTTAAATACAAACAAATAATTAAAAAGAAAAGCTGAACTAAAATAAAATACTCGAAATACTGTTTCGTCTAGTCAATATAGTCATGAGACTTACGAAAATGTTAAACAACAAGAAGATTGTTAACAAAAGTTTCTATCTAAGCAAAAACCTCTAACTAAAAATCGCAGTCATCATAAATACTGGTTATTTATTGTTCGAATTAAATCACGCGCCGACAAAAAAAAAAAAAAAAAAAAAAAAAAAAAAAAAAAAAAAAAAAAAAAAAAAAAATAAGATTTTTCATTTGCATCAAATAACAATCTGTAACGTCAATTCAACCAGAAAACAAAAAGCGATTTTTTTTAAAACCAGTGTCATTACGATCGACACAAATAACTATAAAACACTGTTAAACTCAGAAAACTAATAACAAATTTTATGAGCAGACAACAAATTCCTGTTTTTACATTACCACTAATCGTTAAACATTTATAACGCTATTTATGAGTAAAAATAAAAACTTCTCAAGTGTTATCACTACAGGCAAAACAATATTTGGCGACATCAATTAAAGAAATAATTATTTTAATTCAACTATAGCAACTTCCGAATACATTTAAATGACCACAGTAATTGATTCTTCTCATAAATCGATGTCTTTTATTAAGTAAGAATAAAAAGTTGAATATGAGGGCAAGTTCCAGAGTTGTGACATTAAAACACGGCTGGAAGCCCGAGAATAGTGTATTAATAAAGGATCTTTGTTTTGCAATTACGAAAGACAAGTTTCTGTACCAGATAAGTTGATGCCCATGGTGTTCTCAATTGGCAGATGAAACTTACTTTTTGTTGCAAACGAGTTACTGATATATTTCATTTCACTTAAGCAAAGGCGGAAGTTATCTTTTAAACTTCAGTTCAGACCACACAGACAAGAACAAAGAAAGGGTATCTTTGAAGAAGTGTAAATTTGAGAAGAGAAACTGCTTTAATTTCACATCTAGTCCTGAAAGAACCTTTTTTTTTTTCTTCTTCTTCTTTCTTTCTTTTGCCCTCGGGCTTTTAATGTTCCGCTTCCGGCAACGCGGTCCTCGTTCTCATGCCTGCCAGACAGACTAAAGAGTGTCACTTGAGCGTTCCGACACCACTAGTTCATGAATCACTTTGTGACCTTGTTTTCAGATCATGGTGCAAAAAATCTTGACTGTGGAATTCGTATTGTCCCCGAGTATTTTTATTATTATTATTATTATTGTTTTAGAGCTATACTTATGTTTATGATGGCAAGAACAATGCTGTACGGAAGGCTTCAATAACCATCTGCTGTTCTAGTCAACAGAATCTCGTCGGCGAGAAATACATTTTGGCTTGGTATTTGGAAGGCCCCTGGTTCGAATCTCGGGTCGTCCATCCAGAGTTTGGTTTCAGTTGTTTCCCCAACCACCAAGTTGAGATATTTCAGGCTACGGGTACTAAAGGGTATGTAAATATGCCTTATGGAACGAAAGAAATGAATTTTAGGTCTTAGTTGTACACATTTAGCCAGTTAACTATAGACTCTGTAGTACATACCAATGGTAAAATATGTTCAGAAATTTTTCAGTTGAGCTTCAGATCTCTGCAGTATTGCCCGGGCTTGCAGGCACAGAACTCTTGCAGTCCAAACTAAATTTATGTTTGGTTATTTTTTTTTAAACTATTCGTTTTGCGTGATGTCTATGTTGAAGAAGCAGAATAACAGTATCGAAATTTCGGTGAGGGTTTACTCTCTGAAATAGTCTAATGGTTACAGAATAATAATCTCACAATTAAACAAACAGTATTCATCTGGTTACTGTGTCACATTCGGATGGATGTGGAAGATACCGTCTATAAATTTCGTTTCACTCTAGTTTTGCTTAATTCGCCTATCACGTGGGTGTGATGATTAAGCGTTACCAGCAGCGTATAAGTACCACAGCACTACAAATTATGGTATGCAGCGACACGCTGAAGGTGCTGATATGAGCCACCACTGCTTTCAAAACAGAAGTGGAGGTGCTTTCTAAATAGAAGTGAACCGACAGTCTGCCGCAAATCGTTCCTGAGAGGCGCCTATTCGAAGTATCGATTCCTGTAGACGAATTTCGATTTTGCTCTAGATTCCGAAGCATTATGTTCCATATTAACTGATATTTGAGATTTAGAGCAAAGGTGGTCGCATTGTGTTTTTTTGTTTTCACTTTTTTTGCTTATGGCTTTACTTCTTGTCGACGTCGAGGTCATTAGAGGCGGTAAAGGATTGGAGACAAGGAACGGGAAGGAATACGGTCATGGCCTTTCTGTAGGAACCGTCCCAGGATACACCTGGCGTGATTTGGGGAAGCCATGGAAAACCAAGATATATATGGGCCTTTGGAATGTAAGGCCAGAGCGTAACCACTCACCTGCCACTCTCGGTTGTCACACTGGTATTCAAATAGTTTCGATTGCACGTTGCTTTTCCATTTTTATTAGGTACTAATTTTTTTACTGGAAATGTATACTAAATTTCATCTTATCATGTGCAGACTTGTTACGTTACGACATTAAGGCCTGTTGCGGTCATTGGTACACCGCTTTCTTAGTCTACGGAGTATTCTTCTTCCTTTTAGTTGGATGATCCAGTTTAATTTTTGTATGCGAACTTTATGCATGCTATTAAGATGCACTGTCAATTTGTCTTAATAGTAAGTAAATTCGAGTGATCGTAATGACATGGTGACAGGGCTTCTATCGGCTGCGCAATCTGTCCCTGTTGTAGCCACCTAGCCTAACCCGGTAGTCCTACCAGGTTTAGGGGAACTACGGTTTAAAGTGAAATCCGAACCACGGAAGCGTTCTGGCGTACTTAATATTACACAGAAAGGTGTGCCAGAGGTGAAGGTTGCGTTAAGGGTCTATGAAAATTCCCTCCGAGACAGGGATTCGAACCGGGAACCTTTAACCACTGGGCCACCAGACTGCTCTTTATCTTTATAATTCTGTGTAATATCGAGCAGAGATATGACCATTAACTTCATTTTTTTATGTGGTGAGCCTTTCAGGCTGAGCGCCGGAGCTCTGACAAGATTGGTTACAGAGAACAACTGGCTAATGAATCAAGCTCCGAGTGTCGATCTAGAATCGGGTTGAGATATTCGGTTTTTTTTGTTTGGTTTTTTGCTTGGGCTTTACGCCTTGTCGACGGCGTGGTCATTAGAGGCGGGATGGGACGGGGGACAAGGAACTGGAAGGAGTACGGCCATGGCCTTTTGAAGAAGCATCCCGGCATTCGCCTGGAGTGATTTGGGGAAACCATGGAAAATCCAAATCTGGATGCCCGGACAGGGATTCGAACCGGCGTCCTCCCGAATGCAAGGCCAGAACGTTAACCGTTCACCCACCACGCTCGGTGAGATATTCGTCACAGCATCATCAATGTTAAAAGGTTCCAGAATGATGAGTCATATTTACAATCTAATGTCACGGCACTGCGTGAATACAATACTGTACTAATCCTCGTATACAAAGGATTCCCAGTGGAGAGGTGCAATAGAATATACTCTGAAGCAACATTCTGATGATGAATGGTGATTGCTTCACTAACACCTTATTCTGTGAGTTACGAGCAAGCTGCAGGCTGTGGGCGCCTGTCTGACCTCATTTAACCACGACTATAGAAAATATGAATGAACCTAGCTCCCTATCTATAATAGATCTGTGGCTTCTCAAGACATGACAGCTTCCATATCCAACCATTCACCCATAGTGGAGCCAACCTGTTAGACGATGTTCATCTGCTGCTGTACGTGGTTGCCAACCAAAGGGCTTCTGTAGACGTCTGCTCCGACTGCGAATGACTGAAATACAATAGAGAAAATTAGCGAGAAACCCTTATCCCCGGCTCCCACTACGTTTCCAATAGAGGAGGGGACAGTGGTTGGTCAATGATGAGTCCTGTCGATGCTACTTAGACCGGCCATTGCTCATTTTTAACTAGCTGTAAGCGCTCTAAGACCCCCGCCCTCCATTTATGCTACTCTTCCATAAGATTTTGCCTATAGATGACCACACTTTCACACTTTTTTGGGTCAAAATTTTTGATTTTTATTTTTTGCACTTTTATTGTTACGCACATATTTGTGTTTAAATATATACCAAATCTATTAATTTATGATGAGTGGTTTCCGTTTTACAAGTGTTTTAGTAAAACCCTGCAACGCACACTTTTCATGAACTCCACCTTCTTCATACTCGCTAGTGACTACTTGTTATAGTACAGCTGTTTGAAAGCTTGGTGGGCTACACATGAAATACTGTTGGCAACACTGATGAAAACAGCTGCCAGTTGGGAGTGTACGAAGCTATTACAAGTTTCAATGAAGGAAATTTATCAAAGTGTAAAATTCTGAGTCGTCTAGGTATATCTCCAGGCAAGAACTGTGTCAAGTTTTTTAAAAAGAACGACAAACTCCGGATTAAAAAAGCGGACAAAGCTATCACAGAAATTGAGAAAAAGTGTCGCCAGCAACACAGCAAGCAAAAAGAAAGATTGAGGACCAGTTTGAAGAACTAGAAGATCCAGACAGACCTTCATATGAAGCTGGAATACACTAAAGTGAGAATAAAATCAGTTTTGCTTAAATAGTCTTATCTTTATTTGCCTTTCCCCGACAACTGTTTTCTTGAATGGTTAGGAACATTTTTCTCGGCAACGATTAATGATATCAACATGATTGTTTTAAAATTGTTCTTTATTTGTTATTTGTTGATTTAAACTGAGGAAATTTAAATATCTTTTAAAAAACTATGGTATAAATTTAATTAATGTAAAAAAATTACAATTTTTTTTTATAAAATATTTTTTTAAATATAAGTTTTTATTATTTTTAAGACTTATCAGTTTAAAATTAAGATAAAGATATATGGAACACAACAAAACAATCATGATAATATGTCAATTGGTTGAGGAGATAAATGATCCTAAAGTCATATAACTTAACATGACCGAGATAGAACCATCCGACTCGCCAGGGGATTACACACTGTTATTTCGGATAACGTCCGTGCTATTATTAAACCTTTTGCAAAACTTATATCTGGTTCTAAGTAGCTTTCTTTGAACATTACAATGCCTGCTTTTATAATACTAATAATTCTTTCTGGTTCTAGCCGATTCTTCCTAACTCTTCTGCAGTTAACTAAGAGAGCATATAAATGCTGAGATTCTTTGGAGCTATGCTTCACATGCAGCAGGGAATTGATTTGGGTTGCGAGAGGCTCTATTTCACGTCACTGATCTCTTTCCTTCAAGCTAAGAAATCCGCAATAGTAATCCACATGGCTTCCGCCACACGTGTGGTGAATTGAAGCCTTGACCTTTTCGGAAACCCTACGCGACTGAACTCCATAGCAAAGATATTGAAACTGCAGCCAGTATTGCCACAGAAGCACCACACTCTCTTGTTGTTCCTGCTCACTCCATAGAAAGCTGAATTCTTTATTCGCATTCATGATACTGCCTATTAATTAAAACTTTTGGAATATGTAACAGGTTGACTAATTTTATCTAAGAGAAAACTGTAAGAATCCTTTAAATTCTTGTTTAATAAACACGAAATAGTAATGAAAAAACTTGCCCGAATTCCTTAGCGTTGGCTTTATTTACTATTATAACTTGTTATTTTCTTGAAAATCATGTCAGCTAGATCATAATTTGCTACTGCAGAAAAATCTGAGACTAAGTGGTGGATTACTTTTGGGTATTAGTAAGTAATGTGGAAATTGTTCAAACTCATGACTTTCACACTAGATTGGAGATGGTGTTTTTAACACACTCTCCGTCAGCCTTACCTCCAATGATAATCATTTGACTCCATTCTGTCTTGCTAGGAAGAAATCTTCTCAGCCTCAAGAGGGTTTGAACTGCAACCATTTAGTTGTTCAAATATGTAATATTATAAGGTAATAAGTGTGAACATGGAAAATGTGAAAGTAAGGACTGCGCGTTCTGGCAGGCTGATATAGTTCTTATACAAGTGTCACATTTTTAACACAGAGATTAACTTTCTACATCTTGGCAACCAGAGCATCTTCTTTCAATGTGAACTTATTCTCCGGAATCCGATCCTCCATTATCAGTTCCGAAAGCATTGAAATAGTACAACCGCAGTCTTATGCAGGTCATTAATATGGGAAAAATAAGGTCAGGAAATTGGTATCAAACTTCGCGCTATCATATAGAGGCACATTCCATTTCTAAATTGTTCGTTTCTATCTTTTAATTAAGAATAGGTGTAGGCTGTGGCTAGGCACGGTCACTAGATTTTACATCAATTCATCTTTAACGAGCAAAATAAATAAAATTTTATTTTAGTTGAGCAGATTTTTTGTTGATTAGTCAATATCAGTTTATATAGATTACTGGTAATACAGGTCTATGATACGAGGTATATGGTAATATGATGGTAATACGTATCCAAACGATCTGAATCACTTATCGTTACATTTTTTCCTGCAACTTATGCATTTGACTACACACAACTGCAAAAATAGTCCTATACGCTGTAGGTGATATAGTCGGGCGAAGGCGACAATCCAAAATTGAGACTCATCCGTCTCAATATCGTAGTATATTTCAACGTATTCGTTTCAAAAACTAAAAAAGTGATTGTATTGCAGCAATTTCATTGTTGAACAAACGTCAAACTCAGTTTTACGTATATTACAGTTATTACGTGTCCATACAGAACATACAAGTTACGATTTTCTG
The DNA here is from genome assembly GCA_031002005.1 of Vandiemenella viatica. Classification (NCBI taxonomy): domain Eukaryota; kingdom Metazoa; phylum Arthropoda; class Insecta; order Orthoptera; family Morabidae; genus Vandiemenella; species Vandiemenella viatica. Next base: position 269,011,718 of record CM061921.1, read on the forward strand.
ACAAAATTGTACCTCTGAAATTTACTCCAGCACCAAGCAATGTGGACGATATATTGAGCTTTAACAAATTAAAATTACTAGAAGCGCATGATAATTTCAAGTAGTTGCAATATTACGATTTTCGAAAACAATACATAGTTATTTGTATGATTTGTCAAATACATTGCTGGTAATACATTTTTAACGATAATTATAGTTTCAATGGGATAGTATGCCCTCATTACTTGTTCTTTTAGTTCAGCCATTGCTGTTCTTATAGTTCAGCTTTAAAAAAATAATTTGTTAATATAAAAATCATAGAAATACGAGGAAAAATAACAATTAAATTACTGTTGCTAGTGATATGAGACAGAGTCAAAGCATTACATAGGACAAAAAAAAAAGTTTCTCTGGTGCCTGGAATATTTTTAAAAAAGTCTTAGATAATTTTGGCTGATAAATTTGAAAATAATTTCGGTTTTTATCTATCAGGTACTCTTATTTACTGCACTCATTTCCATTTGACTCCATTACACAGGGGTATGTGGGCTGATATGTGTGTGTTTTAGGGGAACTAAATAAATATGTTTCTTTAACAAATTCATTTATTCGTATTAAAGGCAAAGAATATTTAGTGATATACAGTGGGTGACCCATAAAAAAAAAAAAAAAAAAAAAAAAAAAACAGAAACATATATTCAAAATCGAAAATGCAAAGATTTCGATTAAAAATTATACAAATAAGTTTACGCTTATTTGCGCGCCATAAATGTTGAGCAACAGACTTATGTCTTTTTAAACACCAGCAATAATCCTCCATCATCACAGCAACCCTTGATACTGGATTCCCATCTCCTTGATCTCCTGATGGATTCGTTCACCTTGTTCGTCGTAGACATCTCCGAAATTTTCAGGAAAGCGGTCAAGATGACTGAACTGAAAATGCATTTTGATACTTATACTCACGCCAATATCGCGTAATGTTGACACCATGTTACTAGCAAGGTCTTCGTAGTCCTCACTTTTGTGTTTCCCAAGGAAATTTTGTACTACTTCTAGAAAGGTTCGCTTCATTCTCGTACATAGTTTTAGCGAAATTTGTGTCCTTTATGACCTTATGGATCATTGTTCCATTAAAATTGCCTGTTTTAAGGTTTCCAAATGTCGTTTCTGGAAACACACTGCAGATATACTTGAAGCACTCCTCATGTTTGTTCAAAGCTTTGAGAAAATGTTTTATCAATCCGCGTTTGATATTCAAAGGTGGGAATGTGATTTATTCTCGTTCAACTAAAGGATTTTCTAATATATTGGCAGCTCTACAAGGAGTGATTGCCACGGTTTCTGCTATGAAAAGGAAGTACGGATGTCTGGTATAACATGATTGCTGTCTAAAGAGAAAATTCACCAATTGCAGCGTTCGTGTCTGAAGGGATTATAACAAATTAAAAGTAGAATAAAGTGACAAATTATCGCAGTAGTAGTTTATACATATATAATAACATTAAAAACATATGGACTGTGAGTGAGTGCATAAGCTTCATAGCTTCGGATAGCGACGGTTTAAACGCATCTTCTATGGTAAATCACTACGAAAAACGAATTCCAAATATGCATAAAAATTAAACACGACTCCAATCGAACTCCACGTGCATCATTTTTCCATGTTAGAATGAAAAGAAACATATCGACAAACATACACTTATAAACATCATTCACTTTGACTAACATTTAATATATAACAGATGGATGTTACGTAGCTTGAAATCTAGACCAGGCATGTCAAAATGAAGGTCATATTTGGAATCAATTTCGTATAAAAATGGTGGTTATTTCCTAAACACCAAAATCGTTAATGTCCAGTAAATGAAAAGTAATTCCTTGAATAAGTTTAGCACCTAATTGCAAAAATTAATGATAAAACCGAAGGTTAAAAACCAGAAAGACACAATTTCACGTAACACAGCGGTCTGTGTGGTTTAACTGGAGTTTCAAGAGCATACATTAATGTTCCGTCCAGCTCGTGTTTCTTGTGATAAACACTGGTCACGGGTTCAAGTCCGGTGTCAATTGCATCTTCACTGTCGGACATCCAGAGGACTTTAGTTGAAACAATCCTTGATTCTGGATGGAATGTATGAAATTTAGTTCTTACTACGCTACAGAATCTTCGTTTGACGTGGAAAGTCAACTTTCCTGAAACTGGCAGAAAGTTAAAAATAACTCTTACATTTCCAACTGCAGATGACAAAGGTGGAAGGTTTGTAATTAAGTGTTGCAATGGTGTGCTCCCCAGTGATATCAAATTATGCGTTATTCCTGACATAAAAATTTTCTTGATAAACTACTTCTTACCTTGATCTAATGCTAATATAACGGCGATGTTCACCGCCATTAGTCCGTACAGAATTCTCTTTGCTGTATCTAATAAAATTGTTTTCTAGTCATATTATAACCTGTAACACATAATAAAAAGCTGCACATCAATATCTGAGTGCGTGTATTTTACAACCCAATATTAATTCAAAACATATTGCTCCTCCACAATAAGCCAATACGTTTTAGTTTATTTGGGTATGGATTTATTTGGCTTTATACTTATCGCTTCCTACACATAGTTAACTTCTTTCCTATAAAAGGGTTATTTGTAAACGCTTAAACTTCTAACTCACACTCCCAATCGGCTGGAGTGGTCTGATGGCTCATGGCTCAGTGGTTAAGGCGTCTGGCTGGAGTTCGGAGGGTCTCCGGTTCGAATCCCTGCCTCGGCGGGGATTTTCAAAGGTCCTTAACGTTCACCTCTGGCACAGCCTTATGTATAATGTGAAGTACGCCAGAACGCTTCCGTGTTGCGGATTCCACGTTAAACTATAGGTACCCTACACCCGGTAGGATTACCGGGTAAGGTTAAGATGACTACGACAGGGGCGGAATGCGGAGCTAAATAAAATTCCTATCACCGGGTCATTACGACGAGCCTTTCCCTATATCTTAGGAACAAACCACAAGTAGAGAACAGACAGTCCAGACTTTCGGCCCGGGTACACCGGTTCAGTCCCCAACATCCAGATTTAGGTTATGCATGCTTTTCCAGGCGAATACCGAAATAGTTCCTATGAAAGACCATTGCTACATTCCCATCCATTGCCCCCTAATTATCTCGATGTCGACGAGTCGTAAAGGCCTAGCAAAAATAAGGCCAGAGAACTAAAGCAACTATGCAGCAACAACTAGGCGTTCATTCACATGGAGACAACTGAGGGCAGTGAAATATCACAAGCGACATTGACGGGGTGCATGGCTTAGTCCACAGAGCGAATGACAACTAAGTGAAAATAAATAATAAATAGGTTATCTAGGCGGCATTTGTGCAGTTGTAATGAAATGGAAATACGTTCGATAAAGAAGTTTAAAGAAGAAATCTGAACCATACACCCAGTATCGATTACTTCTGATGGCAAATTCCAATCAGAAAATTTCTATAGAGTAGGTCGCAATTGTGTTTACACCGTGTTACAGACCCTGTACCATACTGTAATTTCATTGTGCTACTGAGTGATATAAAAGGTAGTGATTTAAAATGTATTTAATGACATAACATTGTGCTGCCACATATGGATTAAACTCAACGTTGCTGGGTCAAAACTCATCATAGGCGCCTTCTACCGTCCACCCGATTCCGACATAGCTATCGTCGAGGAGTTAAGAAATAATGTAAATAGTATAGCTAGCTGTTTTAAGGATCATGCTATGATTCTAGGAGGCGACTTCAATCTGCCTTATATTGACTGGCGTAATTACGTTCACATCACAGGTAACAGGGATAAGGCAGCTTCTGAAGTAATTATCGAGTTGTTGTCAGATAATAATCTCGAGCAGCTAGTTAATGAACCTACGCGGTGTCATAACGGTAGCGAAAACATTTTAGACCTGCTGGTTAAAAACAGGCCAGAATTATTTACCGACATTTCAACGACCACAGGAATAAGCGATCACAAAGCGGTAATTGCGACTATCAAATTAATGACCAAGCGAAAAAGGAAAAAAGGGCTGATTGTATACAGATTCAGTAAGGCCTCAAAGGAGTGTTTTAGAACCTACCTGAACCCAAAGAAATTTTGGTCGTATGTACGAAAAGTTAATTGTACCATCAGCGATATTCCAGCACTAATTCGTGAAGGTTCCGAGGTTAATGAAAGCCGCGATAAAGCTAACGTACTAAATACTGTATTCAAAAATTCATTTACAAATAAACATAAGGATAGTATTCCCGTTTTCCCACGCCGTGGCGAGTCGGTGATGGAATCAAACGAATAGATACTGCAGGTATCGTTAAACAATTAGAGCTCCTGAAGTGGGGGAAAGCACCGGCCCGGATGGAATTCCAGTAAGAGTATTTTCAGAGTATGCGGCGGAAATCGGGCCATTTCTGTCTGATATATTCAGTAAATCATTAGAAGAGCGAAAAGTACCTTCAGACTGGAAAATTGCGCAAGTAACTCCGATTTTCAAAAAAGGTGATCGAAGTGATCCTGGGAACTATCGTCCCATATCTATAACATCTGTTTGTAGTAGAGTTATGGAGCATATTATATGCTCGAACATTATGAATTTTCTAGATGATAATAATTTGCTTACAACAAATCAACACGGATTTCGGAAGAAAAAATCATGTGAAACACAGCTGGCCCTATTTACACACGACGTAATAAAAGTTATCGATGCAGGTTCACAAGTAGATGCAATGTTTTTAGATTTCCAGAAAGCCTTTGACTCTGTGCCACACAACCGCCTTTTAGCGAAGCTTCGAGCGTACGGTATATCGGATCAGCTTTGTGAATGGATAAAGGATTTTCTAACTGGTCGGTCGCAGTATGTTGTCGTTGAAGGAGAAAGTTCTTCTAATCTAGATGTTACAACGTGTGTACCTCAAGGAAGTGTAATAGGACCACTTCTTTTCTTAATTTTTATAAACGATCTTGGAGACAAAGTGAAAAGCCTTTTTAGGTTGTTTGCTGATGATGCGGTTATTTATAGGGAAGTAAGAAATTTGGCCGATTGCTTAGAAATTCAGTGCGATCTGGATGTTATTTTAGCTTGGTGCGCTGAGTGGCAACTTACTCTAAACTGTAAAAAGTGCAAGACAATGAGCATAACTAACAAAAAGAATCCGATTGTTCAGAAATACGAGGTAAACAGTTCAGTTATTGATATGGTCGATTCTATGAAATATTTGGGAGTAACAGTACAAAGGAACATGAAATGGGACATACACATTAATTCGTTAGTAGGTAGAGCAAATTCTAGGCTGCGATTCATAGGTCGAATCTTGAATAATTGTAATAAACAAACAAAGGAGATAGCGTACAAATCTCTTGTGCGTCAACATTTTGATTATTGTTGTGCCATTTGGGATTGATCGAAAGTATAGAGAAAGTACAGAGAAGAGCCGCTCGATTCGTGACCGCTTGCTACAGTCCTTATGAAAGCGTCACAGAACTGATTAGTAGATTAGGTTGGGAGTCTCTGGTAGATAGACGACACACGTTTCGTTTAAACTTATTGGAAAACATGCGTACTCCCACTTTCACTTTTGAGTGTAGTGAAATACTTCTTCCACCAACCTATTTGAGTCGGTAGGACAGGAAAGATAAAATTAGAGAAATAAGGTGCTGGACTGATTCCTATATGAATTCTTTTTTTCCCTCGTACCATTAGGGATTGGAATGCACAGCAAAGAGATTAGCTTTGGTGCTGAGCACCCTCTGCCACCCACAATTTTGTGAATTGTAGAGTATATATGTAGATGTAGATGTAGATGCCAACCGCACAATAAGCAACTTCCCCTTTTTGCTTGGTCCGTCCACACTCTTTTTTGCCGTTCGCTGTTTTTTTAGCCAGCTTCTGCAAACATTTAGTGAAAAATTATTATTCCAAAAACTTTGTTATTTGGCGTAAGGATAAGCATTAGAAATGTTATTAAGCAGAATGGCATTTTCTGAATAACTGGTAAGGCAGAAAAACATACGTTACAATATCAGACAAATCTACATATTCCGTCTACAAATTGTCTCTGCTAGGTAAATCTGCAATGGAGTATCAACATTAATAATAAGGAGGGAGGTGTAGGAAAAACGATGTCTTACTAGCTTTTACAATAAATTCCGCGTCATGGTTCCAAAAAAAAAATTAAAAAAAACAATCTAAAACACACGCTTGTGTAGTAACATGAACTAAAAAGTTAAAAACAGTATTTAATTATAAAGATTTTATTCAACAGCGTTAAGATGTCCCGGAATTCAGTATAACTAAATTTTTTGAATAAGCTTAAAATTAAAACAACATCATTGACCAAAAACTTAACTTTAATATCTAAAAAAAATTAAAAAATGGAAAACATGAGGTGCGAGATATCAGTTGTCAGTTTTTTATTGCCAGCTATTTGTAAAAGTAGGGGCATTATGAAATATAAGTAGCTCACACGCCACGCTTTTCTTACATTGAAGTTAATGTTTTGCTCAGTGACTTTATTCTTATTTTGAGCTTATTCAAAATAATTAACTGTACTGAATTCCGGGACATGCTGTCGCTGTTAAAAAAATATATTTTAAGATTATTTTCAACTCGCTATAAAATCTTTTTTAGTTTTTTTAAACTTTATTTTTAATTTTTTATTGGATTTTTTAACAATACTTTTCTTTTTAACTTTTTATTTCAGAATGATAAAACCACATCTTTTTTGTTTTGAAACTAAAATATTTTTGTTAGTCTTAAAACAAAATTGGAGCTATAGGTAATGAGGATACTTGAGTCTTAGCATTTCATAATTATTTCATTCACGTTTGCATAATCTAGCAATTTCATCCAACGCGTCAACATTATGTGGAACTCTCGGTGCCAACTTGAAACAATCAGATTCTTCTGTTTGGAGGCCATACAGTGACTTCATTTAATCCTGTTCTGCAGCAAAGACACTAATTGATCGAAATCTAAACGGACTTTGTTTAATATACGAAGCTACTTTGAATTTCACGTTTACATAACCGAGCGGGGCGGTGTAACGGTTAGCGTTCTCGCCTCGCATTCGGGAGGACGGCGGTTCGAATCCCCGTCCGGGCATCCAGATTTGGGTTTTCCATGGTTTCCCCAAATCACTTCAGGCAAATGCCTGGATGCTTCCTTCAAAAGGCCATGGCCGAATTCCTTCCCATTCCTTGCCCCCATCCTTGCCCCCCATCCTTGCCCCCCATCCTTTCCCGTCTCTAAAGACCTCGATGTTAAAAAGAGACGTAAAGCAGTTAAAAAAAAAAAAAAAAACAAAAAAAACACGTTTACATTCAGTGGAGAGCCGTGTATTTGCAACCAACTCGACACTAGTGTCCACACGATTGCATAGCACACGGGTGACTTGCTATGATGTAATGTGATTTCTTTTTGTCTTTTTAACTGTCAATGTAATGATAATACTGGGACATAGCTATGAAATTATGTATTGTCATCGGTTCTTGACACATACGCAAAATTTCAATTCATTCGGATATCTGGAAGTGGTGAAAATCGAATTGAAATATTCCATCACATTCATACATATAGGCCAAGCTAATAATAATAATAATAAAAGCGTGTTGATAGACTACCTCTAACACAGTTCGAAACTAAGGCTGGGAGGATGTTGTGATTGGCTGAATGCCACATGACGTCTGCGTGAGACAGTTACCATTGGCTGATTGCAATCGTTCTGGTACCTTCTATGCTGCCAGCTGAGCGAACAGTGAGTGATAACCGTTTTTGTGTGATTCTGAGCGACCCGAGGCTTAGAAGAGAGCATACCTTTATTCTTAATATTACCAATGCATAAAATAAAAATTTATTCAATACTTAAAATTTCATTACTTAAAATTGGAGCTATTCGAATATTAGTGGCTAGCATTCCGTAAGAATGATTCGTACGTATTTCTACTCTTCGCTCGTCTGTGGGCCCACCCCATAAATTTTTGTTTCCTTTAATTCCGCAAGACTCAAAGGAATACCCCACCCTGAGTTAATATTCTCGATTCAGTTTCTGGGTACCAGACGTTTAGTGGTAGTCTATGACCGAATCAGAGCAGTAAAAACAGACGTAACTTACTTTTTAACATTAAAACTCTTGTAACTTTATGAAGATTTCAGTAAAATTTTCACATTCTTCGGTTTCATACCCTCTTTTTTACTTCCTTGGTTTTAAGTTTAGCTCAAATTTTCATTTACTAACACCTTTTTTAAACAAAAATTCTTTAATAAGAATTAAAAAAGGTAAATCAAATTTCTTTCCTGTATGAAATTATTTTTACAGTTCATAAAGAGGTTTTTATCATACTAATCACAGCCGTTAAAAAGTGGTTTGTGAAATAAAAAATTACTTATTTTCTACACGTATTGCAACAGAAAAAAAAACACTTTCGCGTAACATGTGACATGAAGCTTTAGAAAGCAGTGCTCGACTGCTGAAGTCTTCCCCTCTTTTAACGAGCTGTTTATTTATTTCCACAAAACCTTATTGAATTACGCAGATGACAATTAGACTTGTAAAACTTTTTGGCTTCCAGTAACAGTGTTAAGGATACGCCTGGTATTTTAATTATCCAAGTGACGCTTCCGTAATTTTATTACTTAGTAAGGGAAGAATACTAAAAGTTTGGAAAGGCGTGGAAAGATGAAAAGAGTTAAGGAAGACGTTTCTGGTCTGACTCAAAGGAAATTATGAATGAAAATACACTAGAAGGAAGCAGATTCCTACAATACAGCTACAGAACTAACATCTCTGGATTGTTTGTATACATACAAATGCTCTGCCGAAATATTGTCAGATTGTGATAGAACCTGCTAACTGGACAAACAACTACTCGTAGATCACCCAGTTGGGAAATATTCCCACAGTGCTTATTGTATGTTCATCAAAAGCAATATGGACTGTTAATTTTCTTAAAAGTTTCAAGCCAAGCAATAAAACTAAAATTCACCGCAGTTACGGAATTGACTGCTGTTATATTATTATAAGACATAACACACAGCAGCAGCAAAATAATTTGGAAACCATGTCATTTAATTATTTCTGTATCAGAAAAACAGCTAAATTCTCTTACGTACATTAACACTAAGTTCTGAATATATTCGTAAATTACACATACTACACAAAACAACTCTAAAAATCCGAAGGCTACTTCCACTTATTAAGGAGTTACGACAGCTGCAGATACAGACAGCGAATAATTATTTGTAACACAGAAGTTGATGAAGGTAATGGAATGGGGTAATTAGAACAAAGAAGGATAAGAATCAGAATACCAAACCAAATCTCATATTACTAGTAGCGAATTGTATGAGTATAATGAGTGAGGTTAAAGTTTGGTAACATTTTGGAGATTCACAACTCACGGTTCAAGTCTTGATTAAAGGAAGAACTGCTAGACAATGAAGTTATAGAATCTACCGCGCAGATGAAGGAGGAACTGGTAAAGGGACGTTCTCACAGGTCAATAATAACTACTGTAACGAGCCGCGCTGTCGCCACGTTACAAGGTGCATTTTTATTATATATGTAATAATATAAGAGTAATTTACATAAATCTTGGGCGACCACCTAAATATATTTTTGTTGTAATTTTATAAAGTACGCAAGATTCCAAGTGAGGACTGTAATGAAATGATGAACATACAGTGTACCTTGGTAAAGCGAATATTCAAGAATTATTGAGCTATGTAGGCTTGAAGCTAATCTTGGTGTTCCCGAGCCTTGGCGACAAGAAGTCGCGGATTTGGAATTTGCCAGACCACACACTCTGCTCCCTGGGGATGGGCGGTTAACGACGTCACTCACCTGGCGGGAAAGCCTGCCCGAATGTTCCCTCGCCCCGGTGAACTTAGCCGAATATGTCCGACCTCTGTTAGATACTCTAGCCAAATCACATATCGAGGATATCACGTGACATTAGGTGCCGACCTGAAGATCCAATCAAAATGAGCGTATAACTCAAAATCCTGGGAATTTTTGTTGTATGTGAGCTTCGAGACTACAAATGGGCGGAGCGAGAAGTTTCCTCGTGGACCGAGAAGCGAGGAGCTGGAGATTCTAACTTCGATCGCACCAGTCTGAGGTTGACTTGGAAAGTTGACTTCTTTCGCTAACTGCAGCTTGCCTTGCTGGAGCGAGCGTATCACCGCAACACAGCCGGTAATGCGATGATGCGCATTGCCAGACCAGAGATGCCTATAGCCGACTTGTGAGATAATCTCACATATCGTGGGTCCGCTACACTCATCACAGACATCAGATGCAGAACTACAATGGTAATTGATTACGACCAAGCCATGTGATTGTGCATTCCGTGAAACAGAACCCGTAAGCGACTTTGAGAGGATAGGTCCATGTTCTCACTTTGTAATTGTAAAAACCCCTGAGCTAGCGGCATAATTTGCCAGAACTAGTTATTTTCGAATGATATATTGTTCATTCTGGCGCCCATGATTTTCTTTTTTTAACTGTAAAGTCACAGTATTATGATGCCTTTGTCTGAGGTAGTCATAACTTGTATTTTTCATTGTTTCCAGTTGTCATTATTTCTTGCATTTTGATTCTGAGATATTTAAAAGTAAATATACAATTGTTTGCTTGCCCATGACGGCTAATTGTAACTCTGAGCGTTGCTTTTATGATTTTGCCAATTTGTGTTAATGTTAACGGTAAATTCGCTCAGACTTGTAATCGCCAGTGATAAGAAAATAAATGTCATATTGTGACAATTTTTCCTAAATTCCAACCAACGTCGAGATTCTTGCAAAATTAATAAATTCCCACTCCTTCATAAAAATTAAAATTAAAAATCCACAATTATTAATCATAAAGGTATGAAAGATAATTGTAATGTAGTTTGCCCACCAAGGCACCCACCACATAATGACGCCCAACGTGGGGCCAGATGAGACATTACTACTTAATGTCTGCGAACTTGGTGGCACTAATTCAAATCAATACAATTTGGAGCCCAAATTCAGAAAGTTTCATGGAATGTTGCACATGTCTTTTGGCAGTTTTATTATTCTTGTAGTCAATAGATATTCAAACAAGATTTTATTTTGATGTTTCACTACATATTTTAATGCATATAGTTCATTTTGTTTCAATGCATAAAATTTATTTTGTTTCAACGCATTAAAAGAAAGTTGTTTGTGTATTTCAATTGAAATGCAATACACTTTGTATTGTAACAATTTTGTGATCAGTTCAAAATTTTTAAATGAGTAACGCCAGTGTTGATTTCTTCATGCATGGTAGCTGCTAAGAAAATTAAAGACACGCATGTTTTGCCCATGTGTGTGAAAGTAAGTCTGCTTTCATGGTGTTGTGTTGCATGATTCATCGTTGATTTTCTCTTGCTGTATTTTGGAGGGGTATATTTATTTGTGTGTATTGAAATTCGCGGTATTTTTGTTGTTGTGAGTCTAGATTTCGTCATTGCACAATTGCGGTGTTAATTCATTCGTTGTGTGTTCATATGAAGCTACGATCTCGTACTATAAAAGATTTCGATATGGAAGATCAGTCTGATAGGCAAAAATCTCCCGAAATCATGAACGAGGTTCAGTTAACAGTATGCGAAATATTGGCTGCTGGGGAGTTCTGAAGTTCCGACCCACTCATATAGTTCGCAGTCTACTTTGTCGCCAAAGGAAAATATGGAAAATTTTCCATCACCTGTCGGAGAGATGACACAGAATACGCCCGCTTATTCAGAACAGACCGAACAGCAAATACTTAACATGTGGATGACTGCAATAAGCCAACAATTTAATATTCCAATTAATTCACTAAAAGAGGAAAATAAGAGATATTTGGATTCGCTTAAGCAGAGTTTTAATGCACGGTTTGATTCGCAAGCTGCGATTTCAACAAATTTGGACGGGAAATTATCCACCTTCCGTTCGGAGTCACAAAAACACACAGAGGTACCAACTGCTGCGATTAACGATGAATGGATCGAAATTGCACAAGTAGAGCCAACCCAAAACACAGACCAACAGCTGGACAAAAGACTTGAGGCCACCGACCTGTCCATTGAAACGAGAACGGCCAAAACCTAGGGCAAATTTCGGAATTTGTTCACGAGGTCAAAGACCATACCGAACAAAACACCCGAAAACTTAGTTCAGAGGTGACTGCCGTAGCAAATTCGGTCGAGCTCGTTAAGACGGCTCAAACCGAGTTAAAATTGTCACTGGACGAACTTGTGGAAGCCGGACGTAATAATTTTAGTCCTCCACAAAATCCTCCGAATGCGGTATTACAGACTGCGAGTGAGTCGGTTGTTAAAGTCACCACTCAACTCTTAGTCAGTGAAATTGTCAGTTTGTACAAAAAAATATCTGAAATCAAGAAACACAACAATTTCAGTTGTCTTGGATCCACAGTTAAGTGCAAACTGTCAGTAAAGCATAAGACATTTGTAGGGCAGGAGAGGAAAGATGTACAATACATGTCGTTCTTGAAAGCCAGACAAGAGTCGGCAAGTTTTCCAATCCACGGAGAAATGCGAAATCAGTCTCAGAATTCGCAGCCTATCAATATCGCGTGGAGTTTTTCTGTCCGTAACTTTGTGTGGAACACTACACAATTTGTTCATTCCTTGCGGTCAGAAAAGACGCAATTGTCAGCTGGACCCGTTAGTAAGTACGGTCGGTCGTCGGACACTATACCTGTTCCAGGAATGTCATTAGCTGTCGGGCACAAACCGCCGGACGTCTGTGACCTTGTAAGCCCAAGGTTCTACGTCCTTCGAAACCCTGTTGAAAGCGGTAAAGACGAATATTCGCGACGCAGAATTATTTTCCAGAGAAAGATCCATGGACGTCTCAAATTCGTCTTGTAGGCATTGTTCAACAAGTTGTGTAGCATGCCAAATACGATGACGAAAAGGCTGACTATGAATTGACCGATTTGGATCATTAAAAAAAAAAGGATTAAATGTACAGTACACATTCTTTTAGGTTAGACGCCTTACCGAAATTAATCATGCTTGAAAAACGCCGATGCCAGTTCCGCTAGTCGAAACCGTCTGTTTTGCTGGAAAGATTAGATGAACGTAAAATCAAACAAAATTCAAGGTAGCAAAGTTGCACTTATAGTCAAAGCTACTTAGGATATTTCCATATTCGGAATTTTTTTATGCTTATTTCGCTATTCCGAACTTTATATTTTGTCCACGTGAAATATTAATAGTCACTTTTGACTTTCACGCTGTTAAGTGGACGTGATTTGATAAAAATCCTGAAATATTAAATGTTTTCCTGAGCCAGATAAATTAATACGCACCCGCGGAAGAATGAAGCGCCATTAGCAAGCACGATTTCTTGTCTTCGCAATCACAATGAATCTGACAGCGATACACATATTGTGATATGCTTTCTAAGATGTATTTGGTGACATAAACGAAAAGGTTTTCAACATTTTGTGATGCATGAGTTCGATGTAACGTTTTACCTTAGGTGGTTGCATTATATCTTTTCTGAGCAGAAGTGTACAGCGAGCGTAAAATCGCTTTGTCTGTGTTGATCGAAGATCGCAAATTATCTCATCAACGTATTTACTTCTTTGTTTTCGTGTATCTATCTGTAAAGGGTGGCTAAAGTGCCGTATATAATGACCTATGGAACGCGAAACCTTGCCAGAAAGATTTGTATTAGTCATCACAGAAATTAGGAATCATAAGTTGAAGGGTTACAGATACACAGGATAGCTTTCACAATACCTTGCTGTTATTTTGCTAACGATAGAGCGAAGTCGAAGAGCAAAAAGTTAAAGGCGACTGCATTTGTAAAGGCTAAGGGGAAAACTTAATTTGCGGGATATATTCAATAATTCAGCTAACTTTGCAAGTTAAGGTAATTATATTTGATGCTAACTTCAATTGAAAAGGAATTTTGTATATGATAATTGCACAGATGGTGAAGACGTGAACAATAAGATTATTGGTGATATCGAAGTTTTTCCTGCTATATTTCTGGCCGTATTTGGTGGCCAGAGTGATCTCGAAGAATTGTTATATGTTGACGTACGGACAAACCGAGATCGGGCCTCATAACGCTCAGAACCTAAAGCCATTCAATACAAAGTAACGGTTGCGAAAGAGTTGGAAACAGCTACCCTCTGACAGCTGAGCTCATTAGCGCAGGGAGGCAGCTGAACTCAACCGGCAGGTTCCGAGAATTGTCAGGTAGCGAATACCCCAGGATGAATGGAGAAGGGAAACAAATCGTTCCACGCCTCGTTCTAGCGGTATTTCGCGTACCCTAACTGTAAATTGTATAGTATTCCATAAATAAGATTAAGACTATTGTTGGACAGCACATGTTTTGCTCAGAATGATGTGCACTCAACGAAAATAATTGCAAAGTTTATATTTTTGCTTTATATAGATTTGTAGTATTCTGCTAGCGTGAAATCTCAAAATTGCTTTGTATTGGCAAACGGAAAACATGAGATCGGACCGTTCTATGCACAAAGCTTACAACCTTTTTCATACAAGCTAAAGAAGCATAAGTGTTTAAAAGGAAAATATTCGCTAACTGGGTGGATTTTCGGCATAAAACGTGGAGTAGACGGACATGTTAAGAGGATTATAATAACTCCTAAATAAAGAGAAAATTTTATTCTTTGAATGTCGAGATAATCTCGAGTCATCAATAGACCCATTGTGAAGGAATCGTAATTACTGAGGAATGATAGTTGCGCTATTCATTATCATTCAATTTTATGTGCGGAATGGTTATATTTCGGGTCCGCTTGTATGCCAAAGATGCTACAGCGACTTTGGTTGACGATGATGAAAGTTCACTTCAAACCGCATAATGTGTATAATGTCTCATATGGGAATGGTAAATTTTATAGAAATTCCATTACATATACCCATGAGCAACTACAGTTTCCTTTCGCCATGATATTCGCACTCACTTCACAGACGGTATATTACAAGTTAGAGATGTCGACCAATGAAAGACTAATTAGGAGACCACCTAACATTCAACGAGTAGGTTTCATAATTTACGTAACAAACGAAAACATGTACTTACATCGTTCATTCCACACCACGTGAATTATAAGTAAATGCCGCGTCATTAAAATCTAAGATTACAGGTTAGTGGATATTTGACCATGACCACGGGCACATCTTCCTCTGAAATGCTTATGAATTAACCGTCGGCACATGACGAAAATCCACGTCACCGAATACCGACTAAACTAGTTCCGTTGTTTTGAGATATTAAAACCGCGCATGTAATGAGATATTTTACGCTCACCTCTAGCATCCTTTATGGATGTTTGTTGAAGGGCAGAATTATTTTATGCACATGAGTAAAACATCACGCTAAATTGTAAATACAATGTATGTTCAAACCACTTTCTGCATAAGGTGTTCTGACAATGTTTTGTCTTTATTAATGTGTTCATTTTACTAATTTAATGATAAGATTTGATACAAGTTATTTTCAAGATTATTATTTAAACATGTATGTAAATAAATTATTTTCATGTATATTTTAGTATTGTGTTTAATTTAACTTTGTATTTGGGAAGGCTACCTGAATTCACGTGCTTCTGTTTGTAAAGAATTGTAAGACGGCCAAAAGGACATATGCTCCCGTTATAAATTCACCTTACAAGGCAGGAATACCGATGGTTTGTGGAATCACATTTAAAATTTATGTGATTGTAAAAAAAAAATGCTTCAGTTTTTGTTGAGTCACAATGGAGATAGAATTAGGTAGTTAAAAATAAAATTATTCTATCATAATTTTATTTTCACCAACGGACGGCCATATTGTAACGAGCCGCGCTGTCGCCACGTTACAAGGTGCATTTTTATTATATATGTAATAATATAAGAGTAATTTACATAAATCTTGGGCGACCACCTAAATATATTTTTTGTTGTAATTTTATAAAGTACGCAAGATTCCAAGTGAGGACTGTAATGAAATGATGAACATACAGTGTACCTTGGTAAAGCGAATATTCAAGAATTATTGAGCTATGTAGGCTTGAAGCTAATCTTGGTGTTCCCGAGCCTTGGCGACAAGAAGTCGCGGATTTGGAATTTGCCAGACCACACACTCTGCTCCCTGGGGATGGGCGGTTAACGACGTCACTCACCTGGCGGGAAAAGCCTGCCGTCCGAAACCCGAATGTTCCCTCGCCCCGGCGAACTTAGCCGAATATGTCCGACCTCTGTTAGATACTCTAGCCAAATCACATATCGAGGATATCACGTGACATTAGGTGCCGACCTGAAGATCCAATCAAATGAGCGTATAACTCAAATCCTGGGAATTTTTGTTGTATGTGAGCTTCGAGACTACAAATGGGCGGAGCGAGAAGTTTCCTCGTGGACCGAGGAGCGAGGAGCTGGAGATTCTAACTTCGATCGCACCAGTCTGAGGTTGACTTGGAAAGTTGACTTCTTTCGCTAACTGCAGCTTGCCTTGCTGGAGCGAGCGTATCACCGCAACACAGCCGGTAATGCGATGATGCGCATTGCCAGACCAGAGATGCCTATAGCCGACTTGTGAGATAATCTCACATATCGTGGGTCCGCTACACTCATCACAGACATCAGATGCAGAACTACAATGGTAATTGATTACGACCAAGCCATGTGATTGTGCATTCCGTGAAACAGAACCCGTAAGCGACTTTGAGAGGATAGGTCCATGTTCTCACTTTGTAATTGTAAAAACCCCTGAGCTAGCGGCATAATTTGCCAGAACTAGTTATTTTCGAATGATATATTGTTCATTCTGGCGTCCATGATTTTCTTTTTTTAACTGTAAAGTCACAGTATTATGATGCCTTTGTCTGAGGTAGTCATAACTTGTATTTTTCATTGTTTCCAGTTGTCATTATTTCTTGCATTTTGATTCTGAGATATTTAAAAGTAAATATACAATTGTTTGCTTGCCCATGACGGCTAATTGTAACTCTGAGCGTTGCTTTTATGATTTTGCCAATTTGTGTTAATGTTAACGGTAAATTCGCTCAGACTCGTAATCGCCAGTGATAAGAAAATAAATGTCATATTGTGACAATTTTTCCTAAATTCACACCAACGTCGAGATTCTTTCAAAATTAATAAATTCCCACTCCTTCATAAAAATTAAAATTAAAAATCCACAATTATTAATCATAAAGGTATGAAAGATAATTGTAATGTAGTTTGCCCACCAAGGCACCCACCACACTACAACATTTTATTTTATTTTCCAGATACATTTTGATCCAGTATCTTGAGGCTGAACTAGATCGCTATGCATTCTTCGCAAAAGACAACATTACAGAGAAAATAATGACAGTAACACTAATTACGTAAACAAATCACCATTAATGGTGTCGCAACAAAATCAGGAAACAAGTTATAGTTTGAACATCTTAACCTACTACATCAAAGCTACAAGGATATGTAAATATATATAATAACAACAATGAGCAGGAAAATGCTTTAAGGCAATTAAAACTAAGGAATGATAGGGAAATACGTCCCAACACTTACCACAGATCAAGGTGGCTGGGATGATGAACATAAAAAAGTACAAACACAAGAAACGCCCAATATTTTGGTGGTTAGCCTTATTCTTGCTAAAAGTGAGACTCCAGGAGGATCCAGATATGTACACGACAACGGCCGTCTGGTTTTTTCTTTTTTATGTTCATCATTTCCAGCCACCTTCCTCTGTGGTAAGTCTTGGGACGTATTTCCCTTTCCTTCCTTAGTTTATATATATACATATAATGAGAAATGTTACTAATCCCACTTATTAACAGCTATATGTATTGAGTACTTTGACCGTCCCACTTGTATTACGAAACCTTGTAGATGTCTTCAGATGTTCAGATGGCCAGGATGGCCAGGCGAACCGTACGCATGCTTTAAAAAGCCTGGACAGCAGACCCCAGCGCTTCAGGAATTTTACCTCCTGGAATACATGAGGGACTCCAGCAGTCACTCAGAAGGAAGAATCCTCTTGGAATCCCAGAGGTGATTACGACAGGCCATGGTGTATGCCTTCGTTAGTTCCCGTCCTCAACTTCTTTCCGCTCAAGATATTTTTGTTTTCCGTTTCGAGAGGCTATTTCTGACCATTCAGCACTCTCTGAAAGCAGTATTTCTAATATTCTTAGACCATGTAGCTGCTGTTGCTGTGTGATTCTCATCTCGGCTGTTCGACATTCCCACACCACGTGCTCTGGTGTGTTTCCCTCTCCACCCTCGCACCTGATGGTTGATGAAAGGTGAGGCTGCTGTACAGCCCATGGCCGGTTCTGTACTGAAATAGCTATGGAGAAGGTTGAAAGAATTCCATGCTGATTCTTTCAGCTATAGATTGGAAAATTTTGTAAGTTCTACAACCTGTTTCACTAGTGACACACTAGTTTTGCCATTTCTCAGTCAGTATATTCCACGTTTTCTTTGTGGATATCTCTTTCCCAAATATTTCCACAATCTTGTCCATCTTTCTCAGCCAATACATAGTTCCTCGTTTCCTCATTTCTAAATCTAGGGCAGTACACCTGCTGCTAATGTTAGAACTGCTGTTGATGATGTGCTATATGCGCTGGTTAGCCTAATTAGTACTGTTCGTTATAGCTTTCGAATTTTCTCCTTTGGCTTAACCTTTCTGAGGTGCTTGGCCTAAACGCTCGCAGCGTTGCCGACGATGGATGCGAGTATAACGTTGTGGTATGCCTTCATTGCCAAGGCTGGAATTTTTTAACTGTCTGTGACCTATACTTGAGATTCCATTAATTGGCCAAAGAGCTCTTCGGCAGACCTCCTCCAACTGGGCTCGAAAGTTAAGGCTTTCATCCAGCCACAGCCCAAGTATCTATTTACTCGATTCTGCCCATTTTCTCGTAATCTATCTTGATGATAGGATTTCGTTTCAGTTTATTCTTTTTCGCAAACACCATGTAATTTGTTTTATTCGGTGTGAGTTTCAGTTTCACTTCATCACACTTCAAGAATTTTTAACACTTTTAATTCCATTTGATTACAGCTCTTGACATCCCCTCAACCAGTGGAAGGAGGTCATCTGCGAAGGCAACCAGTCCCAGCAATACAGGTGTTCTTTGAAGACTTTCCAGTCCTGCCTCTAATGCTAAATCCTAGGAAATAGAGCCGCAGACAGATCCCTAGGAGCAAACCTTTGTTTATTTCTCTTGTGGTTATGTTGCCATGGCAACTCAATGTAACAGTTCTATGCTTGCAGTATTCTCTCAGACTGTAGTACAACTATGTTGGACAGTGAATTTGCCAGAGTCTTCCAAACAATGTTGGTCTACCTTTGGAGCCAATCAACAACAAGGAAAAATGAACACTAGTGAAATCGAAGTGTGGTTGCACCGGCCTTGGTAGCGTGGGTCTAGCGTGCTTGTTTCGCGTTGCATAGTTCACCTGTTCGAGTCCGGTCCAGGGCATGGGCAGTTACAAATAAATGTTGTGTTCGTCCTAAATTTTCCTTTCATTTGAGATTATCAACAATACTAGAAGAGTCTGACATAATTAAGGAAAAAAAATGTGGTGGTGATATCAGTATTAGTAGTAATAATGCTATTCGTAGTAATGGTAATATTAGCACCTATAACAGTAGTGATAGAAGTAGTGGTGTTGTTACCCATTCTATTAATAACAGTAGAAGTAGTAATGTTAAAGTTATCTGACATTGGAACTTGATTGAAATTATCTTGCATTCATTTTTCATAAGCGTTTAACACATAATTTATAATTATACGGCACGTAAAACCATGGAAATAAGGGATCAGATTAGATTCTAGGTGCTGGGCTACGTTGTATATATGAAGATAAATAAAATAATAACAAATTAAACAATGCTGTGGCCATCACAATTTGTCCTCCCCACTACATATTTCTTCTCTGATCCTTCGACTTCGATGGCCCGGTTTATTGCACCCGCTGTCGAAACTCTGAAACCATACTCATCGAAATTCGTTCCTCTAACTATTCTAAAGTTTGAAGCTTTCGACACAGGAATTTTTCCTGCACCTTCCCCATAACGTTTAATAGGCAGATTGGGCGGTATGATTTCGGCATGAGGGAGACTTCATCATCTCCTTTCTTGAGTATTACTACTTCACCACGCATCCAGATGCTTGGAGTTCTTCCCTGCCTAACACGTTCCTTAAATAGTCTGCACAGAATTGGGGTTACATCCAAGATCAACTCCTGGATCACCTCAGCTGGGTTTCCGTCAGGTCCTGGAGCTTTTCCTATGCTCAGAGAACTGATTACTGTTACTGCCTTGTCCAGTGAGATGTCGCTGTCCATGATGTCAGTCACATAGGGTGTGAAACTTCGCGATAGAGCTCATATTGCTATCCGGTTTTCATCTGGTCTGCCGTGCGGCAGTAAGCTGTTCAGCAACTGGACCACTGATTCCTTTCTGTTAGTTGTAATTGATCCGTCTTCACTTCTGATTAGGGAGGGCGTGGCGGGTGGTCGTATTTTACCAGCGGCTAATTTGTATGGGATTCCCCATGAATCAACCTTCAGATTTTCTATCGCAGATGCTTCAAATCTACTTGCTTGGCTGTCAGAAATTTTTGCTTGTATTTTATTTTCCTTTTCCTGTATCAAATAATCTCTTTCTGCAGCTTCTCGGCTCATTTGGTGGGCTATTCTAGCTTACTTTGCTTGCAATACCGCAGCCCAGGATCTATCTGTTGTACCACCACTCTTCTTCAGAGGAACAGCAGCTCTCATTGCGTCATATTAATTCCCTCACCACGTTGTCCACATTGAAGTCTTCTTCTGATACTACCGGAGCCAAGAAAGCTTCTCTTAACCACTGCCATGAGTCCCATTTTATATTGTAATGAGATATTGTAATGAGATAGATTTTGCCCGGATCAGCTACTCTCCGTTCCCTGGCAATATCGAACTGTATAGCGTTGTGGTCACTAGTTGTCAGGTTGTTGCAACAGATTCCCTGCAGCGTTACTTGTTAAAGTTGCGTCGATGCTGGTGTAGGCTCCCGTTGTATTGTTGTATGTATACGGGTTGCGTTCTTTGTTCCCAACCTCCAGCTGTAATTCATTAGTCAGATCTACCAACAGTTCACCCCTAACATCTGTTCGACGACTGTGCCACAGAACTGACTGTACGTTTACGTCAGCCGTTGTTATCATCGGTTGGTCTGAGAGAGTTAAATTTATCTCTGATGCTGAAAATACATATTCAATAGAACGAAATTACCCCAATGTGTGCTAATCTCCACACATGTGGTGTGTTCATCACAAACTGCACTAGGTTAGTCACTAAAATGTGTCTATTGAATAGTATTATGGCTGACATGGGTCTCAGTCCATTTGTAACTAGCTGCGACATCGCCGGAATGTTCGGAATTTTTCCTTGTTGAGAGTATGGTTCCTGGAGGCAGATAATGCCGAAGCCTAGCTCTCGTGCCAGTTTCCTTACTTCATGCAGGACAGTGATACTTCTTTTGGATTTGAGTTGAGCGATCCTCAGCTTAGAGAATATTTCAATGATGTCTCGTATAAAAAAAGTAGTCACGTGTCTAGTGCAATCCTGCCATAAGTCTGTACAAAGTCTGAAAAGATATCTGGATCGAAGATTTCACCTCTCCTCCCAAAGACTTGCTTTACCTTGTGAGAAGCTGGCCATAATATTTTGGTAGATTTTGTGCTTTCAGTTGAATCCTATTAACTGAATCGGGAAGAAGGAAAGTGACATGCTTACTAGATGGATGTAATCCTCTTGTTATTTGCCGAAGTGCCACTGTCAGCGTTTCAACCTCCTTGTAAGTCACAAGTTGTTTTCAAAATTCTCCCATATTCGGTCAGTATATACCGGAATAGACTTCAGTTTACTACTTTCCACTTTTACTTGTTCGTGGGTTACGGTTTAAATATTTAGTGTTACCTGTGAGCTAGATGGGTCTACACTCTTCTGAGAATAACCAAGACCACACCGTTTCAATCCCGGTATCCGAAATTTTTCAGTCGTAGTTGAGTAATCCTCTCTTATTTGCATAACTGATTCATCGGTCTGTGTGCCCATATTAACGAACACTTTCTTCGTTCTCTGTCTCCATTTTTCTCCGTATTTCTTTCCTCTTTTTCCATTATTTCTTCTTCTAGGCGGTGGATTTCCCTTATTTTCCTTGACGCCTTTACCTGCCTTACCAATCGTTACCACGATTATTTTCTTTATGATATCAGTTAATTGTTCTTCTAAATTTAAATTGAACCCACTCCTATAATAAGGCGCTTACATGCCACAGTTGACTTTGTTTATAAGCCGTTGTAGCAACAATTGGTAAGGTGGACAATCTTTGCCTTTCCTTTTGCAAGATTTGTCTCGTTTTCTGGTAAGGAATGCACAACTACTCTTGCGATAAATTAGGACATTGGTCCTTTTTATGATCATCTTTGCTGCAATGGGTGCAGGTAATTTTTTCATTTGGACGATGCTTACCCAGGTCTTGACATTTTACCCACTTTCTGACGATTGTGTAATCTTTTAACGAAATTGCACAAAACTCAATCTAGACTCTACTTTTTCTAGAAGATGTCTGCTCATTGATGAACTAACCTCAGCAACTTGGTGACCAGAGTGTTTATCTCGCGGGCCCATTCTAAATTTAAGAAGGAATCCGCTTATGAAATATTTTCTGTCAATGTTTCCTTCAAAGTTTTGCTGAAAGATCTTTTCCGCGATCTCGCCTGTTTCTATGGCCTTTGGAAGATCATACAGGATGACCGAGGGCCTTGTCTTACGTGGTATTTTATACTTAGTTCTTCAGTTAATTCCTTATTAACCATTATTTTCTTCACATCTTCCTACAATTGTGTTTCCACAAGCACAATATTGTTGGTGTTCCGTATTTTGTGAATTTTTATCTTCTCTTTTGCGGGTTTAATAATTCTAGTCAATTTCTTAGCAACCGACATAGGATTTTCTTATTTCCTAGAGGAGACGAATACTGCACTTATTGTAGAGCGGGTCAGTAGCCTTTGACACAGCCACTGAAGTATTAGTTGCAACAACTATCGAGTTCTTTTACTGTCTTAATTCTTCAGTTTCATTCCTCAATCTGGTGTTTTCCTTCCGAAGTTCTATCTTTCGCCCTTCAATGCGTGCTACAACAACATGATTAACATCATTTACTAGGAGTAGAGTTCTGAAGGGATAGAAATGTAATGATAAAAGTATTGCCTATTTAACGATGTCGGCGGATTAGTAAGCTCTGTAATATTTCTACCACCTCACCTTTAGTAATTCTGGTTAATTTACTATCAATCGGACTAAATTAAATTTATGAAATCACTTATAAATCTCGGGAAAAAGGCAGATACATTTACAAAAAATATAATGAATGTATAGAAGCACCGCAAAATTCAATTTATAGTCTGTTCTATTCAAGCAAATTGGATACAATGTTCCACATTAGAAATAGGAACACATATTCAATTAAACATGTTCATAGGAATTGTCTAGTAACCAGTTCTTAAATCTCAACAATTTGTCTGAACGTAAGAATCACATGTAAGCAATTAAACAGGCTATCTTATAGGAATTAGTTTTTTCACATCAAAATCCGTAACGAGAGAGAATTCTTTGGCAAAGACACTAGGGAGAGGAAAATTAATGGACTTACGTCTTAGCAGACTTCCGATGCCGGCAATACCACTATGGATCAAAACTGAGGGCCCTGTTGTGTTATGTAGGACTTAATACTCTGCTGCTAACTGTAAATGGGATCGTCATGTATCATCCGAGAGGGGCACCATCAACATTGACTTCCGGTATCTCTAAAACAGGTTCCAACCTCTCTGTCTTATGGACGAACACACAAGATTCCACAGATACTACCCCTCCCAGAAGATGACTTTGCTCCGGTGAAGTTGGCAGGGAACAGGGAGTTCCCGCCAAGACGAGCAGGTGGGAATGAAAAACCCCTCAGCTTCACCTTCCTGCCATAATGGCTGCCACAGAAGCATGCTTAAATTCCATAATAAAATATTTCCGCGTTACTCACTCCCGCTACGGCAAACTTAAGATCCTTAATTAATTACTAGTTACCTACTTAATACAAAGCTTCTGAAAAATAAAACAAATACTACTCTTACAGTCTAACTATAGTTATTCACATTTATACTGTGTCTATTTTTGTCGTTGCACCACAGCGCTATACGGCTGTTATATAGAAACTGATTACACACTGGAACAATCTGATGGGTACTTAAATCTGCAAGGTGCCGATGAGAAAGTAAATAGAATTATTAATACAAGGGAGCATAGATTTACCGACAATTTAATTATATAAGGAGAGTTTAACCAAATCGTAGAACAAAAAAAGAAGAAACGAACCGATGATGACTGTGAGGAGTTTCAGGAAACAGGTCCGATGGCCAGGGCCGCATTTAAGCATAGGCTACATAGGCTGTAGCCTAGGGGCCCGCACCACAAAGGGGGCCCGCACCACAAAGAGGGGACCCTCACCACACACACAACCCTCGCCTGGGCAGGTAGTAGAGCTAAAATAAATTTTTTAGGTCGAATTTCGAAATTTAAGAATCCAGCCACTGCCGACAGGGGGCCCGCACCACATGTATAGCCTAGGGGCCCACAGAGCCTAAATGCGGCCCTGCCGATGGCTGTAAGAAACTTCGATAAATCAGTGGCGAGGATGGTTGGAGCATACAAGTTTAATTATAAGACGTCGGTTCCGAAATTGAGAAACAGCCGTCTATAGAATAAAAATATGTATTTCTTTTAAAACAAAACAAACAACCACCTATATAACTAGAGCCGCCGAAACACTCGAACAACGTGACGCGCTCATGGAACAAGAGAGTTTACACCTTCTGTGATCAGGTTTCCAAAATATGCGACCAGTTCGTCTTTCTTAAGCAAGTCAGCAAGTTAAATGACTGAGCAGCAGCATTACTTCCAGTGTGATTATGCAAGTATAGCAGCCTAGTGCGCTCTCCGCAAGAGAAACATTTCGAACAAACGCATGAAAAAATACTGAATAGGATTTTGTTGCAGTATGCTATGCCAATAAACACTACAACTGCGAGAAGTAATCACGTTTACTCAATTTTCACTAATTAATTGATTAGATAGCAAACATTAATAATTATAATAATTGGA
Organism: Vandiemenella viatica; assembly: GCA_031002005.1. Lineage (NCBI taxonomy): Eukaryota > Metazoa > Arthropoda > Insecta > Orthoptera > Morabidae > Vandiemenella > Vandiemenella viatica. The sequence continues at coordinate 269,036,917 of CM061921.1, forward strand.
TATCGTACTGTCATCAGGAAAGAGAGTTTATACAAAGTTTCAAGGCAATCGTATACTGGGAGTTGATTGCAAGGTTTCTAACATACAACGGACAGGTAGAACTGATATAAATGTGGTGGTAAAAAGGGATAGACACGACGCCTGAGGTGAAGAGATGAGGAACGCAATGACTACGCAGGGACAACATTCTTATCATTTTGCTGTCCGGAAACAGTGAAAATTATACGTTTCCTCCGGAAGCATACACTTAAAACAATATTAGGAATACCCAGAAAATTCAATAATTTCTTATTCATGTGTGAAATAAAATCGCTCCCTGAGTTCAGAGACTACATAATATACCTTCTTTTTTAGATTAACCTCCTTGCGACTTCCACGGTCATTAAAAGATACAATCTAAAAAAGGGTATTGAGTACTAGTTCTTACCTGCTAGTCGTTAAACTGTGTACAAACGTATTGTTGTATTACACTTTTTACTTACATTATAGTTCTATCACGCGGAAACTGGGGACGATGGCAGCATTCCTCTAGGTGGCTACCGAAAAATTTTTGAAACCTTAATCAGGATTTGAACCAATGCCCGTTGTACTTCCCATTTTCCGTAATCGACGTCGGCCAGACTGGCTTGTTACGTAATATAGATTCTGAGCGGCATCGGAAAGCAATACGCATTGCAGAAGATACCGCTGGTCTCGACATCCAGAGAATAATATCAGATCGCAAAGTCAAATTATAGGCCACAGAGTCATAATTCAATCGTGAAATATTGGGACATTGTAACCACCGAAGGAGCGAACTGTGTAGCCAAATAAAAGCCTTTTAATGGAAACGATGGCCCGCAGCCAAAAATGGCGCCTGCGTCCACGCACGAAAACAACGGAACGACGGAATGGGCCTTCTACGTGTATCTCTGGCAGATTCCTGTTGGAGTATCTGTCTGTTTAGCATTCTCTCTAGTTACTGAAGTTTGCTTCATTGTGTTGATATTTCTCGCTTCATTTTTTTCTGTTGCGTTTTATCTAATCAATGCTCGCTTCATTATTTATTCTATTATTTCTAAAAGGAGTTTTTTTTTGTTTTTTTTACGAGTCTCCCTTTCTACTCGGTTCCTTTGCTTAAACTTAAACCTGACAAATGCGGCTGTCTAGCTTTCTGTGTCAAATTAAAGAAGAAGAAAGTTTGCGGCAACAGTTAAGGTTGTGTCTCGTCACTGCAGCTAATTTTTACATGAATATGTGTTCAACGGGCAAAAAATAATTATTAATTTTAACACGTTCAGTGCTGAGGACGTCTTCGGCCGTCCGCTAGGGAGCATCCCAGTGACGGTGGACGGCTTGAGACGTTCTTTCCCTATGGGATTGGTGTTTTTTTAAATAATTTTTCAAACTTGTTGTTTTCTTCAAGTGCAAAATATTATTCTATTGATTAATTTCTCCCATCTATTTGATAATTAGAAGAATTTTAAGGTAAGTCTTATTTAAATTATTTACTTTGAAATATGTAATTTGGCAATTGCTGTAAAATTAGGAATAAACTTTAATTTTTTTCTCAAATCTTGAACTTAAATTATTAAGTTTCGCAATTCCATTCTAGATTAACTTTCCTTTTTATAATAATAAATGTTTAAAATATATTTGCTGAGAACGGGTTTTTTGTTATTTTTAATTAAATATACCTTTTTTTATAAACTGAGTTGAAATTTTTGTGAGTTTTTACCTCGAGTAAATTACGTACAACTTTCATTCTTATTTAAATCAAATTTATTTTAAGGTTTAGTTCGCAATTTGTTGAAAAATTGTTTTCTTACAACAATTTTCAAAAACAAATATAATTTACTATAGATATTATATTACGGATTTATTTTTTTCCTAAACTCTTATTTATTATTTTTAATTAGTCTAATTGTATTTTTTCAATTAAAAGAAAAATAAACAGCATAGAAGGGTAGAAAATTATAATCATCTACCGTCTCCGGTAAGATGGTCAATAGCATTCCCGTTCTTTCCACCAATCAACTCCTACCTCTAATGATCTCGATGTATATGAAGTGTAAAGCCCTAAGCAAATAAAAATCTGCATAACGTTGGATCTATGCGTGAGTTGGTCAATGTCAAAGAGACGGAACTCGTGCATTACGAATTCAGCTTGTATTCCATTAAGTTCATAAATGGTTTATTTCACTTGACGTCCGTGTTGAAGTGGCCAGTTGTACCAGAGGAATCTCTCCGTAGGGATCCACATTTGCGAATATCTCTTGTAACGTTACGCTCCATGTGACCATATTTTGACCTTCTTTTCATTTTCATGCAAGTACTTCAGGAGAACGTTTGTTGCAGTGAATCTCACAAAGGGACGCTCGTAATCACGACTTCATTGACGCTTCACAGTGTCGAGCAAGGATGACGGGTGGGAATACCCTACGCCGCCCATACAAGAGCTATATGGAAGAATGTCGCCTTCATGACTTATTTTCAGCAGGCTAGTTGACTAGGCGCGACAGAGTGGCGAGTAATAATACACTTTCACGAGGGATACTTAGTCCAGGCTTCAAGTGGTAACACTTGACACTGTCGGTATAGCAGACATCATTATTGCAAGTGATTATGGCAAGAGTCAAATCTACTTAATTCTGCGCTGGAAGTCGATGTTGCCAAGGGTGGTAGAGCGATGAGGGGGTGAGGGTGGACTCGTAAAGCTAGGGCTTCAAAGAGTCAGCATCGCGGACAGTATCTGTAGCAGCACATTAGAACTTTAAGAAAGTGATTAGTTTAAGAAACCAGTAATCGACTCTGAAAAAACTACTCATGTAAATATACAGGACGGTCTCATGTCCAATTCATTGTGTACTACTGTACCATGCTGATCGTGTTAATTAGTTTGATGAAGGTAATTCACATAAAAAATTTCAGTGTTTAATGATTTAATTATTTTAATTTTTGTTTGATTGAGGATAATCGTTTCTTCCAATTTCATTGATGAGAAGAGGCAATTTAAATTTTGTTATTAATGTTGCTGGTGTTAAAACAACCTATCGAATACTGCAACTCCCAAATGTTAGGATTACATGTAAGCACCACGGTCAGCAGTGAGGGAAATTGGTGATCTGTTTACTGTCTCCCAACACGACCAGCTAACGTTTCTTTACATCAAGGGTCAAATAAATCCGGTCCAGGTCAAAAACATGTATTTTCGAGGGAAAACGAAATGTATGCCTAATTCTGGTATAAATCTGAAAGAGTGTGGTGGGTGAGCGGTTAACGCTCTGGTCTCGCATACTGGAGGACGCCGGTTCGAATCCCCGTCCGGGAATCCAGATTTGGGTTTTCCATGGTTTCCCCAAATTACTCCAGGCGAATGCCGGGATGCTTCCTTAAAAAGGCCATGGCCGAATTCCTTCCCGTTCCAGTCCCATCCCGCCTCTAATGACCTCGACGTCGACAAGGCGTAAAGCCATAAGTAAAAAAATAAAATCATAATCATTGAAGGCAGCCACAGAATAAACTCAACCACGTGTAAAACTGACGCGTAATAACAGACACATAGAAGTTCGTTTTGAACTTGTTTTTTCCCTTATTTATTATTTATTTATCAATCTTGTTTCAGGGATCCCTGCCGAGGAAGGACCTCTGGTATGTGAAACATGTCATTGTTAATACACATACATACAATATGAGTCATAATTATAGTAAAAACAATTATAAGTTACAAAGACAAATAAAGAGAATAACAATAAACATTAACTTTTACAACTGAATTTTGCAAAAGTCATATTGAATACAATTAATTATTTTGTTCAAATTGAATGGAGTAGAAGGAGTTACCAATAAGATAATCTCTCAGTTTTTCTTTAAATATATCTTTATTATCTCCAAACTGTTTTATACTCTTGGGAAGTTTATTAAACAAATTTATACCAGAATAATTGACTCATCTTTGTACTAATGACAGAGATGCCCTGAGAGAAATTATCTAAATTTGCCTTATAGTTACCAGCAAATGTAAATACCCGGATCAAAGCTGACCTTTCAATTCTCCGAGATGCGAGACATTTCCTCAACCCCTGTCTCCCACCAAGTATAAGACGGCCTGAAGAGAAGATAATTTTAAAACTTGACCAAAAATAATTACAGAGGTTGATGGGGGGAATTAAACGGTAAAACAATGACTATGAAGGAGGAGCTGGTGGACCTGAGCGCTCGCCTACCTGGGCTGCCCGCCGCTGCGCCGCTGCGCCGCTTTGTTCGACGCTGGCCCTCGCTGCCTTTGTTCCAGCCGAGGCAACTGCATTCTCGCCTCACTGGCGAAGAAAAAGAGAGCCGTGCCAGCAGCCACGAGAACGAAGCAATACTTTCTCCACATTTAAAAAACCAAAATACCATTGTCGGTTAGCTTAGCTGCTACGTGGTAAGAACTGTTAATAGGGAACATGCACTCATCTTCCTAGTTGGCCACGCTAATACTTCAAGACATTTCAGTTATTAGTTTAAATTTTTCTTGGCTCTAGAGTATGGTTACCAGAATTTTTTCTCCGAATCCGGGGACGCTTCAGAACATTTTCACCAAAATCCGGGGACGCTTTCGGCATTTTTCCTAATGACGCGTTGCACTTTTTAAGTTATAGGATTAAAAGTGGAGTTAATTTAAAAGAATCATATTTATCATTGTTATATATTTTGTATTCTAAATGATATGGTACCTGATTTTACCTCCAACTGGTTGTCATTGGTATTTCTCAGAAGAATGAATCTTCTTGAGAAGATCTTGTCTGGATCCAAGCTGACTGAAAATTCTTGACACGTCATGAAAAATTTGTTAATATAGTTAACATAACTTGAACTGTTCTGTACTCATCCCATCACTAACCACATATTTTCTTTTCTTAGATGAAGACATCGTTAAAACACTAAAAACACAGAAACAAAACAAATTGTGCGAACTTAGGCTTCACCTCAAAAACAAGCAAAGTTTACAACGCCGGGAAATGTAGTGTCGCCAAATGGAGCAATTAGAACTTAGTTTGGCTACAAGACAGGTGCTAAAACTGCCAAAATACCTATAAGCTATGTCCACACTTGTGCCTCTTCCCTTTCAACTTGCCTTTTCCTCTTGCCCGTTCCTCTTGCAATATGTTCATCTTGAGGTATGCGCTAGAGGCACGCATCAGAAGGCATGCCCTTTAGTGTCCACATTCACGCCTCTTGAGGCATGCCCTCAGTGTTCCGGTGTAGCCGCAGCGAGATTGATGATTCAATTTCTGGCGGGCATTACAGCTGCCATTCTTATATTAGCGAAATCCCGGGGGAAAAAATCGCGGAGGAAACTGTGGGTAAAGAATTATTTGAAAACTCGAAATGTGCAAATTCTCCAAGAACTGCAGTTCAATGACAATGCGCTGTTTAAAAACTTAACGCGAATATCGAAGCAAAATTTTTATACTCTTCTAACAATGGTGAAACCCGCCATTCAAACGAGACACCAAATTCAGAGACGCAATACCTGCCGAAGACGTACCGTTGAAAATGCCTTCGGCCTGCTTGCTTCCGTGTTCCGAATTTTCCTAAGGCCAATTAAGTTCAAAGTTAAAAGTCTTATGTTGCGTATATCTGCACAATTTCCTTCGTATAAAGCCAGATTGTACAAGGTTTTACTGTCCAGTGGGATCTTTGGACATTGAAGATGCCAGCCAAGGAACTACTATTCCCGGAAGTTGGCGCGGAACTACCGCAAAAGACACTGGCTTCGCCCCACTTCGGAGAATTCCCCTAAGACTCTCTGAAAGCTTCCGAATTGCGGGATGAATTCGTAGAATATTTTATGTCACCGATAGGCAGCATACCATGGCAAGATAACTACTTGTAAGGAAGTTTCATCTTCAATTCTAATAATATAACAAACATTTTCAACTGGAGATGTATCTGGAAAATGTAGCTGAGTAACATACTTTCAATAAATTTAGTTTCTGTAAGAAAGAAACCTGCACATTACCTACCCGCGTTTTATCTAATATATTAGAACGAATTGCTCTTGATCCGAGAAAAATAGCATAGCAATACGTAAGTTAAGATTAAAAGGTGTTGATTAAGTTTAATAGTTGTCCATTGTGTAAGCCTCTTGATGTTACAGCGCTATGCCGAACTCTGCATTTGACATCATAAAAAAGTTGCGGTTTTTGCCGTAGTTATGATGTAAATAACTTCGCGAGCGTAAATCTCGCGAAGTTATTTACAACATATAAGCTGACTGACATCGACTAACATAGAAAGCATTCCCTTCCAAAGAATAATCTGAAACTTTTAACTAGAAGACATTATGCAACTGTAAAAATGATTTTTGTTTATTCACAACATTCGTTGATACTTTCACAAATTCACGTAAAAGCATCTGACTGCTTATTACAACAAATGTTGTTTACTGAATAATACGACATTTAATGCTCTTTAAATCTGCCTATTGATATACTAAGTACATGATGAGCTTGAACCTTCCCACCATTCGTTAAACGAGATTAAATATTTCCTACGTGAAAGCACTGTATACTGCACTCTGAATTTTACGCATCCTGTACCGAATATTTGTACAATAATTTCGCAAAACACACAATCCTACATTGTCAAAACTCTTCACAAAAATCAACCAGTGCAAAGTGTTAATTAAAATGAGCATGAATTAATTATAAATGATGTGGAAAACTGCTAAATATTTATTATAAGTACTATCACTTAAATGAATATAATCTTTATTTTTGACGTCCCATAATAATGAAAACGAACGTTAATCTTCGAAAAATGAAAGCGTTTCGTCGTTGGTGAGCGACATATTGCAAGCGGAGACGCACAAGAATCCACTTCACCTGGAAACGCTTGCAATACGCCGTGCCTCCTGGTTTGTTGAATGGAATGAGGATCTCGGGCATGCCCCTGACGCATGCCTTCCGAGCCTCTCCCCCGTTCAACATGACGCATGCCTTTGACGACCGAAAGTTGAACAGGTGTGGACACAGCTATAGAGAAATTTATCATTTATGGAGCGGACACCAATAAAATAAAGCTTAATACAAAGATATAACGCGAAAATCAAAACCTTTTGGCACTACTGAATGAAATGTAACAATAGTTGGTTGTAGCGCAAAAGTGCATATTGTCAGTACTCTACTGAACTAATTACCAATTCCAAAGAGGATCACAGACTGACTTGTTGCAAACTGCAAAGAGATATGATTTTCCAAAGATGTTGTGTCCAAAGCACATACATGGAAGGAAGTGCGCTTTCTATTTCTTTCTTTAAACGAATGAATTAGCAAATCAAGGCTTTTAAAAAAACTCTCACTTGATTAAAAAAAATTCTGGGGACAACAGCAAAAATCCGGGGACATTGCGGGGACGAAACCTGTCCGGGGACAGAAAGCTGAATACGGGGACGTCTGGTAACCCTACTCTAGAGCGCTAGAGCTCCGCAGTGACTTTTGTAATCGTGTCCTGGGGTGATATGAAAACTGGAGCGCCAGTTTGCGTATTCAAAGTACGAAAAGGGAACCAATCTGAAGCTATCCAAAAGTTTATATACCGTAATTGATAAACAGTGAAAAAGCTACGGACAGAAACTATACCAGCCAAAAACTCCATAACTCGGCTGCGCATTGTTTATGGAATATGTGGATTTATAAATCCTGTAAATAAAAATTAAGAAATCGGTCAAAGGGGAAATAAATTTTTAGCTCATGTTAACTACAAATACTGTATGTACAACGAAGGGAACGTCAAATTCTTCTGTGCTTTCGTCTCAACGAAACGGCCTGGTAGCTCAGTGGTTAATGCGTCTGAATGGAGATCCCGATTAAAATCCCTGTCTCGGCGGGATTTTCATATTTTTATAACCCGACCCACAACTCTGGCACATCCGGCTGTGTAGCGTGAAATAAGACAGAACGCTTCCGTGGTTCATATTCCACTTTACACTATAGGTCCCCTTTTCCCGGTAGAATTACCGGGTTAAGATAGGTAAGGAGAAAAGGAACGGGCCACCCTACCTCCAATATCAAGCTAAGTACACCTCCTACGGGAGGGTTCAACAAACATTTGGGTTGAATACAGAGTTAAGCTTCGTCTAAACGAAGAATTCGGTTCCACGACAGTGCTCAAAAAAGAGCAGACGGAAGTAGATATATCACGACTGAAAATTTGAAACTCTCTTAGGGGGAATCCATAAATTACGTGAGGTGAAATAGGGGGGGGGGATCCGGCGAAATCTCACCAGGGGGGAGGGGGGGGTCTACGGAAATCTCACGTGAGATTTTGCGAAAAATTTGGGGACAGTAGAGCCAAAAAAAAAGTCTACAATTTGCGCCAAAGTCGATTTTAGGATGGTATTTCGTCAAAAAAGTTAGGGTGTGACCTAAAAAAAAAAAAGTCTACAAAAGTCTCCAGGGTGATTTCTAGGGGCGTTCTCACGGACCAGATCTCCCCAGAAGGGGGGGGGGGGGGGTCCGGCCAGATCTCACGAAATCTCACCAGGGGGGAGGGGGGTCCAGAAATCCGGAAAAACACCTCACGTAATTTGTGGATGCCCCCTTATTTCAGTAATGACAGCCGCGTAGCTGAGTCTGTAGACTGACTGCCTAGGAAGCGGACGAATTTTTCTCGAAAATGAAGTGCTGTCTCGCCAATCTGAGCGTAAGGACCTAGGAAGCATCTATTCGGACCACCTTAACCTCTGTGATAAAATGTAGTACAGCTTTCAAAAAATAGATTTTTTTTTTGTTTACGGCTTTACGCCTCGTCGACGGCGAGGTCATTAGAGGTTGGAATGGATTGGGAACAATGAACGGGAAGGAATTCCCCCATGGCCTTTTAAAGGAAGCATCTCGGCATTCGTCTGGAGTAATTTGGGGAAACCATAGAAAACCCGATCCTCCCGAACGCGACTCCAGAACGTTAACCGTTCACCCACCACGCTCGGTCAAAATATAAAAAGACCAAGTTCCAATGCTAATCGGACCTGGCATTATGAGGGAACAGGTTTCATTTCCCTGTCAGGTCATCAAGGTTTTGGTTTTCTATGTTCTCTTGAAATCATTTCATGTGAATGCCGATATGGTTCCTTCGATAAAGCAATGGCCGGATTTATTTCCTTTCCTTGTTTCCCACATTCTCCTGCCTCTAATAACCTCCACGTTGACGAGGCATAAAGCCCTAAGCAAAAGAATCCTCTCAATGTCATAGATGTTAATGGTTCGGGAGCTGACAGAAGTGTCGCTGCTTTAAGTAAAAAGGCATAAAAATGCACTGGGGAACACATCAAATAACGCAAAAACTGGTTCAGCCGCATGAGCAGTACCCATCCAGCTATAATTATTACGTGCTTTGCTAAAAATATTTCGAACACAGACAGAGGTGCTATCTGCAAGCAAAGAAACGAAATTTCACTAAAGTTTAATCATCACAATATAGAAACAAATGTTCGCTAATCGTGATAGTAATCGTAACCATGGAATGGGATTCATTGCAAGACAGGAGTAGGGTGAGGAGAATTATCGGAGTGTACATGGCGTATATTGGTGACGAGGCGTAGAAAAATATTGGTGGAAGAATTAGGAGAGGTGCATGGATGGAAAAAGATGACCATAACCACAAATAGGCACTCGATTCCAGGCATAAGGGTGTGGGAAGATTTTCTTTCGTAGTTAAGAGGGTCAGGAATTGGAATAAGAGAAATGATGACTAATTTACCTAAAACGCTAAAAGAATTTTAAATTGAAACTAGCCCGTACCCGCGACTTCGTACGCGTGGATTATTAATTTTTTTGCCAGAATTAAATATAGAAAGTTGTTGGTAACAAAGGATTGGTCCCAAACAATATCGAGTCGGAATAATATGACAGGAAAGCTATCACTATATCATTGTACCGTCGAACCTGTCTCTTGAAGAGAATCAATTTCCAACATATTTCTGTCACCATTCGATAAGGTCTCAAAATTTCGTGATTACAACTGTTAATCATACTGGAAAAAATATCCTGTGCCCTTCATACAGATTTCCTTATAAAATTCCATCACAACGATATAGCCATTTAGTCATCAAAACATAACAAAAAGACAGAGACTTACTTCCGTATTTACAATAATATTACTGTGGTTCACACTCACACACTGACTGTGAACAACACCTGAGGGATCATTATAACGTAAAAAAGTGTACACGTACAACATTGCAAGACTACCTACGATTTGCCTCGTATTGCACCCCTAACTTTCTAATATCTACAGTTTAACATTCAATCCGAATAACCTACAGCCCAGGCTTGACTCTTACGATGAAAAACAATTTTTAAAAATCTTAGCCTCCACGGAGATTTGAACTGGAGATCACCATGCTCGTAAGAAAGCGCTTTAACCACTCGGCTGGCAGTGCACTACACGGAAACACGGTACGTTGACGTCCAAATCCAACGTGTCTGTCTATCGCCGTATTTCGAAGTTATGAGGCAAAATTTGTTATTTATACCGATAATTTTTCAACCAAATGTTGATAGTATTTTTCTCCTTGTTTCAAAGGATAAGTGTGCAAAGTTTCATCGAGATCGGATGAAAACTGTGGATTTCTATGAAGAACAAACAAACAAACAAACAAACAAACATACATTCATCTTTATATATAAAGATTAGTAGATGGAAAAGGTAGGTGTGAAAAGGAAAGGGTAAACTGGGTGTGGAGGAAAATTGCCACCGGAGCAAGCGCTTCGTAGCGATTAAATTAAATTATAAATCTCATCGTCATTTCCGGCCCAAGCTGAGAACTTTTTAGACCATATCGCATGAGACAATAGTGCAGGTTGGAAATTTGGAACATATACTTTCAGGAGCAATAACTTAAATATTAACAACAGAAAAAACAAACCTCAGAAGTCACAGACATAACCAATATATCAGATAACAACCATTTGCTCTCTGAACTACCGAACGTTTGGAATAAAGCGTAGACAAAACGAAAAATCAAACTGCAGAAAGCGGGATAAGCCTAATGCTGCTAGGGGCTTCAAGTCAACTTGCTCGAATTTGTGTCCTTCCTGAAGGAGATCTACCAAAAACTACTACTACTGTGAAAATCATTTTTTCAGTGCCCTAAGCAATTAAATTGTATTTCCAATGCGAAAAGATAATTCCACAGACAATACGATGCCGCTCTACAATCTATTGAATTTTCATTATATGTTACCTCGGAAAATATTTCGACTGCGAGAAGTATTGAGATTTACTTAATTAATTTAATATTATACTGTCGCTGGGAACGAGAATGTATGCATGTGAAACCAGTTTAAGCGTGGTAAAATAGGAAGCCGGCTGCATATTTACGTATAATCCAGAATAGTATTAACTGGTATGTACGGAATGTTACCCAGATTATTCGTTATATTGGATTCAAGGTACCCTTGCAGACGTTTGCATTTTCATTAGTTGCAATGCATTTTTGTCAGGTGAATCCCATAGACTGACACTGTTCGCAACATTTGGTCTTTTAAGATTTTTATAAGCAATACTTTTACTAAAATTAGTCTGCACTCCTTCACATCACTCTATATCATTAGTAACATGATTTAATCTTACAATCTCTTACATGCTACTGAAGAAGAATTCGGCTTGGTCCACATTTTTGTGATATGCAATATTTGCAGAAGTATTACACTTGTTACTTGGCGCACAATGTATAAATACTAACAAGTTCTCCACAATCATCCGCACTTTGTGCTTAGCTGTATATCACTGTTACATCTACGAATATCTTGAAGAGATTTTTTAATTGTGCCTAAGGTGACTGACTCAATTTTATTGTTAGATTTCTGCACTTAGTGCTTTACGACCTATTTGTATTGAGATCGTTAGAGGCGGTTCCATTCTTCTGACTAAGTATCAGTCAGATTATCTCATTTTGCCTCCAAAACTATGTAACGTCCATTACACGGTGCTTAACATTACACTAAACAAACAGCTCTACCAAGAGATAAATGTTTCAAATCTTCATGATATGAATTTGTACAGAGTGGTAATTAACAATTTTTAGTAAAATTTCGTGTTTAGTTGTTTGTTGATTCCCACGATCGAGGTTCGGGATTTTTAAAACCGTTAAGCGTGTCCACTGAATTCTATCAAAATCTAAGCAAATGGGTTATGTTTCAAAATTCCAATATCGGCTTCTATAGACACCCTGCTTCGGTCGGCAAAGACAGACGGAACATCACATGTTAAAGACCTCGCCGCTATTACAACGGCCCGCTGAATGTTGCGCATTTCAAAACCTCCGTAAAACACATCATGTCTTGGCCATAGCAGCTACGCATATAAGACGAAGAGCAGTAACAGAACTGAGAGGAATAAGTGGGGAAAAATCTCAAGGAACCTATATTTGATTATGAAGTAATACGGGTCTCCATTAGTAGATACGCTAAAGGCAGATAAGCTAAGAACCTAAGGAAGGTTAAACCGAAGAAGCTACTTCGGCGTACGCAGCGAGTAATTCTGTTCAGACTAACTGGGGCTTACAGAACAACGTCCACAGATGCACTAACGGTTATACTCGGCAGCTGGTCACTTGATCTGGAAGTAAGGAAGATAGGAGCGTTATAATGGAAATAATTGTATGGAACGATGAAAGCAAAAATATATTTGGGACGCGCTGATCAATAAATGGCAGCAAATATGGACCAGCATCAATGCGTGCAGAAGGACCTTCGATATTCTTCCTTGTGTGAAAGCGGGAATCAACATGACTCACCTACAACGATCTCCATCGCACGTACACTACATATCTGGCCACGACTCATGCAACAGTTTCCTAGAACAGAGAGAAAGAAACAAACAGTTGCATATGTGGCTATGTACATCCCTAGCGCGTGGTATGGGAATGTAAACAAACCGAAGAATCAAAAACGTACCTACAAATACAACTTCAAAATAGACGAATTGCCGGCTTCGGTAACGTAGGGGCTAGAGTGCTAGCTCCGCGTGCCGAAGGCCGCCGGTTCGAATCCAGCCGCGCGCATGGATGTTTAAGTGTTGTGTGTCTGTGTGAATGTCCTGTCCGTCCTGTGGCGTCCATACATTGTAAAACTGCAATATATATACTGGATGACGACTTATACACAGAAAGAAAAAAAATATCCGAATATGCGATATATAACAAGATACTGGGCTCTGTCACATGATGGATGAAGCCGCTAATCTTGCATCGCTGCGCGAGAAGGCAAACGAAATTGGCTCAACGTTGAAGACGCCGCGAGCAGGCACCATCAGAAAAGGAAGAAATTCAAGGGGAAAAGAACGACCAAATTGTAATTAGAAGCACTGTCTACGACTGAGGCTGCGCTTGCACAAGGAAGACGGCTAAGATGCCATTCATCGCAGCACCTCTGGAAACCAAGGGTCAGAGAGCAGCCTAGTCTGATTCCAGGAGAAAAATCCTGACGTGGAAGTGGGTGGTTCCAAGAACAATATCGGAGAAGGCCTACGTGACTGATGGAACTTGATGTTCAGCACGTCAGCAGTCGCCCTGCAGCATCAGCAGAGACAGGCGGCGGCCTGAATGTTGGAGCAGGCCAGCAGTGATGCAGTAAAGAACATTCGTTTAGAGACGGTTTATTGATTAGTAGTATAAAAATACATAAATACTCTCTGTTTTTGGTGTGCAGAAATTAGTGTAGATGGTAGATTAATCTAGTCGAATACTGTAGAACCGTTAAATTCTTAAAATAACTATTAAAATACAAACAAGAAAGTAATTTGCTACCGACATTGTAGAAACTAAGTGCCTACTTTAAACAATAAGGCAGTAGGTTATGTAAAGTTAGAAAATAAAAAAAATTACAAAGCACCTCCACCAAGGCTGAAATCAAGAAAGAGCATCATGCGGACAACTGACACAATCCAGTCATCACCAGGACAGAACCATGGCATCTGGAGAACATTGGTAGGATGTCATGAAGGAACTTGCTGCTGGCTACAATCTTCCCTCTGCCACTCGGAAGGACTTGAAGACTCGCAATCGGTTTATCACGGCACAAGGTGAAACAGAAGAAATGGGGTTACGTTGTTCGAGACGAAATTTGTGAGGAACCACAGGATTCACCACATCTTTTCGAATGCAGAACGTTGGGTGGCCGGGTAGATTAGATGGTTTATTCACTGCAGATGACAAGGCCAACAGTGACTCTGAATTCCAGTCGTCACATTCCATTTCAATTTATCAGTGTATGATTGTTTATTTGTTAATTCATATTTCTTTCAACTCTTATATTGAATTCTTTTCTTGAAACTAAACTTCGTAAGCTCATGTCGTGGGTATGAAAAATTTCCAACATTGCCAATATTTTGATGACTGAAAGTGGTTAAATACTATTCCAAGAGCTATTTAAAAAAAAATGATATACATAAAATTCCGCTTTCGCTGCACTAATAAACTCATAGTTAAACGATTCTAACACTCAACTAAAATGTGAATTGACAGCGTAAAACAAAATTCAGTGTACAATATGACATTACTTTCCCTGGAAGCATGCGCAACACGAGACACCGAGAATTCCGAATCTTATAACCTTCAGCGACAACTCAATATCGAATGTACCAAGGAAAAAAAGAAAAGGTGTTTTATCCTTCTCTCTTAGTAATTCAGAATAGGATGTGATGATCCATGTTTTCTGTTTGTCGCGAACAGGGTTGGTCGAGGTATTGAGCTCCCGCTTCCATCTGTTGTCATCATTTTTCAACTTCGACCAGTCAGGGCAAAAGCATTCGCCCTTTCATTTATCAATCCAACGAGCCGTGCGTTTATACTTGTCTGACTTGGTTTCAAAAGCGATGAGCATGCGGTTTGAATCGTCGCAACGAGTATCTAGAAATCGCAAGTATTGTTGCAAACGTTGCCCGTATAGTTCCGTTACTACAAAAATAATAACTCTTTAAACGTCTTGTATTCCTGAGCATTGACCTTTCAAAACGTTTTCAGTAACTAGGTTTTGAAACCTTCGTACGAAACGTCGTCCAGAATGAGGGAAACGGTAACAACCCTTACTGTTTTTTGTAAAGATTTTGATGATTTACTAGAATTTCCAGAGTTTGCAATGTGTCTTTATCTGAAATAGGGAACTTCAATCACAACTCGACCCCAAATTACTCAGTTTTTAAAGAAGTTCTGCTAGTTAGGAATTAAAGAAGGCTCATATTCATTCATCCGTGCCAATCTTGTGATAAAGAGTAGTATGCATTTTGGCTAAACTGAACAAGCTCAACTTTTTTTATTATTTATTTTGTTCAGTTTCTGGTTTATCAGTTTCACATGATACAAATCGTCCTTATCTGAACATGAATAGAAAGGTGTAGCCTATAAAGTGATAATGGATTGAAGAGTTAAGAATCTAATAATATAAACAGGATTATTTTTTATTTCAATCTAACAGCCGATAAAGCTTTCTGCCTGGTGTACTATGATATTCCAAGAGTAGCATTTAGCATTACTCACTTCAAACCCGAATGGATTACGTTCTGTTAGTATTATTTTTATTTTACTTCTTCTAACGTCTGTAATAAAGAGCGATGAATTTACATATTGTAGTTTGTTTCCTTGCGGCTAGAGGGAAGTTGCAGCTGTTAGTATATTACCCGTTCCACTGGTATTAAAATGTTTATTATGTCAAATAATACGTTAACATAACTAACAAATGACACCACACCATCTGCACTATTGGTATTAGAAAAACTTGTACAGAGACAATATGTCTATATATAGTAGCAAAATAATTACACCACCTGCACTATCAGTATTATTACAAAATTGTATGGAACTAGTATGCCGAATAATAACGTAACAAAATCATCAATGGTCATCTCAACATATGTACTATTGTTACGAATAAAAATTGTATAGAACTATTATGTCAAAATAATATTGTAATACAACAATTGTATAGGACTATTATGCCAAAATAATATCGTAAAACAACAATTGTAATCTGGCTGTATGGTCGTTAGACCAAAAGCCATACAAATAAATAAATTTAAAAAAAGAGGGAAGTTACGTAGATGCTGAAGATAGTCACTTCTGGTATTAACTTGTGGAAGAACAATAGCACAAGCCTCAGTTGAGTTAGAGATTTTATGCATTACCACACGTTATCTCTGGTAGAAAAACAATTCAAGTGTACTTTGTTTCAATAATTGTTTATTGCAACAGAATATAACTGACCCAAGTGCAGTTGTATTGCTGTCAATTTTCTGTCAGTTTTGTGATGTAACTGTGCTTTCATTCGTTGTTCTCTTCAATATAATACCCCATTTGCAATGACATAATTGTTCTTTAAATCATTAACTATTAATTTTAGGCTGTGTAAATGTACCCAAAAGATTATGCAACTTGTTCTTTCTTCTCGTGAACATTGACGGACCAGCCAAGAAACTGAAATATCTGCCCAAAAAACTGAACATTCAGCAAACACATCCTGCCGTTAATCACAGCACAAATGTTAAGGTATCAAGTATCTGTGATTCCTACTTGCTATAGCAGTAAAATAATTGGTGCTTCAAAGTTAATTTTGGGAAAAATTAATAGATAATTGTTTGATGACAGTAGCATTGAAGAAACTGAAGATAAAAGGAACCACGAGGTTTATTTTGTTGAGGATCTAGTGCTAATCATGAACCCCTAAGTAGCTCTGATGAATTAAAGACAATTGGGCATAAATAATTTCTTCTTACAAATATTTTAAATGCTTCGAATTCCCTCCCCAAACCCCTGCCCCCCCACCCCCTCAAGTTATTAAAGGTAGGAAAAAGGCACGGAATGTGAGAACCAGCATCTTTGAAACGGCAGCGGGATTTTCTAATTTATGTTGGGAAAAGGCTTTCAACTTTTCAATGGTCGACAGACACTAAGGCCAATGAATTCAAGATAAAAGAAGTTCGACTACTGCGTTTAAAAAAGGGATTATATGCATTTAAGTTCAAAACCAACAATCAGCATTCAGAGTGGAAAATGGAAAATTTCAATATACCAGAAGGCTTTAGTGTCCCTTTCTGTACTCCTCGGGATTTACTATTTTATAAACAGTTTTATTAACTATCACAAAATAAATGATTATGGGTGGGGTTCTCTTCCGAAGTGGTCCTTCACATTAATACAAGTGAAACATAATATATTAAAAAGAAACATACTGATTTTATTGATTTTATACATAGAAGGCAAATTTTATTCGGTGAAACAATTACTTGAATGGGTAAATGGTTGTTCCCTCTCAGGTAGTGTAATTTACAGTTCATGAGTTCTTTAATTTTTGGAGCTCATTGTGGTCTCTGTAGACGATTGCGTTAACGTAATGTTGAGCAGCGAAGGTCATGCGAAGAGTCGTGTCGGTGACCTGCGAGGAGAACTGTATCGAGCTGATCGGGCGTGTTTTCGGCAGGCCCCAGGTAGTCTCATCAGCTGAGCCGAGGGTGGGCCAAGCGTCTGGTGTCTCTCATGTCAAACAGCGCCGTTGTCGGTGACCCAGGAGGCCCTCAGCACTGCGCCAGAGATGATGGCTCCGTCTTGCCGCGCCGAAAACCAAGTGTCCGTCCCCCTGTCTTACATCGAGTCCGTCTCTATCCATTATACCTCCCTCGTTGACTCGCCTTGGGGGGAGCTCGTTCCCCTACTTGAGGAGCGTCTTGCTTGTTCCTCCAGAGTAGAGGTGGGCAAAGTGACTCACTAAAAAGAACGGCGCTCATTTCATCACTCAGTGAAAACAACTAAATCTTTTGAACGGTTCATTAGCTTACTTAAATAAAAAGAATGGTTATTTCCTTTTTGAGAGTACTATGTGTTTGTTTTATTTACATTTAGATTGATTTCGTTCGTTAATCTCACAGGCGATTAATTTCATTTATTTTTCTATTTATCCTGAAATATTTTTCCCCTCTAAAATACTACCGTATTATTTTCGCGAAGAAAAGGCCATTTCAAAGCGTCAAACAAATACTTTTTGGGTTGCTGGGAATTTTTGAGAGGGTGGTTTTATAATAATGAAGCATGGTTAATTTTACATTAATTTATTTATAGGTACAAACACAAAGTAGTACCACTTTCACAAATCCTTTTTCCTTAAATCGAATGCAAGTTACTATAAAAAAAAAATATTTGAGACTTTTTTCGTTCAGCAGCTTACTTCCTATTTCTGTGCAAATTTCCCAGATTTGGAAGACTGGTTCACTCGCAAACGACACATCTTTAATGCAAAACAATGAAAAAATATAAAAAAATACATCGCGTCACGATTGTGTTTAAACGTGTGGAATGGTCATTTAAACACATCTGAGCCGTAATTGTGATTACGAACGTAACAGAGCATATAGCACAATACAAGTTTTCATAGAGAAAGAGAGAAGCGGATCGGTACAACAGTCAGACTAGAACGATCAACGAACTAGCTCACCACTGGCGCTGCTGAGCGCTGGAATGAAGAGCGACTCACCCGCTGCCAGAAAGAAAAGAATGTAGAACGAATTAACGAACTAGTTCTTCTGGATCTGTAGAGCGGAGCCCATAAAAAAATTACCGGTGTGGTGGTGTAGAACAGAGAAGGAACGTGGGTGGATGGGACAGCTGTCGGGCGATGCGGGGCGGACACTGATAAAGCCTAAACTTATTGTTGGTGCTCATTCCATTGAAGTTAGTTCAAACGAGACCTCCTATGGCTCGACATCCTGGCCAAACAAACGGCTCAGAGGCTCCAAGAAGAACAACCGTTCACCTTTGATGAGAGACAGCTCACTCACTCTTTCAGAAGAACTGTTCAAAAGAACTGGTTCACTCGCGAACGACACATCTCTAATCAAGAGGCTCTCAGCTATAAGAACGTTTGTGAAGTGCATGTAAATCAGCGTTAAACGACATTATGAGGTTATCTTCGTGTGCGACTACCACGACAAGGAATTTGTATGACGGTGTTACAATGCTGCTTGCTTCAGAGCCAATGAAAAGAATTGCTTGAGCAATTATTTGAGGGTTTTTCGATCTTGCTGAAAAATTTGTCCAACATCCTATAAAAACCTTAACTGTGACATACACACTGTTTCCTCCCACGTGGAGGATTGTGTAAACAGCTGGCTAGTGTGGGGGTGAGGAGAGGAACTATGTCCTGCCCAGAGACAGGGGCGGCCTTAGGGGGTGGCGAGCAGGGCAACCGCCCTGGGCCTCGCTCAACAACCCGACCAGAAAAATGTTTACAGTTAAAAAAATTATTTTATCCTTAGCTGTTACTTATAACAATTAAAAAGTTTGTTAATACGTTTTAAAGTATATATTGATAATAATAAGTGCCATGATTTATTCAATATCACATTTGTATAGAAGAAAGATTAATGGTATCAAAATTAATTATCAGTAAATAATATTTTTTTTGTAATTTTACTCTAAAACATGATTGGAAAATTCAATACTATTTGAATTTCACGCCTCGCGCATCAGAAAACTCACTCGAACGCTCTGTTTTGTTACTTTCATCGTGTTTTCGATTTACGCTAGGGGAATTTTCGTGTTTCATTTCGTTAGTTAACTCTTGTCACCTTACGCTTATTTTGCTAGCAGCTGTTAGTTCGAGCCACATTTGAGCAATACTGGTCCCCACCGTCACCGCACCGACGGATGGCCAAGTGAGGGCCCGCTCCTCTCGCGTCCACTCTTGTCCGTACCTCGTCCTTGTAACGGTCATGTTCTTACTTCGTCTTCAGTCTTCTTAAGGTTTTCGCGTGTTTGTTTCACGGAATCAGGGTTCAAAAATCTCCGTAAAAGTGACTTGCGTAAGACACTTTATAATCTACAAAAGTAATAAAGTACGTCAAAATACATTATTAACCTCACTCACGTTATCACCTCACTGACATACAAACTCAATCTTCAAAAACCATTATTGAAAGTCTTTCTCACACTATACTGGATTGAAAGAATTTATCGTTTCTGGACGCAATCACACTGGAATGTCAAACGTCAATCACTTCGCACTTGACGTGTTTCTTCTATTTGTGGTTACTTTCGATTAATTCGATATTTTGTTAATAATAAAGAATGAGATCATTATATATGTCAATTTAAATACAGACTGTAAAGATACCGTATAAAATTTCATGTAGTCTTAAAGACATAGTCACAGAGTTTCTTTGACAAATTAATGCTTTGCCAGAGATAAAATTCAATTATAACGCAGGTAAAAGTTGCAACGAAGACTGAGATTTTAACTGGGAATCTTCCACACCACAATCGCACGCCGTAGGCATCTAAGACGTTTGGATAAATTTATAAGTAAAGAAAAATATGTTTCAAGCATAATAAAATAAATGTATTCTTTTTCTATACAACGCACTTTGTCTCTACTATCCCAAAACAGAAAAAAACATCTACCTTTGTCACAGTATGTGATGTATGATGAAATGAAATTTTACAAATACTTTAGAACAGGGTTTCTCAAAGTGGGGTACACGAACCCTTAGGGGTTCACCAATTGAACGTAGTGGGATCG
Source organism: Vandiemenella viatica (assembly GCA_031002005.1). Classification (NCBI taxonomy): domain Eukaryota; kingdom Metazoa; phylum Arthropoda; class Insecta; order Orthoptera; family Morabidae; genus Vandiemenella; species Vandiemenella viatica. Next base: position 269,057,448 of record CM061921.1, read on the forward strand.
CGACAGTGCAACACGCAATATGGTGAATAGAGATTGAAAATGACCAAAATTGCTCCTAAAATCGACTCAACTTGCGACAAGAAACAAGCCCAACCATCAAATTAATTAATAGCATATTGCTCTTTGTGACTGTATTACTTTTTTAGACAAAAAGTACTTACTTGAAAAAAAAAGTTTTTCAAAGGATTCGCCCTTGTTTATGACATTTTATAGGGATACGTGGAGCTATGAGTGTGAGAAATCATGCTTTAGATTCTATATTTTACAACCAACTTATCAACATGGAAGTGAGGTTGAAGAAAAGAAACTTTTTTAAGGTAATCGATAACACGAAAACAACATTATGCCATAAAGGACTGAAAATTTCCGAACTGCTTCCTCCAAGTGTCGTAGGACACGCCGTGTCGTTTGAACTAACTTCAATCGAGTGAGCGTCAATAATAAGAGAAGTGTCGTTGCAGTGACTGTGCGGATTAGTACTAAGCCGCGTTCCCACGACGCGTCCCTCGGCGCGTGGTTGTGGACGCCTTTCATCTTTGCCGCATATGCTAGCAGGGACGGTGCTCCTTGACCCACCGCCAGGCGGTAAAAGATGAAAGGAGCGTGCTACCACACCACGCGCCGTGGGAATGCGGCTTTTATCTACTGTGGCCCAATCTGAAAGCTTTTCAAAATCGTTTTTAGGGCATACATCTTTCAGTAAGTAAATAAAAATTAAATGATAATAAGTTTTAGTGAATCTTACGTTATTAACATTACTTACAGTAAATAGTGAGTTGTAAAACCACTTGTAAATTATTTCTGAGTTAGTTTTACACGCAAAACAAGATTTATGAAATTACTTTGTGTGATCGTAATGCCGGTAGAAAATTTGAGTCGGGTAGTTCAAAAAATAAATGAGCATTCAAAAGAAAACTGGTGCTTTCATTATTTTAATCATAGGAAAAGCCACAAATATTATTGTTAAATCCCTGCGTATATCTTTCAATGCATTTATGTACCTTAATTTATCGTCATTACTAATTTTTCGTTTTATTAACTTTTAGAAATATTGTAACATAATATTTTAAAATTCAAAATTTATTTATTTATAACTTTTGTACTGCTCGTCAACATAAGAAATACCTACTTTCTGTTCACACATTTTGCACAAAGGACAAGGGCCTCGCAAAAATCTGCCGCCCGGACCTCGCAATGGTTAAGGCCGCCACTGCCCAGAGACAAACCATACCTCTAAGAATTGACGTTCTTAATCGAAGGTATGCATTGCCATCTGTCTGCGAAACAAGTATTATGTATGATAAGTGTTTTTTGTTTGTGAAATGTGTTATTTATTTATGACACTGAGATCGGCGACAGACCCAGCGTTCACCAAGGGCAACCTTTAGTCAACTTTTACCGACAACAACCAATTAAATGAAATACTACAGTAGTTTTAAGCCAATTGTTGATGCATGTTGCGTCTGGTTTAGTAACTGTTTATGAGGTATTGTACTCGCATCATCTTTATAATCATTTAATGTTCTATTTGTTTTTTTCTTCTTTAATTCTTATAAATGTACCTATTTTTAATCTTTCTTTAAATATATCGTTAAATGGCTGCAAAAAATCACAAATTGCTATTAACATTATATTCGATATCGTTTATAAAAATTGAGAAAAGAAGTGTCCCTTTGTTACTTCCTTGAGGAACGCCCTAAGTAACTTTTAGATTAGAGAAGACTTCCCAATCGACAACGGCATACTGCGACCGACCAGTTAGACAATCTCTTATCCAATCACAAATCTGATCCGATTTACGGTATGCTTCAACCTTCGCTAAAAGACAGTTGTGTGGTGCAGAGTCGAAAGCTTTCTGAAAAACCAAAATATATACATAACTTATATCAACTTGTGAACCTGTATAAATAACTTTTATTATGCTATGCGAAAATAGGGCCAACTGTGTTTCAGACAATCTGTTCTTCCGAATTCGTGTTCTTGTAGGGTCTATATAGCATACTCCAGAACTCTAATGCAAACAGATGTTATAGATATGGGTGTTCGATAATTCCTAGGATCCCTCCGATCTCCTTTCTTGAAAATGGGAACTACATGTGCAATTTTCCAATAGGTGCCATAATGCAAATAATGTGTTGTGGCCATTTTCAAGAATCCAGAACGCATTGTAGTGGTTTTTTTGCTCAATTAATCGTTTTCCGTCTGTAGACATAAACTGTGCTGATGTGAGCAGTAATTTTGTCTACTTAAATCATGGATGGTAAAAATTATTTATAGCACACTCTAAGTTTACTACTACAAAATTACCCATACAGCTTGCTGGTAATTACTTAATCATCACCACCATTTTAACATCAGGAATGGATTGTATCAAAGTTGTTTACACATGGTTTGTGCAGTTTGCATGTAATGTTAATTATGTGTTAGTATATTTGTATTTGTTGGTCCCTTAGCATCATATACAGTACAAAGTACAAATGATATGGGACAAGTCAAAAATAGTCTGTACACATACAAACACACACAAAACACACACAAACACATTCTCACACTTTATCTAGTCTGTGGCTACCTACAAGATACAAGTTTGATAAAGACAAAAAAAAATTATACTTAAAAATGTACATGTAACACCTGTTTAGTATCATTTTTCACCATTTACGTTTAAGATAATCACTGTTATTTAAAACTAACATTTCGTTTGCAAATACTCATCAATAGCAGTGGTTGATGAGTATGGACTCCTTCAGTCCTGAAATGAATTTAGTTTTTTCTCTTTCCGACTTGATCTTTTGTGGTAGATTATTAAATAATATGATTCCTGTATGAAGTAGTCCTTTCTGACAGTGGGTAGTATTTGTTTGTGGTATATGTAAGAGTATTGTCTGTCTAGTATTATGTGTGTGCACATCATTGTTTGTTTGTGGTGTATTCCCAGAAGCATCCATATTTTTTTTATGAATGTTACAGTTTCCAGTATATATGCACAGGGCTGTTCTTTTTTTTTAACAGCAAGGTCTTTAGAGATGGGAAAGGATGGGGGGGCAAGGAATAGGAAGGAATTCGGCCATGGCCTTTTGAAGGAAACATCCCGGCATTTGCCTGAGGTGATTTGGGAAACCATGGAAAGCCCAAATCTGGATGCCCGGACGGGGATTCGAACCACCGTCCTCCCGAGTGCAAGGCCAGAATGCTAAGAATAAAAGTCTACATGAGCTTCTACCTTGTACCCCTTCCATAATACTAATTATTTTTTTCCTGCATTTTGAAGCACTTGGTGGGGAGTTTCCCTTGAATATAATACCAAGCCTTAATAATAAGTGCACATTTGCAAAATAAATATTCCTAATTGTTTCATTTTATATGCAACCAACTAATATTCTCATCATGTAGCAGATGGTATTTAGTTGTTCAATACGTGTGTTACATTTTAAATTCTCTTGTATCCATACACCTAGAACTTTTTGTTTTTTTACATTTTAAGTAGTTCATCACAGAGTTTTACTGTAGGTACTGGGGTATCTAAATTGGTTTTGTCCTCACGAGCATGGCAAGTGTTTTTTCTATGTTTATTATTAGCTTGTTCTGAGGAAATCAGTTCAAAATGTTTTTAGAACAGTGTTCAAAAGTTTTCGCTAATTGTTCTTTAGCACATTCTTTCATTAATATGCTGGTGTCATCTGCAATTTTAATATACTTTTGGCAGTTATTTGTTGTTTCTACAACATTTATATATAAGGATGTGTGGTACAAAGGCAAGTGCAATATGAAAACAATCAGCGACAGGGTAAGTAAACGGATCACTTACCAAAGTTGGAGGCAAGATGCCTGCATTTAACAAAAAAAAATAGTAATAATGATTTAAAAAAATTGGTATTTTGAGTACCGGTAACCCATTATTTATTTAATGAAGAAACACATATCAAGGTCACTGGGTATGCATGTAATGAATCTTACCATTTAAATTGAAATAGTTTTTTGATGACCATTGGAAAAAAGTAAGTGTGTTGGTAACTAATTATGAAACAAAGTAATAAATTTGGAATGCTAATGCCAGAGGAGGTAACTAATAAACAATAAAATTCACAGCAGTTGTAATAATGGGGAAAGATATGAATATATATGTTAATAATTTAAAGCTCTTTAAGAATTAACAATAGATAAATAAAGGAACTAAATATTACTAGTGATGGATTTCCAGCAGGTGATTGTCTGATGTCAAGAACAAGTTGACAAGTTAATTCCCGTCTACACAGTTAAGATGGGGTAGTTGTTTGTGGAAATATTCTGATAGCTCTAACAGTGAAGCAATTGTAGCTGTATAACTTGTCTTGGACTGTCACTGGGTGGAATGGGTTACTGGTTTAAACTATTTGCCTGTGACAAATCATACTATTGAACAGCTGCTTTGGTGGTGACGTGTTTTTTTTCTTTTCTTTTTTTTTTCTTTATAATATTGGCTTTGCCACCAACCATTAGCGATAACCATTCCCTCTGCCTTGATACCCCTATATATAAATCGGCCTCAAGCTCTGGTGACACGTCCCTATTGGAAAACACATCACAATAACTATAAAATATTTTTTAACTCTTGGAGTAATATAAATTATCAAACTATTTATTATTGTTGTTGTTAATAAGTTTTGTTTTATTAGTTACCTCCATTAATGTTATGTTTCTGAAGTTTCTTTTAAGCACATGCATCAAGACATTTAAGTCTGATTCATTAAAAAAAAAAGTTTAGTTTGTAAGTATGATACATTGCTGAAAAGAAATTACTGTGGAGGGATATACATTGTTAAGTATTTTTGATTAACTTTCTTATTCCCTGTGTGTAGCTGTGTAAAACCCGAACCCTTTCATGACCACAATCTTATAATGGAATGTCAGAATTTTTTTAATGTTTAATTTGGAGCTTATTGGACTGACTTTGACATCTGTTGCTAAAGTAGTCAGTGAACTGTATAGTCATTAAATCTTCATGCTAATCCAGAATTTCTCACTTTTCCAGCAATCAACGATTTATCTGTCTTCTTTGAGCAAATTTGAGTGAATATTCATACTTTGTATCAGTGGCGGATCCACGGGGGGCTAGGGAATTCAGGCCCCCTCCCAAAAAAGTATTTTGGTCTACCTCCAACATCGGTAATTTTTTAGATTTGGTGCCACTGCTTTGTATGATTTGTCAGTTCTTTATTAAATGATTGTCGGCTGACTTCCCATTGGCACTTTCTGTTAGAAAGTTTACAGTTTCCTATTTTATGTTACTGTCTCACTCTTCTTTTACCTCTCCAGCTAATAACTTATAAGATGGTCAACATTTTTTTTTTTTTTTACACTGTGGTGACTCAGCAAATGAGGTACAGTGTTATTTCTATCATAGAAGCTACTTCTTTATAACCCTTTATTGCTTATGGGCCTTCGTCTTGTCGAGATCATTAGAGGCGGGAAAGGACTGGTGGGAAGGAACAGTAAGGAAGTTGGGAGTTGGCCATGGCCTTTAAATGGAACCATCCCGGCGTTGGCGTGGAGTGATTTTGATAAACCATAGGAAACCCAAATCTGGATGGCCAAATGGGAATTCAAACCCATGTCCTCCTGAATACTAGGCCAGAACATTAATCATTTACTCACCACACTTGGTGAATCATCCTTAATAATATAGTACTCTCTATTGTTCTTTGTTAGTGTAAGAATGTCTTGATTTCTGTACTAAAGTTGTTCCTGTAAAAATGTAAATTCTTCAAAAGACTATTTTTTTTAACTTATCGTGAAAACATAAATTGACTCCCCAGAAGTTAAACAGTGACTGCTTATTTATTTTACTGTTCACAAATACAATAAAATACAGTACATTAATCCCAATATAAAAGCCCAGCTCTGTGGGATGTGTAAAGTTGTCAATTTACAGTTAAAAATGTTCACCACAACACAATATATACAACAGGAGATGTACGGTTATAGCATACATGGTACATTAATTATTTCAACTACATTTCCACAAACTACTGGCTGTTGTTTTGTAGATACCATAGAAATAAATTCTTTGACAGAGTAGAAGGAGCTGTCAATTAAAAACTTTCAATTTTTTCCTGAATTTAAACTTATCATCTGCCAGACATTTAACATGTGTTGGGAGCTTATTGCATATATGTATCCCTGAATATTGGACCCCTTTTTAAACAAATGATGACAACTTTTAATCTTTGTGAAGATTATTTTTACTTCTAGTGCCATAATTGTGTATTTTACTATGTGTTTCAAACAAAATATAATCTTTTACTACAAAGGAAATTAATTTGTATATATACTCAGCCACCAACGTTAAAATCCCTAACTTCTAAAATAGCTCTCTACTTGAAGTTCTACTGCTAACCCCACACACAAATCTTATTGCCCGCTATTGGGATTTTGAATTTTATTTCTATATATTAGTCCCTTAGCATCATATATAGTACATAGTCAAAATTAGTCTGTACACAGACAGACATGCATGTACGCTCTCTATCTCTCTCTATCTCTCTCTCTCTCTCTCTCTCTCACACACACACACACACACACACTAAACATTTTATCAATCCTGTGATTGCTCATAAGATATCTGTACAAGTTTGATAAAAACACAACATTTATAATTACAAATAACACAAGTTTTATATGATTTTTCACTATATAAGTCTATCATTTGGTTTGCAGATACTCAGCAATACTGTAGAAACAGTAGTTGAGCAAGTACTTCTTCAGTCCAGCAGTGAATCAGTGAATTTTGTATTTTCTTTTACAGATTCGATCTTTTTTTTTTATGCAAGCCTCCATCCCTTCCTATCTTGTGCTAACCTCTTCGTCTCTACATATCCCCTGCAGCCCACGTCCTCAATCATCTGCTTCAAATATTCTAATCTCTGTCTTCCTCTACAGTTCTTATCTTTGACTGTTCCCTCCACAAGCAAATTAACTAATGCATCTTAACTCAAAATATGACCTACCAGCCTATCTCTTCTTTCTGTAAGCTTCTTCCACAAACTTCTTTCCTCACCCATCGTTTCCAAAACTCCTTCATTTCTTACTTTGTCTGTCCACTTAATTTTCAGCATTCTTCTGTAGCACCACATTTCAAATGCTCCAATTTTCCTTCTTTCCGGTATTCCTAAAGTCCATGTTTCACTACCGTAAAGTGCTGTACTCCATACGTAGAGTTTTAAAAAGTTTTTTCTAATTCCTAGATCAATATTTGAAACTAAAAGATTTCTCTTTTTCATGAAGGCTCTTTTTGCTAGTGCTATTCTGCTTTTAACATCATTCTTGCTTCGGCCATCGGTTGTAATTTTGCTTCCTAAGTAACAGAATTCACTTACTTCTCCAATTGCATCTGATCCTATTTTTATATTTAATCTACTAGTATTGGTATCATTTCTGCTACATTTCATCACTTTAGTCTTGCTTTGATTATATTCAGTCCAAAATCTTCCTTCAGTATTTTTTTCATGCCATTCAGTAATTTCTCAATGTCCTAAGGATTTTCTGCTAACAAGACAATCATCAGCAAATTGTAGCATACTGATTTTTTCTCCCTGAACACTTATGCCACATGGAAATTTTTCTTTTACTTTCTTTATTGCTTCCTCTACATACAAGTTGAAAATTAATGGGGATAGACTACAACCTTGTCTCACACCCTTTTTAACTGATTCTTGTCTCTTATGATTCTCTACTTTTATTACAGCCACTTGATTCTTATATAGTTTATAAAGTATTCTTCTATCTCGATACTTTATACTTGACTTCTTTAAAATTTTGAACATCTTGTCCCACCTAACATTATCAAAAGCTTTTCCTAAATCAACAAATGCCATAAAAGTGTTTTTGTTTTTCTTGATCCACCCTTGAAGTATTAATCTTAAAGCTGTGATTTTTCCTAAACCCAAACAGATCTTCAGCTACTATGTCTTCTACTATCCTTTCTGTATATTATTCTGGTCAGTAATTTTGAAGCAAGTGATGTTAGACTAATGGTGCGCTAATTCTCACATTTGTCGGCTTGTGTTTTCTTCGGAAGTGTGAACATGATATTTTTATTAAAATCAGTTCGAATGTCTCCTGTTTCATAACTATTTGATATCGGCTTGAATAATCTTTCGATTCCTTCTTCCCCTAGGGATTTAAGAAGTTCTGCAGGGATCTCATCAATTCCAATTGCCTTATTTGCTTTCAAGTCATTCAGAGATTTATTAAATTCTGTCCTCAAAACAGGATCTCCTAAGTCATCAATGTCGACATCGCCTTCCTTTTCCATTACACTATTGTTCAAGTCATCCCCAATATACAGTTTCTCAATGTATTCCTTCCATCAGTTAGCTTTATCTTCTGAGCTTAAAAGAGATTTCCCATCGGCAGCTTTAATGTTCATACCTCTTTTCTTCATTTCTCCAAAATTCTGTTTGATCTTTCTATATGCAATATCTACTTTACCTACAACCATTTCCTTTTCTACTTCTTCACATTTTTCTTGTAGCCATTTTTCTTTTGCTATTTTGTATTTCCTGTTTATTTGATTTCTAAATTGCCTGTACTGCTCTCTTCCTGTTTCATCCTGAGCATTTTTGTACCTTCTCCTCTGATCCATCAGTTCCAAAATTTCTTCTGTGATCGAAGGTTTTCGGGCAGCTTGTTCCCTAAAGCCTAATGTTTCTTTACCAGCTTTCATTAATTCGGTCTTTAATGCATTCCATTCGTCCTCAGTTACAATCCTTTCAAAGTTACTTCTTGGACCTAAGTCTACCATTTCTCCACATTTTTCTCTCATACTAGATTGTTTCATTTCTTCCAGTCTGTTCTGTCTATACTGCTTCCTTATTTGCTTAAATTTCAGCCTGCACTTCATCACTATCACATTATGGTCAGAGTCTATGTCTGCTCCAGGGTATGCTTTACAGTCTAGAACTTGATTCCTGAATCTCTGTTTGACAATGATATAATCTAGCTGATATCTGCTCTGTATCCCCAGGACGTTTCCAGGTATATATCCTTCTTGCATGGTTCTTAAACAGTGTGTTTGCCACTACTAGCTTATATCTTTCACAAAATTCTAATAATCTGCTTCCTCCCTCATTTCTTTCTCCTAGACCAAAACTTCCTACAGTATTCCCCTCTTTTCCTTCTCCCACTATCGCATTCCAATCACCCATTATTATTAGATTTTCCACCCCCTTCACAAATTGGATTAATTCTTCGATTTCGGTGTACATTTTCTGTATTTCTTCATCATCTTCCTGTGACGTTGGCATGTACACTTGTACTAATATGGTTGGGACGGGCTTAGTTTCTAACCTCATCAAAATAATCCTGTTAATAAACTGTTCATAATAATTCACCCGTTTCCTTACTTTCTTATTCATTACATATCCTACACCAGTGACTCCATGGACTGCTTGTGTGCTAATTATCCTGTGTTCCCCAGACCAGAAATCCTGTGTGTCCTTCCATTTAATCTCGCTAATCCCAAGAACCTCTAACTTAAGTCGTTCCATCTCCCTTTTTAGGTTTTCTAATCTACCTGCCCTATTCCGACTTCTAACATTCCACGTTCTGACTCATAGAATGTTTCTATCCATTCTGATGACTCCTCCCTGAGCAGTCCCCACCCGCAGATCCGATTGGGGGGCTATTTTACCTCCGGAATATTTTACCCATGAAGAAGCCATCATGATATATGTAATTTGAGGGGATTACATGTCCTCGGGATACCCTTTGGGTCTTTAATGCAGTGGTTTCCCGTTGCCTTCTGCATCCCAATGCCGTTGATCATTTCTGATTCTTCCGCCTTTAGGGGCCGTTTCCAACCCCAAGGGCAAGAGGGTGCCCTGAGCCGCTCCTTGCTCTTCTGCCCTCCTTTCGAAGGCCTTTGGCAAGCAGTGGGTGACTCCTTATACCGTGAATCATTCAGTCGCCAGAGACTCGTCCGTGCAAACAGGGTGCAACACATGAAGGAGAGGTTGACATTTGGTTTGAAAAGGTTATTATAGTCTCTCTCAAACCCTTACACCCCAATTTGATCCTATGCGGTAGATTATTAAACATTCTGATTCCCATATTAAGTGGTCCTTTCTGACAGAGGGTAGTATTTGTTTCTGGTAGCTATATGCAAATCTAGTGTCTGTCTAATATTATATGTGTGTACATAATTGTTCGTCTGTTATGTATACCCAGAAGCTTCGGTATTTTTTTTTTTTTTATGAATATTATGGTTTCCAGCACTGGTAGAATTTGCATCTTTCTGAATAAAAGTCTACTTGAGGATTAACTTTGTACCCCATTCATAATCCTAATAATTATTTTCTGCATTTTGGAACATTTGATACTGGCGCGGTTTTTCCGCAAAATATAATACCATCAATGTGTGTGTTCCATTTTATATTCTCTTGTATCCATATTCTGAGAAATTTTACGTTTCCTACATTTTTCAGTAGTTCATCACAGAGTTGATACTGTAGGTACTGGGGTATCTAAATTATTTTTTGTCCTGAAATGTATGGCATGTGTTTTTTCTGTGTTTATTATTAGTTTGCTTTGAGAAAACCAGTTTACAATGTTTTTAAAACTGCGTTCAATGTTTTTAGCTAACTATTCCTTAGTTCATTCCTTCATTAATATGCTGGTGTTATCTACGTATTGAATATACTTTTGGCAGGTATTTGTTGTTTCTAGATCGTTTATATATACTAAGAAAGCAAAGGTCCAAGAATTGACCCTTGCCGTACTCCATATTTCATGTGTTTGCAATGCGAGTGCACGTAGTTTGTGCTGTTGGTAGTCTTAAAACTACATTCAACAATCTGTTTCCGATCATAGAGGTATGACTTTTTCCAATTTTTAGCTACTCCTCTAATTCCTAAATGTTCTAATTTTGTCAGCAAAATATTATGGTCAATTACATCAAATTGGATCAAAGTATTGAGAAATATATGATTGTGTACACAGGAGTAAGGTATGGAAGGCCTTGGAGAACAGAGGAGTTCCCAAATAAACCATTAGGAGAGTGACAGAACTGTACCAAGGAAGTGCGAGTTATGTGAAAATAGTTTAAAGAAGAACAGATTGGCTGAAACAAAGGATTGGACTAAAACAAGGAAGTGCCCTCTCACCAATACTCTATATTGTAATCATGGATGATATAATGCAGAAGGTGGAAATGAGGATGGGAGAGTAAAACATGAAGGTTATGGCTTTTGCAGATGATCTGATGATCTGGGAAGGTAATGAACAGGAAGTGCAGTGACAGTTGTATGTATGGTCAGACAGTGTGGAAGAATATGGCCTGAAATTTAATGTAATGAAATGTGAGTACATGGCAACAACCAGAAAGAAGAATAGAGGATGGCAGGTGAACAACTAAGGTTCGTAAGCAGGTTCAAGTACTTGGGGAGTGTATTAAAGATACGTGGAGGATATGATGGCAAAATAAGTGAAAGAGGAAGACAAGCAGAGTCATTTCTTAGGAGCATTAGAAACCTGATATGGAATAAAGATGTGCCACAGAGAAGCAAGAGAGCAATCTATCATACATACTATGTGCCTATCTTGACATATGCTGCTGAAACATGGACAGTGAAGAAGCGGGGCATCAGCAGGGTACAAGCAAGCGAAATGAAGTTTTTAAGAGTTAGAATGGGAGTTACTAAAATGGACAGGATAAGGAATGAAGTTATTAGATGCACCATAAAAGAGGAACCCCTACAGGAAAGGGTATAGAGGACCAGATTGGGATGGTATGGACATGTAAAGAGAATGCGGAGTCAGAGAATTCCAAGAAAAATCCACAAAATTAAGATGCATGGTAAATGACCAAGAGGAAGACCAAAAGACGGATGGCTGAAAGGAGTGGAGGAGTGTGTATGGAAGAGAGGAGAGGACTGGAACAAGGTGGTGACAGAGAGATGGTGGGAAGAAAGAAGAAAATGGAGAGGCTTGTGCATGAAGCAGACCCGGCCAGTGTCTGGAAATTGTTGAGGATGATGATGATGACATCAAATGCCTTTGAGAGATCCAAGCATATTCTAGACACGTGTCATTTCGCATCAAGTGCCTGCAAGCTTTCTGTACAAAATGAAAAAAGTGCAGTTTCAGTTGATTTATTCTTCCTAAATCAATGTTGAGTATTTGACAGTACTGTAGTTTATTATTTTCTAAAAAGTTCATGAGTCTTTTATGAAATACCTTTTCTAAGATTTGAGAGAAACATGAGAGGTTTGACACTGGACAGTACTTTGACAGGTTTTCATTTTCCCCTTTTTTTTTTAATAGGGGTTTAACTTTTGCTGTTTTAAGCCTATCTCGGAATATTTCACTAGAAAATGAGCTAATTCATATATGAGAAAGATAGGGTAAGCTACTAATTTAACACATTTTTAACAGAAAATCTGGGACATCATCAGTTCCAGATGAAAATTTAGGTTTTAATTCACCAATAATTTTTAATACTTCTTCTTCATTTGTGGGTTGAAAAAAATGGGGTTTATATTATTTTGGCTGACATTAGCTTGAGTGATGATGTTAGACTTATCTTAATCAGGTCTTCAGCAATATTTGAGAAATATATATTAAAGGTGTTATATATTTCTAAAGGATCAGATATTATTTTTTTATTCTCTTGCAGCTGAATGTTATGGCTATCTGCCTGTCTCACTCCTATTTCTTTCTTAACTACTTTCCACATAGCTTTCATTTTATTGGTAGCTGCGGAAATATATCCATCATTTTCTATTTTATTTTATTTTTATGTATATCTTATTAACCTATTAAGAACCTGTTTGTATTTTTTGAAATATTTATCAAATTCTGGCGTTGTTTCCTGTGTTTTTGAAATTTTATGGAATAGTTGTTTCTTTTTTGTAGACATTATTATACCAGCTGTAATCCAGCATTTTGTATTATTTATTACATTTTGCTTTTTTTGCTCTAAGTGGGAACCATATTTCAAAATAGTACAAGAATGTATTAATGAATTAGTCATATTTCTCATTTGTATTTGGGCAACTATACACTGCTTCCCAAGTTTCATTTCTTAAGAGATTATTGAATTGGTTAACCTGTCAATCCTTAAAACTATGCATTTTTACTCTTGCCTGTGTATTAGTTTTAGATTCTAACTTCAATGTTAACATTTGTGCTAAGTGGTCTGAATAGCCTGTATCAAAATTCACTGCATCGTGGCTATAATTACAGCTACTTACAAAAATCCAGTCAATCGTTGTTGATGTATTTTTTGTAATATGTGTAGGTGCTTCTATCAAACTTATAAGATTGAAAGAGGATGTAACCCTCACTTCCCAGCTTTGAGTCTTTGGAAAAATCTATATTACACTCACCACATACAGTTATAGTTTTATTTACTAATGGTAAACGTTTTAGTGTTTCCTCAAACAAGTTAAGAAATATACTATTTTCACCATCTGGAGATCTATATACACAAATAAATATGATTTTGTTTTTTGGGGATGGATATACCTGATATTTCAAAGTGACTTTCTCTAGAATATTTTTTTAGTGAGTTTATTTCCTTAAAATCATTGTCATTTTTAATAAATATACAGTTACCTCCCTGTTTGGATTCACTTCTGCAGAAATGTGTTGCTAAGGTAAAGTTTGGGATGTTTGTTACATTTAGTTGTATAGTATTGAGCCAGTGTTCTGTAAAACATGCAACTGCTACATCTTTAAGCTGTCTTGAGAGAAATAATTCAATTTTAATTTTATAATTTTTAAAAGACTGCACATTATGATGACAAATTTAAAAGTCTCACTTGCTTTTACAGAATGTACATTTGCTCGATCACTTACCTCCTTAGGGACCATGCACAAACTACGTGGCTCGGTCCAGGGGGTGGGGGGGGGGGGGGGGGGGGGGGGGTTTGGCTGGAAGGCTACGCTGGGTTACGTGGGGGGATGGGGGGTTCCAGCCAGACCGCGTAGCTTTCCTTTCATAACATTTTTCACAATTAAAATAAGAAACAGAACTCACAATAGCATTTGAATATTTATTTCCCTCAGTTAATTATCTCCGTATGTAATTTACAATAGCCTGACAAGAGAAAACAGTACAAAATTTCTTGTGCAATTGAAAGGGAAAAAAGCTATGTGCTACGTGGGGGGGGGGGTTAGAGGCAAAAGCCACGTAGGGCTACATGGGGGGAGGGGGTGTTCACAGGAGGCCAAAATGGAGCTACGTGGTTTATGCACGCTCCCTTATTGGTGCCCTCTACCTTACAGACATAGTCTCACTTTAGGTAGAGCTAATGGGATCTCCACTTGCATATGGGTGTTTATCTGAGTGTCAGTCTGTCTGCATGGCAAGCCCAGCATCTCTAGTTGGTTGCTTCTTTAATTTAATTTAACTGCAATGGAGCACGGGCTATGGTGGCAATTTCCCTACATCCCCATCTTCCCCCTATCTTGCACCCACCTACATTTCCCTGTGCAGGTTGATGACCTTGTCACTAGTCTAGGGATGTTTTCTGCTTCTGCTGCTGAGGTAATTGATGTTTCAGCTCCTATGATAACTGTTTCTACATTTGTTTTTTGAGGCACTTTCCAGTCAAGATGTAAAATTTCTTGAGTCTCTAATTCCTTCGTTATGACTTCCAATAATATTCTTGCAATTTCAGCTTTCCCTTTTGTATTAAGATGCTGTCCATGTTTTGTGTAGTATCCTCTATCACTTGGGGTGTTGATAAATTGAGTGTTTTTGAAATATTTCACAACATTGCATAGTTTTCTGTTTGTTTTCACTATTTCTTTAATCACGCAGGACCATTCTGGTAAGTCATACCTCTGTGGTATACCTAATATCAGTACATTTGTATGCCTAATTGACTTCAGAGATTGATTTATTGTTCTAATCGCAATGTCTGCTTCATTTTTTGCAACGTCATTTGCTCCTGCCTATATAACTAAATGGTCTTTTTCTGTTAGTTTCATAATATCATTAATGTTTTCCAGTACTTTGGCCACTGGGGCACCTGCCATAATTTCTCCTCAGATATAAAAGTTTTGGAAATCTCTGTTTCGCATATTTTTGGCAAATCCTCCACCATGGCTGTCTGATAGTATTACCACTTTCAGGTTTGATTTTGTCAGATCTTTTCTCTTTTTTTTCTAGATGGCTTTTTCACAACGTACTGTGTGGTAATTTATTAATGCTCACAAGGAGAGTTTCTGTTTCTAACCCATTAAATCTGTTCGAGGTAATCACTGGTGTCCACTGCCCTGAATATTTTGCTTGCAATGTCACACGTCTGCTCCATGTTTTAGCAACATCCCACCAGTTGTTTACATGTGGATGTCTGGGTTTAACCTCACTTTCCACGTAGTCTCTTGTCTTATCGTTCATACAAAAATCACTTCCCGGGTCATTCAACAGTTGTTTTTCAATTATTAATTTGATGAATTAATACCGTAGTGGCATGTATATCATTTTTCAATGCTTCAACCACTGACTCTTCTTTACCCGTGAAGTGGTTTCCTACCACCTCCGTACCTCCTTTGCTGGACAGGATGCTGCACTCGCATTTATCGTTCACTGATTCAAGCGTAATTGTGCAGTCAATATGTATCCATTTTTGGATAATGGAACACAGTCTAATTCCTATTTTTACTACTTCATGACATAGTATACACCTTATTTACAATATATAATTTATTTTCCATGAGCACCTAGTCACAACATCTATGCGTGCCGCCATCTTCCTAAGATATGCTCTGAACACTTTGTCTCTATGAGTAGAATTGCCCCAGAATATTATTCCATAAGACATTAAGAAGTGAAACTAAGTAAAATAAACTAGTTTCCTCATGCAGAGATCACCTATAGCCGAAATGCAAATGTGGCTGCACCCAATCACTTCAGTAAGTCTGAAACATGTACCTTCCAATTTAAATTATGATCTATATGCAAACCTAGAAATTTCACACATTCTACTTCTTGAATGGACTGGCCTACAAATTTTATGTATATATGTGGTGTTAATCTGCATGAAGTACTGAATTGCATACATTGAGTTTTATCAAATTTTAAAGACAAGTCATTAGCTGTAAACCATTTATTAATAAGGTCAATGACATAATTAGAAATGTATTCCACAGATAAATCTGGAGTATTTTAATTCCTACGTTTGTGTCATCTGCAAATTGGACAAATTTTTGAGTTTTTAGATGCAACACAGGGTAGATCATTTATATATATTAAGAATAATAGTGGCCTCGACATAGAACCCTTAAGTACTCCACATCTGATAAATTCCCACTCAGAAAACAGTGGACCACATAAGGCAGCCTTTAAATTCTCTAGTGACACTTTCTGTGTTCAATTCGGAAGGTAAGAACTAAGCCAGTTATTAACAATGCCATCTATACATAATACTTTAATCTCTGTATCAGGATTTTTTGATCTACACAGTCAAATGCCTTAGGTAAGTCACAAAAAATTCCCATTTATTCCTTCTGAGTGGTGCACAGTACCTGTGGTGGGGGAATGGGAAATAGCATATTAAAAACAGGCATAGGTCATGAAAATAATGGTTGGCAGCGTAGTGGATGGGAAATCTAACAATTAAAATCAGTGAATGCACAAATTGTCTCACAATTGTCTCATTGTGTTATCATTCCTATAAACAGGCCTTTAACCTTCAATGTTTCTTCTTCTGTATACCTTCAACCTTAAACAATTTCGTGCCCACAAATAGCTCTCAACCAACTCCTTTAAACTCTCTCACCTCTAGGTGTTTGATTTACTAAAAATGTAACAGATATGTGTTGCTTATTCTATGACAGTCTACTACAAACTGTCAGACACAAAGTGTTAGTGGGGTCCGTACATAACAGCTCATCCTGAAATTTGACCGTTTGTGTGGCCTATGAATATTCTGTCTCTCAGTCCCCATCCAGCTGATAACCTCAGCAGGAGAAGGTAGGATTGAAATACTGTTTACTGTTCCAAATAAATTTCCAGCTCTGTATTCTGAAAATAATTACATCACTTGGTGACAAATATATAGCAATGAAACTTCTTCTCTGAAAATTAATTAATTACAGGTATGAACCATGAATCAAGCCACAAACAACTCCTGAGACACCCTGTAGCTGTTTAGATTCAGTTACTTCAAGAGCATGACCACTCCTGTACTTTACATCATAGTCAGTCGAACTGACTTGCGAGCCTAGCACCTACTTCAAACTTCTGGGTTCTTGTTCACTCATAGCACCAAATCAGCTGTAAGCTGTACTTAACCCACCCCTATGATTGCTTTCTAAAGACTGTCCCCTCTCAAGCCTGCAGGGCTCTATCTACAGGCAACCTACTGGATTTCACCACATTCCCGGGGATTTTTTTGCTCATTTAACTTTATTTTTCCTTTAATCCACCTGAAATTTTTATAAAATGTAGTCCTTTTCCTAAATATTAAAATCAATCATTTTAAAAATTTCTCTAGCTCTAATGGTATGGCTGCCAAAAATTGTTTAAGTAGTGACACCTAAAATGAAACGCCGCAAGAAGCTTTTTAGTAAGGCAAGGTCCACCTAAACTATTGCATAATTACAAATTTCCTTCCAATGACACAGATCGACATTTTAGCGCAAAATATTATAGACAAATTTTAAGCAACAGAGAGCAAATATTGCGAGATTAGCTACTATCTTTCACAAAACTGCGTTTACTGCTTCTGTTGCAAAATTTTCGGCTGTTTAGTTAGTTCGCTCTCAAAGGAGGGTTTTAAAAATTGGAAGCACGTCAACAAAACTTTAAAAGAGCATGAAATTTTGAAAAATCATATCCAGGCAAAAAAATCAAGGCTAGAAATGAACGAAAGATTAAATTAATGTAAAACTGTAGATGCTGCCACTCAAAGAGTTATTAATGCCAAAATAAATCATTGGAATGAGGTTCTTCTAAGAATCGTTGCAATTACCAAAATGCTTGATAAAAGTTGTCTGGATTTTCAAGGTACAAGCAACAAGTTGTTTGAGCATAATAACAGTAATTTCTTAAAAATAGTTGAGTTACTGTCTGAATACGATCCCATTATGGAAGAGCACATCCATTGAGTGCTCTAAAAAGTAGAGACTAAAGCTCAATATCTTGGGAAAAATATACAAACTGGGATAGTAGATCTGCTGCATCAAAGTGTAAAGTCTCATGTTTTAATGAAATAAAAAAATTCAAATATTTTTCCATAATTTTAAACTGTACTCCTGACTTTAGTAAGATACAGAACATTACTCTTGTAATCAGATATGTTTCAACCAATAAAATTAATCCTGATGTTGAAATTAAAATTAATGAAAGCTTTTAAGGCTTCTTACCAGTTGAAAGATCCACAGGACAAGAAATGTCTGACATTATAGTTGGAGAACTTAATGACTTGTGTTTAAATTTGCAGGATATTAGAGGACAGGGACTGACAATGGGTCTAATATGAGGGGCAATAAAGCAGGAGTGCAATCTAGAATTAAAAAATATAATTCGCAAGCATTCAATGTTCCGTGTAGTAGCCTTTCTCTCAATCTTGTTATTAATGGCAAAAGCATCCTTGGAAGCCACTAATTTCTTCAACATGGTCCAAAAAATATATTTATTCTTTTTGGCATCTAATTTTGGATGGGCAATACTTTTACAGCATGTTCAGGGTTCAACTTTGAAAACATGGAGTGACACTTGATGGGAGAGTAGGAAAGGGGCATTAAACCCTTTAAAATTTATTTTGGAGATGTATACGACACCTTGCTAAGCATTTACGAAAACCAAGAAATTGATAATTTAATGATTTAGCCATTTTGGCAATTGAGTATAAAATTGCTGATGAAGTAAATTAAAAGATGTAATAAAAAATTCGCAAACTGAAAGTAAGAAAAAAAGTTTTTTTTGTGATTTTAACGTATTTGATGTAATCTTGTTTTATTTTCAAAATAATGGCATTTGGATTGTTTGTGTGATAATATCCATCTGTAATAGCATTTAAAAATGTAAAAAATATGGTTAATTTGTGGCTTTGTACAGATATTTCATAATTAATTTCTCTATTTTGTGCCGCTAGATAAAAATTCAATAAGTTTATTTATGAATATATGATTTTATTACAAATTAAAACTAAATAGTTTATTTGATTAAAAAATAATTATTTTTTTAAATATATAATCTTAAGGGGCGGCAATTTGTCTATTTGTCAGGTTGGCAAAACCGCTAGAGCGGGCCCTGCTTCAAGAGAATGTGAAATTTCTAGGTTTGCATATTTCTATTAATTTAAATTAGGGGTGCATATCTCTGACTAACTGAAGCAGTTGGGTTCAGCCACATTTGCAATTCATACAATTTCAGCAATAGGTAATCTCCATATGAGGAAACTAAGTTAATTTTACTTATTTTCACTCCTCAATGTCATATGCAAAAATATTCTGGGGCAAAGTATTCAGGGCCTAAAAGACAGTAATAAGACCGACAAACTGTAGTCCTTCCCCCCCCCCCCCCAAACATCTCCTGCTCTTCATAAATAACCTGCCTTCTCTTAAATTCCTGGGTCTGAGCAGGAATCTGCTATTAATGCAATTGGTCATTCTGCATATAATATGTGATATTATATTGAGTATATTCTTTTTTCATAACTGACATTTTTCTCTTCATTTTTCCCTACCATTTTAATAAATAATTTCTCTTTAGTCATCATCCAACTGCCATCCTTTCAAAAATTTGTTCTTCTCTAACCTCACTCCAATAAATATTACATACTGCCAATAAAAGCATGGAGGTCTTACATCCATGATTTTTGATTGTTCTTAGCATTTCTTTAGAGCTTGGTGATGACTAAATTTTTGAGAACTTTAATGTTTTGTAGCCTGCATAAACAATATTCCATGCACACATAATGCCAATACTCTACAATACCATACATTCATTTTCCATGGGGCTCTGTGGGATGTGGAAAGTTGTCAATTTACATATCGACATATCCCTTACAACCCAAGTCCTCAATTATCTGCTGCATATATTCCAATCTCAGTCTTCCTCTACAGTTCTTACCTTCAACTGTTCCTTCCACTAACAAATTAACCAATCCTGTTTCCTACGCACCCAGCTTTCCTCCTTTCCTGCTCCCACCAACATTTGCCCTAATTGAAATAATTATCTATTGTTGATGACTTGATTGACTATTCAGAAATTATTAGGCCTACACATCATATACCGACGAATATGGAACATCAGACAATTCTGTCCAACAATCATTATAAATTTAAAGAAAGTAAAAAAAAATATATATTTCGTGTTAATTATTGTTTAAAATAAACTGTTGACTGATTTTGAAATGGAAAATTCTGATTTTTAAATAGAAATTCTGATTTTGGATTGATAAATTTTAGATTTGACTCGAAAATGTTTTGTTAAACGGTATATTACTTTATTTACAATAATTACCATTAATTTATAGTCACGACGAGTTTTCACTCAGCATATATTGGATTGTTGTGGTAACTGTTATAAACATTTGACTTCAGTATGTCCAGGATTTTAACGTTAAGTTTGTGGTGTGTTTCGTAGGTGGGTATGGAATTTGTCTGGATGGACAAAAGTGAAGAAATTGTTTTAAATAAATTTTTAAAATCTTACTTTTATTGAATTTGTAATGCAATTATTAATTATTTGGCAAAACAGTAAAACTTCATATAAACGGTCCTTAGCAATTTACAGTTTATGCTGGTTTAAAACTTCAGTAACACACAAAATGTTTATATTGAATGGGTGATAATTGTGTTATGTACACAACACACAAATAAACTCAGTGGGCAAGTGGCACACCCCGCGAAACAAAAGTCTGTTTACACAAAAAGTAAGTTGGCAGCCGAATTTGACCTCTAACCCCAAGACAGCTGATGGCATCGTTCACTACACTCGACCCATTCAATCGAATGCGCCAGAGTAACAAACAGATCCCAATGTTTCGTTTTTTTTTTTTTTTGTTTTTTTTTTTTTTTTATTGGCATTTGGAAAAAACCATACAGCCAGCAAATTACATTTATCTTTGGTTGATTAAGGAAATGAATTTACAGATTGAATGTGCTCCTTCTCCAGCTCTGTCTTACCATCCGATATATACGACATACAAAATTAGCAGCATAAAGTATATACAATATATGACACATACAATTGGACATGTGTGGAGCACACCATACATAAAATACGTAAAATATACAATATGTACAACATACAATTTAAAAGAATATACAGGTTTTAGGGAACAATAAATAGAATATACAATATGTGCATATAGAATTTGATCTACAATGTTGAACATGCTAATTATGGACATGTTCTGGTGAGACCTGTTTGTTTTATGTCGGCTACGTTAGAGGACAAGTGCCGTAGTTGACTCAGGCGGGTTGCCGAGATCATAGCCACAATTTGTATCCTTATATTATAGGAGTTGTTTAAGATTGGTTCCGGTGTCGCGCTATATCTTGATATGGTTTTCTTCAAGAAATTGGGTTATGGCGTGATAGATAGCAACGTCTTCCAAGGCCAGGAGGTGGGTTACATTTAAGGGTAACTGTAGTCCTAATTCCACTAGTTCTTGTATAAGTTCGGAGCACTTCTGCCATTTCTCCTTGCAGGCAAATAGAAGGTGGTTTGGCTCGCATTCGCTGACTCCATCGCAGGTGCAACTTGGTGTTTCCCTTAAGTTGATGCGATGCAGGTGTTTGGGGAAGAGCCCATGATTAAATTTCAGTCTTGCAATGGTGGTTATCATTTTCCTGGATGTGTATTTTTTTTCGTGCCACTGTGCCTTAGGAATGGTCGGGTGGATGGTGCCGTAGTGTCTTCCTTTTATTTTTATAGAATCTTGCCACGATGTATCCCACATTAGTTTGGCTTTGTTTCGTATACTCGCAAGGAGATCAGTTGCTTTAATGTGTGGGAATATTGTGCCATCTGTGGTTGCCCGCTTTGCTAGCTGATCCGCTCTCTCATTTCCTTTGATCCCCGTGTGTGCTCTAATCCACATGAAAATGATTCGTTTTCCACTATCTTCTAACTCCGTGACCGTCTCGAGAATATTGTGAGTTAGGTGACATCTCCATGCGTTACTGTTCAGGTGCTGCAGGGATTCCAGGACACTCCTAGAGTCGGATAATATGATTACTGTTTTGAAGGTGGTGTTCTTTGCATATTCTAGGCCTTTAAGGATCGCAACCATTTCAGCAGTGAATATCGATGCCTCACTGTGGAGTTTATAGCTTGCCTGAATTCGCGCATTCATATCCACAAAGGCACATCCTACCGTGCTACCGATCTTTGAGCCGTCGGTATAAATGTGGACACTATCTTTGTATTGTGCAAGATTTTCAGACAGGAGGATTATGTTCCTAGCCGTGCTTTCGGTAAATGGTATATTCAACCTTGCTTCGATTCTTGTCAAGGTTGTTTTATATGGGTATTCGAAGCAGGGCATTTGTCCTGAGGAGAATATTAGCGGCTGATGTTGAATTAGGTCCTTGTAAGACATGAGGAATGATGGAGTTTTTTTCCTTCGCCAGTAGCTATCGATGGTGGTTCTTCTCACCAGTGTCTCCAGTGCCTCCATTAATGGGCTATTTACGAATTGCATAGTCTTTAACACAAATTTACTACTTAAGTAATATCGGCGGATATTCAGTGGTGGTTCCATGGCCTCTACCAAGAGAGCGTTAGTGGGGGTAGAGTGCATTGCGCCGAAGCATATGCGTAATGCCTTGAATTGTAGTTTGTCTATTTGGTAAAGGAGGCTATCAGCTGCAGAGCTATAGCAGAGGCATCCGTAGTCGATTTTGGATCGCACTAGGGCTCTGTAGAGAATCATGAGCGTTTTCGGATCTGCACCCCACCAGTAGCCACTTGTTGCCCGCAGCAGGTTGATTGCTTTCTCACATTTGTTAGTTAAATGTTTTATGTGTGGTCCCCAATTCAGTTTGTGGTCTATCTGCATCCCCAAGTATTTGATTACCTTTTTGTTAGGAAATGTATATGGTCCAAGTTGTACAGATGTCATTTGTTGTATTCTGTGCCTTGTGTGTATCATAACCGATGATTTTCCTGGTGAGATTGTCATCCCGTTCTCCTGTAACCATATCTTTAGCCGTTCCATTGTTATGCTGAGCAGGTTTATGCATTCCATCAGAGTTTCGCCTTCTGCGTAGAGGCATATGTCATCAGCATATTGCAGTATATATACTCCCCTCGGTAGTATTTTGGCAAGGTCACTTGTATATATATTAAAGAGGATAGGTGATAATATTGATCCTTGTGGAAGTCCCTGGCTTGTGTGTCGCGGTCCTATTGTAGCGCCTTTATATTTTATGACAAGTATTCTGTTTTCCAGCAGTGAGATGAGATTGTGAGTAAAGACTGCGGAGAAGTTCATCTTTTGCATCTTTTCCCCTAGTAGGTTGAGGTTGACATTGTCGTATGCACTGTTTATATCAGTGTAGAGGGTCATCAGGTAACGGTTTTTGCTTAGGCTGGAGTGGATGTCGGTGGTAAGCCTTATTAGGAGGTCATTGGTGCCTCTTCCTCGTCTGAACGCCCACTGGTGGTCTGGTAGAAGGCTATTATGTTCGACAAACCACTCGATCCTGTTTTTCACCATCCTCTCTAGTAGTTTGTACGGGCATGGCAGTAGTGCAATCGGTCTGTAGGCTGCAGTTGTATTCGGGTTCTTCCCCGGCTTCAGGATCGGAATTATTCTTGAGGTTTTTAATCCCGCGATCTGTATTCTTTTGTTCCAGACATTGTTTAAGATTTTTAAAAGTCTTTCTTTTCCTCGTGGTGGTAAGTGTTCAATCATTCCATAGTGGACGTTGTCCGTTCCTGGTGCCGTGTTGTTCGACTTCTTGGACGCTTTTGCAAATTCCTCCATATTAAAAGGTCTTGACATCGAATCTCCAAATTGGTCTTCGGGTGGGGGATTGCGGTTTGGGTTCACGGAAGGAGGTGCAAGGGTTGTTAGTATGTCCTCTAGCATTTCCGTGGTTATGCTAGGTGATACATACATATTGTCAACTGATTGTCTGTATTTTTTCACTTTTGTCCAAATGGTAGTAATAGGTGTGTTTCTATTGATTGATTCACAATATTTTTTCCACCCAGCACTCTTCTTTTGCTTTAATGTTCTTTTCGTTCTAGCTTGTACTTTGTTGAGTTCTATGAAGTTTTCCATGTTACTGCACCTGCGGTATATTCGAAGCGCATCACTTCTTTCTTGGATGGCCTTGTCGCATTCTTCGTCCCACCATGGAGGCTGGTTCCTAGACGTGTAGGTTTTCTGCTTTTTCTTTGGTATGCTTTGTTTAGCTGCAAGCTTGATAATTCGGATAAGGTTGCCATAATCTTCCTCTGTCTCACCAGTCTCTTCCGACCTCCGTAGATGTATTCCTGCGCTATTTGCGTATGTGCCCCAATTTGCCTCGTTAATATTCCAGTTATAATCTGGTGTAGCCTGAGGTTTTCTATTGTTTTGTTTTAAGTTGATGGTAATCAAAATCGGATAGTGGTCTGATCCCAGAGGCTCATGGATCACTTTGTGCTCGATCAACGCTGCGATGTTCGTAGACGCTAGCGCGATGTCTACTACTGATTTCCGTTCTTGTGGGTTGCTAATTCTTGTAACTGTACCGTCATTGAGTATCACTAAGTTTTGTTCTTCCATTACGTCTAGCATGATACGGCCAAGTCTGTTTGTTTTTTCGCACCCCCAAGCACTATTGTGGGCGTTGAAGTCACCAGTAATGATAAATGGGTCAGTTATTTGCTGTAGCAACCTTACAATTTGGGGTTTGGTTAGGGTTACATTGGGGGGGCTGTATACTGTCACTATTGTTAGCCTGGTGTTGTTAATTCTTACGGACATAGCACAGGCCTCAATTGGTAGTCCTGTGACGTCTAATTGCAGTGCGTCATGTGACATGCTCTGTCGGACCAAGATGGCTGTTCCTCCATAGCCGTCGTCGCGGTCGCATCGGATGATGCTGTAGCCATTGATTCTAATGGTGTCTGGTGGTTTTAGCCATGTTTCCGCAACTGTGGCGATGTCCACGTCATATGCTCTTAATGCCTGTTCAAAGCTCTCCTTGTTAGATCTTAATGAGCGTGCGTTCCATTGCAGCATTTTGGTTAAACGTCCTTGGGCCATAATTACTTTAGTTATTGGGTACATTGTTCGGAGGCCTTCATAATCTGCTGAAGTGAGTTCATTACTTGTGTTGGGTCCACCGTGCCGTTAGTTCTGATCATCTCAATAATGGATATAATTAAACTCATCAGCCTTTCTATAATTGGGGTTTCGGTGGTTGTAGGCTGGTTTCCCGCTGACTGTTGGTGGTTTTGTAGAGTTTCTGTCATTCTCTGTGGGTGTGGCGGGTAAGGATTGTGAGTTATTGGTTGGCTTGGCCCGTTGCTTCTCCACATTAAGTTTTGGGGAATCCTAACTTGATTGCCTGTTGTGTTTAGCTTTACTGTGCTGGTATTTGGCTGTGTTTGTTTGAAATGGTAGTACTGTACTGGTTCCGCTAGGTGCACGGGTCGTTGTGGGTAAGATTGAGATACTGGATATGTCTCTTCACGGAGAGTTGGACATGAGCTGTGATTAATTGGAGTATATGGTATAGTGGTTAACGGCGGGAATTCGGTGGGGCTGTTAACCTGGGGGCTAGGATTAGTTGCTATTCGGGCATAGTGTCTGTTTTCGAATGTAGCTACCGCTTCGCTGTAGCTGACGTTATTGTATACCATATGCTGCTTGATCGCTTTTGCTCTCTGGAAAATGGGGCATGAGCGGTCGGTTGCCAAGTGTTGCCCTGAGCAATTTGCGCAGAGTTGTGGAGCTGTCTTGGGGCATGAGTCGGCATTGTGTTCCATTGTGCAGAAACTGCATCGAACCTTACTGCGGCATTGGTTACTGCCATGTCCAAAGCGTAAACATTTAAAGCACTGAATGACGGCGGGGATGTAGGGTTCAACTCTGCATCTTACACCGTGGATGCACACAAATTGAGGGAGAAGTTGTGATCTAAAGGTTAGAACGCATACCGGTAGTGGAATTACTTCTTGTTGCCCTAGTTTAACAACTTTTTTTGTGAATCGCCTAATATTTAGTACTGGGAACTCACACTCTATTACTGAGAGGATTTCGGTGTCACTAAGTGAAGTATCGACATTTCTCACCACACCCTGTTTTTGAATCATAGATTTTGGGATATACGCCTCCAAGTTATTTCTGATGAAGACTTCAGATTTTACAAGATTGTTTGCCGAGTCTCTATTGCTAGATTCTATCTTGATTCTATTCCGACCGCAGCTTGAGATGTTTACTAGGTTGTTTGATGTCATGAAACCCTGCTCCCTCAGTAGTTTTCCTATCGACATCGGGTGGATACGCCCAACGTTCTTGTCTTTTCCTTCAACTATTACTACATACGGTCCACTGTCACTTGGTTCATACCTGTTGTTCTCTGAGCACTGCTGTGGAATCTGCAGGTTGTTGACAGCAGTGTGTGCCGGTGCCAGTGACGCTGTCGTGATGTGTGAGGCTGCTGGGCTCTGCTGTAGACACTGCGGGTTGTTGGCGGTAGATAGTGCCGGTGCCTGTGGCGGTGCCATGCTGTATGAGGCTGCTGGGCTCTGCTGTGGACGCTGCGAGTTGTTGACAATAGTGAGTTCTGATGCCAGTGGCAGTGCCATGCTTTGAAGGTCTGCTAGGCTCTGCGATCTTATGCCGTCTGACGACAGTCGTGCGATTTTCTCTGTCGCGCGCGTGGAACTTCTTCTGTCTCCTTCTTCCGGTACCTGGCGTTTGGTGGACTTGAACACTCGAGAGTTGGTAGGCCGCACATGGGGTCGTCTGTCTCCGGTTCAGGTAGGTTAGGTGTGGTGTTGGCTGGGTTGGTTTCTTCTGTTGGTTGGCTGGTAATCGTATTCAGTGCTGTTGATATTACCATACTTGTTGAAGGCTGAATGAGATTTGTCTCTCTAGTTGAGGTATCCTCTATGTTGTGAGTACCTCCTTCACCGTATAATCCTCCAAACATCGTCGGCGCTATTCGCTCTGATAAAGTTTAGAGATGATTACGGTGGTTAACAGATTAGGTGGATGTCAAGCGTCGATGATTTCAGTTCAACAAGTATCTTATGTTTCGCTTTTGACTAAATACTGGTTATTCACTGTACCCTTGACTGGAAAAACTGTAACTTCCTGGTCCGTTTATAACACAACAACTGTACTAAGCCGCTTCGCGCGCACAAGGAAGTTTCTCCTCCGAAGGTTGCGACTCGACTGCAATGTTTCGTTCTAACACTATTTTTATAGGTAAAAAGACAACCAGTAATGTGAGAATGTGTATTGACTAAAAAAAATATTTTAACCTACTGTATTTCACGTGGCCGTAATAACTTACGAAAGTAAAATAGAGAATGGGTTGCAATCCTATCTAAACGGTACGTTACTTTCAATAACTATTTACGATAATTATCATTACCTTATGGTCACGACGAGTTTTTCCTCAGCGTGTATTGGGTTGGTGTGGTAATTGTTATAGATAATTGACTTTTCTAGTTCGTCCACGATTTTGGAGTAAATGTACTGAAAAGTTTCTGGTGTCATTCGCAGGTATGCGTGGAATCTATTTGGGTGATTTTTCAGTTCTTGATACAAATGGTGATATTCACCTAGCGTTTGTCTCTGTTCATTTATTGGGTGTGAACTGAACTGTCTGTTGCTAGCCGTAGAAAGTAGCCACCACTTTGTTGCCAGGCCCGCCGCTAGCTGTTTGAGCGCCCGCGTGCAATACCGATTATGCCGCCCCTGTCTAAAAATAGTCAGTGGTGGATCGAGGACATTTCCGAACCGGGTCAAAAAACTGTGAGATTGCCGCCCTTTCCAACACTATTTGCCGCCCCCCCCCCGCCCCATTGTTGCCATCCCGACCCCCGAAGCACAATTGAGCTAAAAAATAAAAAAAATAAAAATAAAAAAAATAAAAAAAAATGTCGCCTGCTGCATACACTGTAATTTTCGTCGCGGGGATAATGGAATGGCAACTATCGCGGGGCGGCGACTGTCGATCACTCTTTCGTAGTAATCTTGGGAGATACTACAGCACGAATATAAAACTTTGTCTCATAAAGTTTTTAGACTGGTTTGTGGAGGAGATATTACTCTAACTTCCCTTGTTCAGAACTGACTTTGCTGATGTTGTGATAAGCCAGTAATCTCTACGCATTCAATATAACCTACATCTCCAACAACTGCTGATTCATTACTTTGCTTTAAAAACTCACACACCAAGGTAGATATTCAGACCGGCATACAAGCAATAACTCTGAAACAGGGTGGCCACAGACCTGGAAAACCTGGAAAATATGGAATTATCAGGGAATTTAAAGCCACCTTGAAATATCATGGAAATATCAGGGAATACAAGTAATTTAAAAAAACTATCAGGGAATTTTAATTGCAACAACCCAAAATTTGATAATTTTTTGATAATTTATTTTAATATTGAACTTTTGCATTAAATAATTCAGCTTATATATTTTTTACATAAAATAGCCAACAAATACCGCATTTACACTAGCAACTTGCATCTCGTCTTGCGCCTCATCGAGATACGACAACGAAATGTTCGTGCTCGAGCGCTAACATGAACTCTCTTGGAACTCAGCATTTGAAATTATATTTAAAAACAAAAAAAGGTGGATGACATCTAAATCATGTAAACTCAGAAGTTATATTTTTTACTGAATAAAACAGCAATCGTAGAGGAGTAAGTATATAAAGATGTTTTTATGTTTCACTAAACAGTTTTACAATTTCAAGCAAAGTGTGAAACAGATGTTCCAAAAAATTGAATTTGTGGAGAGTCTTCAAAGTCCTGTAGAATGTCACAAGCTGGTTTTGAACTTCTTCTGAGAAAAATTGAACCTTTAATATCAAAACAAAAGCCTAGATTCAATATACCAATGCCAGCAAAAATGTGAATAGCGATAATTATATGGCTTTATAACTTTTTTGTATTAATGATATAAGGTGAATTAAAGCAGGAACAAAATAATACGTAAGATCCTAGATAGGTAGGATTTATAAAGTTTTGCGTCATTCAGAGCTCTTTCAAATGCTGAATCGATGTGACAGTATAAACATCGTGCTCGTGCCTTTGACTTGCTCCAAATAAACCGCTGCCAAGGCGAGCGGCATAGGCAAGCAACCACACAAAGTGAACCAACACGATTGCATGGTTTATAGAAATTCGTGTTCATGCTATCTTGCGTAGACTCGCGGAAACTTACGCGAAAGTGTTAACTCGGCAACAGAAGAAATTGAAAACGGAAAAAAACAAAACATTATAACTGAACCAGAAGATTTGAAAAGAAAAGTGTAGCAAATGAAAAAAGGCATAAAAAAGCTAAGCTGTTGACTGAGCCAAGTTACTGATGAACAATTTAAAAATCTTCAATTATTTTATCCACCAAATATTGAAAGATTACTAATTTGTTCTGGTTCACATTAGTCATTTGACCTATCTTATTTTTGTGCTACTCGTTTTTTATTATGCTTCATAAGATTACTAAATTAGCTATAAAATTTTCAAATAAACATTCTTAAACATGTTTATTTTTCTAATTTTTTGAGTTTTATACCAGATTTAAATATTTAGAATCAAAATATAATTTAAACTTTAAATATCTTAACCATGCAAATAAAGTTTCTAAATCAGGGAAAAATATGGCAAATTTCTCTGAAAAACCTGGAAATATCAGGGAATTTTTAAATCATTACCTTGTGGCCACCCTGTGAAAAGAAGACGAGTGAAATGCATTGAAGAAAGAACACGAAATCACCTGTATGACACTGCCGAACGTTAAAAATTCACCAACCAGTCTCAAAAATTAAGCCTGCATCGTCTGAAACGTGGACGAATGTAATAATTTCTGCACTGATCAGCATTTAGTCTCTGCAATAGAAAATATTAACGGTAATTCTAAAGTAAAGGAAAACGTACTGGGCTTAAGATTTTTTTCTTTTTACTTATGGCTTTACGCCTCGTCGAAGTCGAGGTCATTAGAGGCGGGATGTGACTGGAGACAAGGAACGGGAAGGTATTCGGCCATCGCCTTTTTGAAGGAAACACCCCGGCATTCGCTTGGAATGATTTAGGTAAACCATTAAAAACCCAAATCTTTATGCCTGGACGGGGATTCGAACCCGCGTCCTCCCGAATGCGAGGCCAGAGAGGTAACCGCTCACCCACCACGCTCGGTCTGAGCCGTAAGAATATGCACAAAACTTTATCCAAAACACTCGCCGTCACAAACGTCTTTCGCCGAACTTATCGCAGTAAGTAAGTCTTGGTCACTCAATATCCGTACAGTATGCAATATGCCTCTGCCAAAGAAACGGGATAAGTAGCAAGATTGTGTAGTTGATTAGAGTTACTGTATTAGTCTCTAACATGCAGCGTCCCAGCTAAAGATGTCAAAGTTCACACTATTTCCCTGTGTCTCTGGAAGCAGCAATAATTTCATAATTATCGGAGCACCATGCAAAAAATTACTTCTCAGAATAGATATTTTTCAGTATTGTCCACGAAAACTACCGAGCGTGGTGGGTGAGTGTTAACGCTCTGACCATGCATTCAGAAGGGCGCTGGTTCGAATCTCCGTCTGAGCATCCATATTCTGGTTTTCCATGGTTTCCCCAAATCACTCCAGCTGACCGTTCCCTGCACCAATCCTTTCCCGCCTCTAATGATGTCGATGTCGACGAGGTGTAAAGCCATACTGGTACGCTAATAATTTATCCACTTACGATGGTGATCCCTTAGTTCGTGGCCTGACACTAATACACATGAGATTCGCATTCGGGAAGATGCGGTTTCGAATCCTTGTCCGGGCACCCACATCTGAATTTTCGCCTTGGTTTGTTCAAAACGTCACTGCCGAATTTCTTCCAGTTACTTGCTCCCCGGTCCTTTCCCACTTCTAACGATTTTGACGTCAACGAGGCGAAGCCAGAAAAAAAAGGCTTTTCCATAGCATCAATTTTTCGGGTGATATCCATACTAACTTGGTTGCTTACATATACGTTACACACTTCAAGCACATTCTTTACCCACCTCCGTATCATAATTGATCTGTCATACAACGTTGCAGCCAGCAACATTAGACATGAGAGATAAGGTAACGGAGCTCCGTTCCTATCCACAATTGGGTTGATACAGATTGTACTGGCCAGGAACTTAGGACGAGGCGGTTTGTCCGGCCAACCAAGTTTCAATTTTTCAAGGTTTTTCCGCAATCGCTTGAGGTAAATGCCGGGATGGTTCCCACAAAGGACCATAGTCGAATTCTCTCCCGTTCTTTCGGTCAATCCTCTGTCACCTGTAAAGTTCACGATGAGAGACGACTGAAGAGGCATAACACCCTTCGATTTTACAAGGTTTTTCTACAACATTAGAC
Organism: Vandiemenella viatica; assembly: GCA_031002005.1. Lineage (NCBI taxonomy): Eukaryota > Metazoa > Arthropoda > Insecta > Orthoptera > Morabidae > Vandiemenella > Vandiemenella viatica. The sequence goes on from CM061921.1 coordinate 269,088,973, forward strand.
AGGTGAAATAAGGAAACTGAGCTCCGTTCCTATCCACAATTGACATTCAGTGTATAGCACTATAAACGTGACTCCATATTTATTTACTTCGCATGCGCAGATACTTGTTTGTTCTCACTACCACGCGATGGATGCCTGGACGGGGATTCGAACCCGCGTCCTCCCGAATGCGAGGCCAGAAAGTTAACCGTTCACCCACCAGACGACTGAAGAGGCATAACACCCTTCGATTTTACAAGGTTTTTCCACAACATTAGACAGGTGAAATAAGGAAACTGAACTCCGCTCCTATCCACAATTGACATTCAGTGTATCGCACTATAAACGTGACTCCATATTTATTTACTTCGCATGCGCAGATACTTGTTTGTTCTCACTATCGCGCGATGGATGCCTGAACGGGGATTCGAACCCGCGTCCTCCCAAATGCGAGGTCAGAGAGTTAACCGCTCACCCACCACGCTCGGTCTGAGCAGTAAGAATATGCACAAAACTTTGTCCAAAACACTCGCCGTCACAAACGTCTTTCGCCGAACTTATCGCAGTTAGTAGGTCTTGGTCACTAGGAAACACCTCTGCATCCGTTCTGGTGGATATTTCTTAGTACAGGATGATGCCTATGAGTATCCACCACCGATACGAAATTTCGAACCTGGAACCTTTCAGTCCCCAGTCAGACGCTTTAACCACTAAGTCGCTCTGGCGCTAAAAGATCTGTAAGTTCGTGAGACGCTTTTATAGTAACAGAAAGTAAATGCCTTAGGATTTAAGAACTCATCCTGATCTGGGTTTTCCATGGTTTTCCCAGATCACTCCACGCGAATGCGCGGATGGTTCCTCACAATAGCCCATGGGCGCCTCCTGCCATATCCCTTATATCCCTTCCAAATCATAACCCTTTTCGATAGGTGCAATGCACCCTCCGCCACACACTTTTAGTGAATCGCGGAGTAATAATAATAATGATAATAATAATAACTATCGAGGAATAAAATGGAGACATTAAAATGAAATCTCCAATACGTAGCTAGTCATAAAAATTCTTCAGAAAGTTTCACCTGGCTATATGATGACTGTTAGGAAAGTTGCACTATCCTTAAATATATTTTGTACCCTAGAACTACGAGAGATGAAAGTGAATTTCATTAACTCGTTGAAAATACATGTTGTGTAGTCCGGGTTGGCGTTGTTACCATTATTTTTATCTCATTCATTTTTAAATAACTAAACTATGATAGTGTTACTAACTTCTAACATTCCCACAAACTCTGTCTCCTGGCCGCGAAGCATAAAGCACTGAGCAAAGGAAAAACTAAAAGGTTGAAGATCTGGGTGTGTCCACCTCTACGAGAACTCAAGAAAAATAATTTGATAAAACATTGTAAAGGACACAAATTTTGTAATGCTGTATGTGCCATTGAAAATGTATTTTTAATTGTCCATGGTGGGTGAAATAAAAAAAAAACAAATCAAATTAAATACAATGTGTTTTTGATTTATACAAACCCCTAAATTTATTATTAAACTTCAATTCATGAATGTCCTAACCAAGCGTAAATATCGTGAACGTCTTACCCCAGGTAGCGAGAACCGGATTTTGTTCGCCCGCCCGCTCTACAAAAAACTGGTTCTCGGCTCGGGGCTATCAGGTTACAACATGTTTGTACCTGCCCGCCCGCTCTACAAACCGGTTTCTTGCGCGGCATATCGTTTACAAACCGGTTGCCGGCGAGGGGTTTAGAGGCCGCTCAAGTGGCCTGACAAGAGAACAATAGAACAAAGGACCCCAAGGCAGCTGGTGCTAGGGTTTGGGGGAAGCAGGTGTTTAAACACGTGGCCATGATTTACAGGTGGGAGGGAGGAGAACAATAGAACGAGGGGCAGGTAGCGCGACACACCTGGCGGGGTTGGGGTCGCTCAAGTGGCCTAACAAAAGAACAATCGAACAAAGGACCCCAAGGGCAGCTGGTGCTAGGGTTGGGGAAGGCAGGTGTTCAAACAAGTGGCCATGATTGACAGGTGGGGAGGGGAACAATAGAACAATCGAACAAAGGACCTCTAGGGCAGCTGGCGCGACACACCTGGTGTGGTTGGGGTCGCTCAAGTGGCCTAACAATAGAACAATAGAGGGGAAACTGAGGTTAGTCAAGTGGTCCTCAAGTCAAGTGGCCCTCAAGTGAAGTGGGAGGGGAGAGAACAATAGAGGGGAAACTGAGGTTAGTCAAGTGGTCCTCAAGTCAAGTGGCCCTCAGGTCAAGTGGCCTGACAAAAGAGCAATTGTAGGGGGAGAGAACAATAGATGATACAATGTATCCAATTGGAACAATAGAAGTGGACGTGGCTAACATTAGTTCAGAATTCGCCACTAGGGGGCTTTGAGCTCACACTGGTAAAACCACACTACTGTTGACACCTGGTAAATTTAAATCCCTTCGAATATAACGATTCTATGCTCACCTCTGAACTGTGAATGTGAATTTAGTTTCCCTCCAAAAATCTCATCTTCATCATTCATCCTTCCACTATGGAAAGCAGCCAATACCCTGATTTTTTCTTTTTATCACCCCAAAAATATACCCCTAGTAACTCATGGTCATTATCTATGAACACTAGAGAACCATATTAAACTTTGATAACCAGTAGGTCTATAGAGTTTATAGATCATGATCATGAATTACTAGGGGTAGATTTTTGTAGTGATAATCAACTAAACAAGCAATTAATAAGAGCAAAGGGAGAAGCAAAGGCTTGGATTATGAAGAATATTATTTGTGCAGGAGGACCGCTGAATGACATCAGTCAATCACCAATTCGAATGTGACTTCCGCGCTCAGCAGTCGGCATTTCTAACACGGATGTCGGGTCGACTACACAAGTCGCGGCTCAACTCACCCGAATAATTGGACTATCGTGAATTCAACAATCGCATAAACTCATTAATAATCTAAATAAAAAATAATAAATCAATTCGGACCTTCACATTACAAACGTATCCCAGATATTTGAAGTTGTGTTCCAATGTGAGAAACTGTTTTGTCCATTCCAGCCTCACTCCGAAACTAAATTAAATAAATAAATCCTAGTATTTTAACCCTAATAAATTCCGCTTTGAGTCCGGACAGAGGATAAAATTTTACTGCGGTAATTTCACCCTGAAGACACCTGCTTCGAGACCCTGTTGGCGAAAAATTTAATCAGATAAATCGCGCGTGTGTGTTTCCAACATGAACGATCCTATTTTAACTCCCAGTGTTTCATATCGTTAAAATTACATGCTTGGCTTGATTACTTTCAATTTTCTCCTCCTTCCCTGGAATTACGCAATACATGGAATACGTGGAACGGTAAACAGAGTGACAGTAGTTTGAAACACTGACATACGTGATTACCATTTGTTCACAAAACAACTGCCGTTACGGTCGTTGGTTCCTAGTACTCGTCACTGCTACAGGAGTCTATGACTAACAATCGGTAGTCTTCCCACATTTACAGAAAATTTGACTCTGGATGGACGCGATTTTAAGAATTTATGAATCTTTTTATTGTTCTCCTTTTTTAATGTTATATTTTTATGTTCTTCTTTCGGTGTCAGAGCTGGGATACAAAATCTTTTTGAACTTGTGAATGAACTTCAAGCATAACACTTATTAGGTTAGTCTTTCATATTTGAATAATTGTAAACTTTCTATGACTTGTTGCAATTTATTAAAACATTATCCGATACTTAAGGATCCGAAAATACAAAGGTCCTTTGCTTGAAGTAACTTTACATCATCAACTCAAAAGTGCAAACTAAACTTTGTCTCTCGCTCGCTCGATCTTATAACTCTCTTGTTACTATCTTGTTACTATGGCTACAAATTTTCCCCAGAGAAGCCTTGTCTTTTATAACTTCTCAAATGAACCTGTTATGCACAACCCTACCCAAGTTTACCATATATTTGTAAAAAAAAAAAAAAATACAATGATTAACTTTTGTACTGAGGCTTATCTCAGGACCTTTATACTTTCTTCACTTCGATAACATATAGTAACAATATGTATTATTTTTTTGATGCAGAAGGCAACGGGAAACCACTGCATTAAATACCCAAAGGGTATCCCGAGGACATGTAATCCTCTCAAATTACATATATCATGATGGCTTTTTCCTGGGTAAAATATTCCGGAGGTAACATAGTCCCATGTCGGATCACCGGGTGAGGAGTCATCAGAATGGATAGAAACATTCTACGAGTCGGAGAGTGGAAAGTTAGAGGTCTGAATAGAGCAGGTAGGTTAGAAAACTTGAAAAGGGAGTTGGAACGACTTAAGTTCGATGTTGTTGGGATTAATGAGATTAAATGGAAGGACGCACAGGATTTAGTCTGGGAACACAGTATAATTATCACACAAGCTCTCAATGGAGTCACTGGTGTAGGATTTGTAATAAATAAGAGAGTAAGGAAACACGTGAGTTATTATGATCAGTTTAGTGACAGGATTATTTTGATGAGGTTAGAAACTAAGCCCGCCTCAACAACAAGTGTATATGCCAACGTCACAGGAGGATAATGAGGAAATAGATAAAATATACGCCATAATTGAAGAACTAATCCAATATGTGAAGGAGGAGGAAAATCTAATAATCATGGGTGATTGGAATGCAGTAGTGGAAGAGAGAAAAGAAGGGAATACTGTAGGATCTTTTGGTCTAGGAGAAGGAAATGAGCGAGGTAGCAGGTTCTTAGAATTTTGTGAAGATACAAACTAGTCGTGGCAAACACGCTGTTTAAGAACCATGCAAGAAGGATATATGCCTCTAAACATCCAGCCGATACACTCAATTGTCAGCTAGATTATATCATGGTCAAACAGAGATTCAGGAATCAAGTTCTAGAGTGTAAAGCCTACCCATGAGCAGACATAGACTCTGACCATGATTTGGTAGTAATGAAGTGCAGGCTGAAATTCAAGTGAATAAGGAAGAAATGTAAGCAGAACGACTGGAAGTGAATAAACAGAAACAATCTAACACAAGAGAAACATTTGCAGAAATGGTAATCTTAGGTCTCAGAAGTAACTCTGATTGGAGCGCAACCGAGGATGAATGGAATGTATTAAAGACCGAAATAATGAATGCTCGTAAAGAGACACTAGGCTTTAGGGAACAAGCCACCCGAAAACCTTGGAGCACAGAGGAATTTTTTGAGCTGATGGATCAGAGGAGAAGGCACAAAAATGCTCAGGCTGAAGCAGGAATAGAGCCATACAGGCAATTTAGAAATAAAATAAACAGAAAATCGAAAAAAAGCAAAAGAAAAATGGCTACAAGAAAAGTGTGAAGAAGTAGAGAAGGAAATGGTAATAGGTAAAGTAGATGTTGCATACAGGAAGATCAAACAGAATTTTGGAGAAATGAAGAAAAGAGGTGTAAACATTAAAGGTGCCGATGGGGAACCTCTTTTATGCTCAGACGATAGAGCTAACCGATGGAAGGAATACAGAGGATGACTTGAATAGCAGCGTAATGGTAAAGGAAGGCGATGTCGACGTTGATGATATAGGAGAACCTGCTTTGAGCATAGAATTTAATAGAGCTCTGAATGACTTGAAGGCAAATAAGGCAGTAGGAATTGATGAGATCCCTGCAGAACTTCTCAAATTCCTAGGAGAAGAAGGAATCGAAAGATTATTCAAGCTGATAATAAAAAAGTTATGAAACAGGAGCAATTCCAACAGATTTTAATAAAAATATCATTTTCACACTTCCGAAGAAAGCATAAGCTGACAAATGTGAAAATTATTGCACCATTAGTCTAACATTACATGCTTTACAATTACTGACCAGAATAATATACAGTAGAATTAAAAGGGTAGTAGAAGACATAGTAGATGAAGATCAGTTTGGGTTTAGAAAAAATCGCGGTACAAAGGAAAAATATAAAAATCAAGTAGCTATAATAAAAGTAGAGAACCAAGAGAGACATGCATCAGTTAAAAAGGGTGTCAGATAAGGTTGTAGTCTATCCCATTAATATTCATCTTGTATGTAGAAGAAGGGATAAAGGAAATAAAAGAAAAATTTTAATGTGGCATAAGTATTCAGGGAGAAAAAAATCAGTATGCTACGATTTGCTGATGACATTGTCCTGTTAGCAGAACGGGCTGAGGATATTGAGAAGTTACTAAATGGAATGAACAAAATACTAAAGGAAGATTTTGTACTGAATATAAATCAAAACAAGGCAAAAGTAACGAAACGTAGCAGAAATGATACCAATACTAGTAGATTAAATATAAAAATAGGATCGGATGCAATGGAGAAGTAAGTGAATTCTGCCACTGGGCAAGCAAAATACAACCGATGGCCGAAGCAAGAATGATGTTAGAAGCAGAATAGCAAAAAGAGCCTTCATGAAAAAGAGATATCTTTTAGTTTCAAACATTGATCTAGGAAATAGAAAGAACTTTTTAAAACTCTATGTGTGGAGCACAGCACTTTATTGCAGTGAATCATGGATTTTAAGAATACTAGAAAAGAAGAAAATTGAAGCATTTGAAATGTGGTGCTACAGAAGAATAATGAAAATTAAATGGACAGACAAAATACGAAATGAATGAGTTTTCGAAATGAGGGTGAGAAAAGAAGTTTGTGGAAGAAGCTTACAGAAAGAAGAGACAGGCTGGTAGGTCATATTTGAGACATGCAGGATTGGTTAATTTGCTTGTAGAGTGAACAGTCGAAGGTAAGAACTGTAGAGGAAGACAGAGATTAGAATATGTGAAGCAGATAATTGAGGACGTGGGTTGTAAGGGATATGAAGACATGAAGAGGTTAGAACAAGATAGGAAAGGATGGAGAATTGCATCAAACCAGTCAAGAGACTGATGACAGCAAAAAAAAAAAAAAAAAAAAAATAGGGCACTGATTAAATTCATCACATTTTCCACACGGAACATAGAGATAGTGAGAGTGCTATGAGAAATAACACTTTATACGACGATAAAATGTAACCATCGCCACCCCTTTATTTTATCCCCTGAGCAAAGACTTTAAAAAAGCTCTCAACCATTTCAAAGTAACTCCAGTCAAGCATAATCAGTGAAAAATTCGGCCAACTTAGATCATCGATCATCAACTGTCTTGTTCTTCACCACCTTTTCCAAACATTTTGAGGTCACTTGCCTTCGATGTGTTGTACTTATCGTTGGCGCGGTCGAATTTGGAGCTTTTGTTTCACGGCCGTATTACTTCGCTGACACCAAGCCTTTTATACTGTAGTGGGATGGTCGGTTGGGGGGGGGGGGAGATTAATTGCTTTCATTCCATAATTTAAATCATCACCATGCACTACCTTCTGCAAAGCATACAATTTCAGGAAACAGAGGTGAAACCATTACTTCTGTTTTTCATATTTGAAAAGATTCTAAAATTATGGTTTATTGGTACTCATGAATGCTTACAGACAGAGGTATTATTTACCGTTAATCTTAAACAACTGTCTGTGCAAAATAAAATTCATCACAATACCTCGTCTTACAGTTGCGAAGTAGCAAACAAACAACTATCGTTAGTTGAAGCTAAGAAACGTAATACATGTACATGAACTGTACAAAGATTTACAAATTTAAAATGCAAATGAAGCAAAAACTCTCGTAAGGTGATAAGGGGGCAGCCATAAATTACGTGAGGTGAAACAGGGAGGGGGGATGTTCGGCGAAATCTCACCAATTTGGGGGGGGGGGGTTACGGAGGATATTTTTCGTCGAAAAGGTATCCAGAAGTTACGAGGGCCATTTCTAGGGGGGGGTTTCTCACGGACCAGATCTCACCAGAGGGGGGGGGGGGTCCGTCCAGATCTCACGAAATCTCACCAGAGGAGGGGGCGAGGGAGCGTCCAAAAATCCCGAGAAACACCTCACGTAATTTATGGATGCCCCCTAACGAGACGTACTAAGTACTAATGGGGAAGTGAAACGTGTAACTATGTTCAACGTGAAAAAATGTATTTTTTGTTTGTGAAATGTGTAGTTTATGAGTCGGAGATCGAGGACTGTCCCGGCATTCACCTTGATGGCTGCGGAAAACCGCCTAAAAACCGCAATGCGGACGGCCGGTACGCGGGAACCTGGACTCGTGGCTGGTCCGTTGCATCTCCCAGATCCACTGTGCGGCGCTTCAGCGCACTAAGCCACACTGGCGGGTATATCATCGTCAATTCGTTTAGCATTGTTTCCCTCTGGTTGCAAATAAGCAACTCTGAACAGCGTTAGATGTGTCCACCGGATAGAGACGTAAATTTACGAGGGTGAGTCAAATGAAAACCTTAAATATTTTTTTAAATATTATATACTGTGCAGAAGTGGTACAAAGCTATATCACTTTTCAACATAATCTCCCCCACGCTCAATGCAAGTCCTCCAGCGCTTACAAAGTGCATAAATTCCTTTAGAAAAAAAATTCTTTTGGTACTCCACGCAACCACTCATGCACCGCGTGGCGTACCTCTTCATCAGAACAGAACTTCTTTCCTCCCATTGCTTCTTTGATTGGTCCAAACATATGGAAATCACTTGCGGCAAGGTCTGGTGAGTATGGTGGATGAGGAAGACACTCAAAATGCAGGTCTGTGATTGTTGCAACTGTTGTACGGGCAGTGTGGGGCCTTGTATTGTCATGTTGCAAAAGGACACCTGATGACAGCAATCCACGTCGCTTTGATTTGATTGCAGGCCGAAGATGATTTTTTAGGTGATCTGTGTATGATGCACTGGTGACAGTGGCCCCTCTAGGCATGTAATGCTCCAAAATGACGCCTTTTTCGTCCCTAAAGAGAGTCAGCATAACCTTCCCTGCTGATGGTTCTGTTCGAAACATCTTTAGTTTTGGTGATGAGGAATGGCACCATTCCTTGCTCGCTCTCTTCGTTTCCGGTTAGTGGAAGTGAACCCAGGTTTTGTCCCCAGTAACTATTCTTGCAAGGAAGCCTTCTCGTTCAAAGCGCCGAAGAAGTTCTTCACAAGCATCAACACGTCGTTCTCTCATTTCAGGAATCAGCTGCCGTGGCACCCATCTTGCAGACAGTTTGTGAAACTGGAGCACATCATGCACAATGTGGTGTGCTGAACCATGACTAATTTTAAACATGCTGCAATATCATTCAGTGTCACTCGGCGGTTTTACATCACTATGGCTTCAACTGCTGCAATGTTCTGTGGAGTCACAACTCGTTGTGCCTGACCTGGACGAGGAGCATCTTCCACTGAAGTCATGCCATTTGCGAACTTCCTACTCCATTCGTAGACTTGCTGCTGTGACAAACATGCATTACCGTACTGAACTTTCATTCTTCGATGAATTTCAATAGGATTCACACCTTCACTACTCAAAAACCGAATAACAGAACGCTGTTCTTCCCTGGTGCAAGTCTCAAGTGGGGCAGCCATCTTTATACTGACACTGCGACGGTATTTCTGCATCTATACTATGCTGCCACCTACAGGACATTCTGCACGCTGCTTGTAGCACGCTTACCAACTTACAGGATAACGGCGCGAAATTTTGTATTTTTATTACAAATTTAAGGTTTTCATTTGACTCACCCTCGTACTTATTTTTAAAGTAATTAATCTAAGTTACACCATCTCAGGTGCAAGCTGTTTTTCTTCTATCATCTCCAAGCTTTCCACCGAGAGGGTGAATGTCCAGTTAACGTCTGAGCCTGAAGAGAAACAGTTGATGCGAGCTACCGTTTCTTATTTTCAATTCGAAGCAATAAATAGATTTTACTTAATGTATTATTAGTTACTTGCTAATAGTGCCTACGAAGCTAAAGACAACAATTAGGTTCACCTTTACCGAGCGTGGTGGGTGAGTTGTTAACGCTTTGGCCTCGCATTCGGGACCGAACATGGTGGTGTAACGGATAGCGTTCTGGCCTCGCATTCGGGAGGACGGCGGTTCGAATCCCCGTCCGGGCATCCAGATTTGGGTTTTCCATGGTTTCCCAAATCACTGCAGGCAAATGCCGGGATGCTTCCTATAAAAGGCCATGGCCGAATTCCTTCCCGTTCCTTGCCCCCATCCTTTCCCGTCTCTAAAGACCTCGCTGTTGAGAGACGTAGAGCAGTTTAAAAAAATAATTTTAAAAAAAATCGCATTCGGGTGACTTGGGTTCGTATCTCCGTCCGGGTATCCAGATTTGGGCTTTCCATGGTTTCCCCAAATCACTCCAGGTGAATGCCGGGATGCTTCCGGCGATGGCCGAATCCCTTCCCGTTCTTTGTACCCAATACTTTCCCGCCTCTAATGACCTCGACGTCGACGAGGCGTAAAGTCATAATATAAAAAAAAGGTTCACCTTGTAACAAGACAACGTAATGAGGCTGCTCGTACAATCTCGGATAATAATATCTATTATTCGTGATAAAAATTTTAACAATTAGCGTTGAATATGCGAGAGTTTGAGGACGAAAATGTCAAAATATACCTGGACCCAGCACGGTCACAGACGTAACGGCAAACATCGGCCAGTGATTGATTACCTGAAGTCCATTCAGGCAAGCGCTTAAAAGGGGTGAGTGGAAGGGGAAACTTTCATTCTCACCACACAAATGAGCGTTCGGTGTATTTGTTCCCTGTGGACTCATCTGTTAGAGTTGAGAACCTATTTGACGTTCATCGTCAACTTGGTCCGAAACAACGACCGCTCACCTGGGGCAGGAAATTTGCCAGCACGGGAAAATAAAACCGACGAAAGGCGATCTTGCCTGAAGCAAAGAAGACTTATACATGAATGCGCATGACTGTCACGTGATTGAAAATACCCCAGTGTAACTCAATGGACGATGTTTTTTAAACCACGTGATTAGTTATTCTTTGAATTGTGTAATGTGCCTACGAATCCACGGATTGATGCATCGAGGAATACTAGATGGAGAACGAGGTCTAGAAGTAGCAAACTGACGCCTTATGGAGGGCAGTACCACCTTCGAGGAGAGATGTCGTACTTTCGCCACCAGTGCGGAGGTGTCCGCGACATAGCCACCATCGCAATTACAATTATCACAAGCGGGCAGTATGGCATTACCTGACTTAGTACTCTATGTAATATCATTTGGCCAAACACTTTGCTCATTGTGATTCAAAGCGGCATTGAGGGTCGCTTGCCAAATGCGGACATAGGTCACGTCGTTGCTGTGTGCATACACAGAACTCTGTTGTTCCTTCAAACGGTAAAACTATTAAGCCATCTGACAAGACTCGGCGTGGCCCAGTAACGACAGTGCGGAGGAATCTGCTGGATTAAGAGTCACTCTCCGATAAACAATAACTGAACATAACTAATGGCCGTGACCAAAAATGATATGATACGGAAAGACTTAGTCAAATATTCCTATCTATCGATAACTTACATTTCTAAGTCAATGACTAAATGACACCCAATTCCCTTAAAAAACGAAGTTATTCGTTTTTAAAAAAAATTCATTTTGTAATCTGAATAAATTCTAAAACCTTTCATGTAAGCTTTTCATGCTAGGATTTTACGTGACTTACTCATAACTTTTTGTTTATTCTTAACATTCAATGTCCTGACTTTTAAGACAAGATGTTGCCTTGATTATTATGTATGTATTGATTTAATCATAAATACATCTATATCTTATGTTAAATGAATAAATTTTCAGGTTATGACATTTTTAGTGTTTAATGATAGGATGTCATTTCACATCCACTTCCTTCATAAATCATCAAAATATTTAAATCATTCATAAAAATAGGGCATATTCATTACAACCTGCTTTGATTTAGATTTCTAGTAAGTTTGCACTATTGATATAATAACTTCCACATTCAAAATTACGGAAAAAGTCATCTATACGTTTGTGATATCACAGCTGATACAACCTGCAAGGTCACTAGTTTCCAAAATCATATTGCAGACACCTTATTACGTAGCGTTTCCTATTCATCACTGTGTCTCAAATTCCCTACGTATCACATATTGATACAAATGTCCTCCAATCCGGGCTCAGTTGGATGATGCAGATCTATTTTATCGGATTCCTAAGGAAAGAAGGAGATAAAAAGGGGGGAGCTGTGGAGACCTTCAGAAAATTTTCTTATTTTTAAATTTTTCCGATAAGGCGCAAAAGCACGAAAAAAATTAGCACATAGTCAATAACTTGCTACAATTCTATTGAAAAAGGTAGAGTCAGTAAAGTCAGAATTTCATGTCCTGTCTTCAAAGTGCAGACGGGTATCATGGAGAACTTATTTCTTTATACCACCCTCCGGAGGAATTTTTGAATATAGACGTTACTCGTCGCTTTCCCTGATTGGTTACTGTTATAAAGCGTTAAGAATGAAACCTTTCGCCGATTAATTTGACCTATTCTTCCGAAAGGAAAAGAGGGGCCGCCAGATTTACCGTCCCCATCCTACTAACTATTCACTGTCAACAGTGTTGTATGCCATCACCCCATATACACTGCGAGATTAACTCAAGCACTTGGTACACAACGCAATGAATGAGAACTGCCAACCACCACCTCTTCTACTACACTGGCTACGTATGGAATGGTGAAATTTTTTACTACAACCATGGCTTGAACCAGCGAACTGCATGCAAAACGCCAAAGAGCTACTCTGCGTTTGGGTTCTAGGCAGTGAAGCGGAAATAGATAAATATTTCAACAGTCGTACAATCTGTAATTCTAATTACAAGTTTGGATTGGAAGGAATTGCTCTGAATTATGAATGTGATGTACTGGTAAAACGAGTTGATATGTAAAATACAGCGCACCGAATTTGACTTGGATATATCATGAAGCAATCTCGTTGCACACGTGCCTTGATTGCTTTTCGACTATCTGTTTTCTCTTAACCCACTTGTTTGAATATTCCGCACAAGTAGCAGATGTCCAGAGATTTACGCATCTAAAATTCCTGGCCAAACAATCTAACGGTATTTAGATTTCCTAATAAAAAAACTCTGTAACTATCAGTGCAGAATAGGAAGAATATGTGATCTGTTTGTACCATAGCGTCTGTAGTGCATGCGATGGAACATCTTCGCACAATTTTGGTAACTCTTCGCTTAAAATACACAAGTACCATTTGATAATATCAGAAAGACAGCTAGCAATGTCAAGTTTCTATAAGTTGTACAGAGTACGATAGGCCAAACTTTATTGAAAATGGAGCAGCTAAATGGACCTGTCTTTTGCAAAGCACCACGGGTGGGTCATAGTATAGGGCGAATCACACGACAAACGAAAAGGCCACTTGCTAATAAAAGTGACGGTTAATGACGCACAAACATAGAGAGAAGCATGAAAGAATTCAGAGAGGAAAAGGGCGCACTTGAGAACACACGCAGAAATAAATGGACACGATAGAGTACCTTCAGAGAGATAAGCGCGAATATATAGACAGACGGACAGACAGGCATCCCGGAAAACAGTCGCACACACACTCAAAGAAGGAGATAGTCTCGGGAAGCAGAGAAAGAAGAAGGGAGGGAAAAGAATAATGACAAACAGGAAGTAGAACATACACACACAGCCAGTCAAACGGGGCACTCTGAGACAGGGATAAATATTTAGATAGAAAGAAAATCAAGCAATCTGAATACCAGAACGAAAGGCAGGAAGTAATGCATTTTGGGAGACAAATGCACTCCTTGATTATTAACCAGGTTAGCACACGTCTGGATGCTGGCGGTCATGCAAACACGTGCATCCGCTCAGAGATCGATAGGCAACAATGAATTCAGATCGTTGGGCACACCAAAGAGATGTTGTAACGGAGGTCATCTTAGGGGATGCAGATGCGGATTCTCACTGCTTGACATACGCGGATGTTTGCGGAAGCGGCGGTGAAAAAATATAATTATTTAGGTTTTAATATTTTATCAAAAATAAAATAAAATATATTCTTATCACAAATTCTACATGTTTCATAAGCAACGTCTATTTCGATTTAATATTGCCATATTGAATCACTTTAAGCCTCATCTTTCAACATCAAAAAACGTGGGTTGATTTAACAAGTGAATTAAATTATGTACATAACTTCACACGCGTCAACAAAACAATCTTTGTCATATGAACTTTGCGGAGTTTGCGGATCGACTAATTCAAGCGTCAAACACAAGGCCATGCCATCGCACATTTGCGTGTCCATCACCCACCTCGGTAACGCTCTGGCCACGCATTCGGAAGGTCGTGGGTTCGAATCCCTGTCCGGGCATCTAGATTTTGGTTTTCCATTGTTTCCCAAATCACTCCAGATGAATGCCGGGATGCTTCCTTCAATAGGCCATGGCCGAATTCCTTCCCGTTCGTTGTAAAAAACCCGATTTTCCACCGCTCTAGCGGCCCATTCACAGTTCAATTTATAGGACCTACGATGATCGATTTTCCGATGTAAGACACTTTTTGGGTCGTGAAAGGAGCTGCAGTACTACATGTAGGACGTGTTGGATGTGTTTGGACTACCAGACAACCAACACGGCTCCTGCCGTCCAACAAGCTATGGTGGGGGATCGGTGATTGGAGGGAAACACCCTGCAAGTGTGCGATAAGGACACGGTGTACTGCTAGAAAGTACGAGTGGAAAGGGTTGCTTGGAACATCTTGTTGGATCCTTCTAGAAGTGAGAATGCATGAACGCATCCTATAGTAGTTCTACACGAAGGTCCTACAAGCTGGACCGTGAATAGACCGCTTTACATGCAAGTTAAAACTTATAAATTCGTAAGTATTCCAATAAAAGAAAACTATCCCGTTGTTATCTAAGCGACGGTGGAACGATTCTCGTATAAAGAGAAAAGAGCAAGATATGTATATTCCAATCTAAACAAAGCTCCGCTATACTTTCGCATTAAAAGTTGCGGATGCGAAAGTGGAGGAATGATTTCATGCGGAAGCTCCGCACTTGCGGATGCGGAGATCCGTAACATCCCTACATCAAAGTAGAAAACGGAGCAGCTAGGCAATCATAAAAACAGACACACAAAGACACCAATAAACAGGCAGGCAGTCATGGTAACCGACTAAAAGCGCACAGGTGACATAAGTGCACAAGGGTATTTAATCCTCTACCTTCCTGGAAGGCCGAAGTAGCCAGAAAAAAACGCACATTCAAGCCCTGACAAGTCGCGCTTCCTATGCGACAGAAACTGAAGACTGCTGCAATGGGAAGTAACGGAACCGCTTGCTACAAAGCTGCAGAGAGCCACGTTCTCGGAAACGTTAATAAAAGCACATATAATTCGATTTTTGGTTAGGCATGAAATGGACTTCAAACAGAACTCAAACTTTGGGCTCAATTTGAACTCTGTGGTTTATTGGCACGTTCATAAAAATATTCTTTCATCGACTCATCTATCTCATATTTATCTGTATAGTTATTAAATTCAGTATTAATAATTTTCACCGAGCATGGTGGGTGAGCGGTTAATGCTCTGGCCTCGCATTCGGGAGAACGCCGGTTCGAATCCTCGTCCGGGCATATAGATTTGAGTTTTCCCTGATTTCCCCAAACCCACTCCAGGCGAATGCCGGAATGATTTCTTCAAAAGGCCATGGCCGAATTCCTTCCCGTTCCTTGTCGGTCCCGCCTGTAATGACCTAGACGTCGATGAGGCGTAAAGCCAGCCATAAGTTAAAAAGTTATTCTAATTTTTATAATTATTTTCTTGCCTAACACAAATTAATAAATAATTCACAAAATTAATATTATACATTCACATAAATAAAAGTGTGAATTCTTAATAATATATGTATGTACGTATTTTTAAGACAATGTAATTAGAAAGTAGCCATAATGAGTTCTTGCGACGTGATTGCCTTGCAGGTTGTTAACACTGCACAAGTACCCTGTGAATGAATCTCTCACAGAAAACCCATCAGCATGTGCGTAATTGTCACCTGTTGCTAATGGTCCAAGATTTGTGCTTGGTAATTCATTTCTGTTTATTTTTATAATGAGGTACGTAATTTTTTCGAGGAATGCATACAAACAATCAAAGTATCAGGTATTTCTGACTTCATTCCGATCCTCTAGCATTAAATGAAATATCAAATCGCGCTCACTAATGACCTTCCAGTACCAGGATCGCTGGGCGACTGACGCGCTACAGGAAGCGCCTAGTACGCGGCTGGCGGCAGTCAGACGCTGAAGTCAGCCGCTTGCTTTTGACGCTGCATAGGAAGCCCAGCTTAACATCGGAATCAGTGCAGGCAAGTCGCAGGGCCGCATTTAAGCATAGGCTACATAGTCTACATAGGCTGTAGCCTAGGGGTCCATACCACAAAAAAAGAGGGGCCCCTCACCACAACCCTCGCCTGAGCAGGTAGTAGAGCTAAAAAAAAAAAAAAAAGGTCGAGCCTAAATGCGGCCTTGGGCAGTCGAGGGCAGGTACAACAGCCCCCACACACCGCGCTTGGGTTGTGCGCTTATGTCATACAACCGGCAGACGCAGAAACACGCCCCATGGCCGGGTACGATCTAGCAAGCTGTAGCTGTAACCCAACAGATACAGTAACGAGGTTGCAATGTGTGCGTGTAGTCCACATCACTGTGAATAAAACCGCAGTGTTCGCTTGGAGCTCCACGATATCGGACGAAGTGTCTCTCGATTGTGCAGCATACGTATTTATATACGATTTACTCGATAATTACACTCCTGGAAATTGAAATAAGAACACCATGAATTCATTGTCCCAGGAATGGGAAACTTTATATACACATTCCTGGGGTCAGATACAACACATGATCACACAGACAGAACCATAGGCACATAGACAAGGCAACAGAGCATGCACAATGTCGGCACTAGTACCGTGTATATCCTCCTTTCGCAGCAATGCAGGCTGCAATTCTCCCATGGAGACGATCGTAGAGGTGCTGGATGTAGTCCTGTGGAACGGCATGCCAAGCCATTTCCACCTGGCGCTTCAGCTGGACCAGCGTTCGTGCTGGACGTGCAGACCGCGTGAGACGACGTTTCATCCAGTCCCAAACATGCTCAATGGGGGACAGATCCGGAGATCTCGCTGGCCAGGGTAGTTGACTTACACCTTCTAGAGCACGTTGGGTGGCACGGGATACATGTGGACGTGCATTGTCCTGTTGGAACAGCATGTTCCCTTGCCGGTCTAGGAATGGTAGAACGATGGGTTCGATGACGGTTTGAATGTACCGTGCACTGTTCAGTGTCCCCTCGACGATCACCAGAGGTGTACGGCCAGTGTAGGAGATCGCTCCCCACACCATGATGCCGGGTGTTGGCCCTGTGTGCCTCGGTCGTATGCAGTCCTGATTGTGGCGCTCACCTGCACGGCGCCAAACACGCATACGACCATCATTGGCACCAAGGCAGAAGCGACTTTCATCACTGAAGACGACACGTCTCCATTCGTCCCTCCATACACGCCTGTCGCGACACCACTGGAGGCGGGCTGCACGATGTTGGGGCGTGAGCGGAAGACGACCTAACGGTGCGCGGGACCGTAGCCCAGCTTCATGGAGACGGTTGCGAATGGTCCTCTCTGATACCCCAGGAGCAACAGTGTGCCTAATTTGCCGGGAAGTGGCGGTGCGGTCCCCCTACGGCACTGCGTAGGATGCGACGGTCTTGGCGTGCGTCCGTGCGTCGCTGCTGTCCGGACCCAGGTCGACGGGCACGTGCACCTTCCGCCGACCACTGGCGACAACATCGATGTACTGTGTAGACCTCGCGCCCCACATGTTGAGCAATTCGGCGGTACGTCCACCCGGCCTCCCGCATGCCCACTATACGCCCTTCCCTCAAAGTCCGTCAACTGCACATACGGTTCACGTACACGCTGTCGCGGCATGCTACCAGTGTTAAAGACTGAGATGGAGCTCCGTATGCCACGGCAAACTGGCTGACACTGACTGCGGCGGTGCCCAACCACTGCGCAGCTAGCGCCCTTCGACGGCCAACACTGCTGTTCCTGGTGTGTCCGCTGTGCCATGCGTTTGATCATTGCTTGTACAGCCCTCTCGTAGTGTCCGGAGCAAGTATGGTGGGTCTTACACACCGGCGTCAATGTGTTCTTATTTCAATTTCCAGGAGTGTATAAACGGCCACCGAGATGGCGGAGTCATGGAATGTATCGGGAAGGAAATAATCTACTTCTGCTTTTAACAAAATCAACATATCAGTGGTCATTACAAAAATTTCACGAGAATCACGCCGACTGATTTTGAATATCTAATGAATTTAATTGGGCCCAACATAGAAAGAAGAAACACTGCGTTTAGAGAAGCAATGTCGGTTCAAGAAAAACTAGCTCTGACACAGAACTTAGCTACCGGTGATTCTTTGACCTGTTACAATGCCTGTTTCGCGTATCCAAACAAGCCATAAGCTCGATGTAAGAACGGAGACTTTCCCGGCGTATGCTTGCAATGAAGTCTTCATGGGTGATGTCTTCATTGCAAGCCATAAGCTCAAATGTCTTGGAAGTGTGTCAGGCGCTGATAGTAGCATTGAAAGATTAGATCAACGTAATTATTTATTGCAATAACAATAATAATAAAATAATACTATAATTTATTTGCAAATTAATTATACATTATTCTCTAAATTCATATATGACTGATGGTCGCTATTGTTGTTTAAGGGGAGTACGGCGGGTTATGCAGAGGAGTTTGTTAGTTTTGAGTGGTGGAAGAAGTTGAGGGGTGTGGAACTTGCTCATTTCGCGTAATTGAACAGTAACCAAAATTTGTATCGAGTTGTAATATCCGTGATCAGCACGCTTAATTATCTTAAATATTTCATGTTGAATAACATTTTTTGTATCCCTTGTATAATTTTTTCACTTTTTTGCTGTGTAAAACCGAAGAAAGCTGTAGTTCTGTATCCTGTTTTGGTTTATCTGCCACTTTTTTTAGTATGCCGAAAGCCTATTTTAGCATTTGTAATTTTGGATCTGGATTTAGCTTTTAACTGAATGATTAAGGTGGTGCAGCGTGTTTGAACTGCCTTTGAGGTCCTCCGCAGTAGATGTATAACCTGCGAGTGAGCTCATTGATTTTAATTGATTTTAATTAATGCTAATTGAATTGCGTGGGGGTCCTAATTGATTTTAATTAATGTTAATTGATTTTAATTAATTTTAATTGATTTTAATTGATTTTAATTAATGTTAATTGATTTTAATTAATGCTAATTGAATTGCGGGGGGGCCTTAATTGATTTTAATTGAATTGCGGGGAGGGGGTCCGCTGCAATCTCACATCTGTAACCTCAGATTGATCTTATTATTTCCTTATGGACCTGCGTGTGAGCTCACTTTTTCCCCCTCCCCGCCGCGCACGTGCCGGTAACTAATTGAATGCGGGTTCGTAATTGAATGCGCACAGCTGCGCCACACCCGAATTATCGCTCCCCTCGCAGCTGCAGCCCCACCCGGCGTCAGTTTGCAGCCATGTCCCGTCTAGTGATGTTGTTCTTTCTGTCTACCAACTCAACGCTGGTGATACGAAACGTTTGACGATAGGGTTATCGTCCAAACACGAGTTTGAACCTGTTGTTGTTCTGGAAAAAGTGGGACACAATAAAATTGTTTTAACATACGACGAATGGAACGTCCTGATCCAGGTATTGGACGTAGTGTCCGAGTTATTCAACGCCGGCACCGACAGCATCTCGCTTGGTGAGCACACCGTCTCCTGCCGAACGATTGCCGGAGTGAAGACTATTTGTTTCCACCTCAATGATGATCCTGCCAGCGGTGTCTTCTTCGGCCAGTCTACTTGGAGGAACTTCGTCGACGCGCAGCCGGCCGTGACCAACGCCTTGACCGTCAAGCAGAAGTGGGGCTACTTGGTTGCAAGATATTATACTGAATTTGTGGACATTCTAGCTAATAAAGTGCTACGAGACTTCAATATGGCTACAGTGCAAAAACTGATTGACATGCATATTAATAATGTTCGTGTAGCTCAAGTGACATACAGTTCATCATTGGATTATGCGCAATTAAGACTTGAACTCATTGCATATAAAAATTTGTTAGTATCTGGTGATGTAAATAATATTGTAATTAAGAATTATGAACCTGGATATGATGTTTGTGGACCTTATTAACTAAAGTGTTTAAATCGCATCAGCATACTACAAGGTGTTTGTGAGTGAATTGGCTGACAAAGTGTTGAGTGACTACTACACATGTACTGCCTCAGTGTCGAAGTTAATGGATATGCACATCAACAACGTTCATCCTATTCATGTGTCTTACAGTTCTACAATTGACTTTGGGCAATTAAGGAATGAAATAGTTGCATACAAAAAATTTGATTGTACTTAATGATGTTTGCAGAATTGTAAACAGTAAAGAATAAAATCATTTTACCAGATTTTTCTTGTGTCATTTCACCTATCCTAATTAAAAATAATAAGATAGTATATATTTTATTTAAATCTTTTATTTCACCCACCATTGGGCAATTAAAAATACATTTTCAACAGCGCATATAGCGTTACAAAATAAATGTCCTTTACAAAGTTTTATCAAATTATTTTTCTTGAGTTCATGTAGAGGCGGGCATCCTAAATCTTCTATATTGTAGCAGACTAATCTTCTGAAACCAACGAGCCTTCGCCCGTCCTTTAACGTAAATAATGGAGTCATCTTCATTTGTGATTGCATGTAGAATAGTACATAGTTTGCTAAAGGTTAAGACGGGGATTCGAACCAGCGCCCTCCTGAATGCATGGTCAGAGCGTTACCACTCACCCACCACGCTCGGTACCTCCGCGAATGCTGCGTGAAACGGCAGGAGCTTTAGGGCGATTGTGAAAACATTTCTCCAGCCCAGTACACAAGGAAGTTGAAAACATCAATTACTTCATGCTATGCTATCGCTCATGTACATTTCATCTTAACATGAAAACCGCTGCTGACTATTAGGAAAATCTACGTTCTACTCATATCCGTCGACATCCGCATGTGGTAGTAACAAGTTCTAATATTTATATAATTTTAGTTCTTCTCTGTACTGTACTGTACTGTACTGGTAAGTTTTTCTTTGTTTTCTCATTGCTGAAATATCACGCCATAAAATAGGCATATTCATAATTTAACTGTCCTTACAGCTACTTTAATGTGCAAAGTATACATTACATAACGTCTGTAAAACTGTTATTGACTGCTACGCCATGTTTATATCCCTTTCTAAGCATGAAGGTAGACAACTTTCCCACCTTCTACTAGTTATGCACTAACGTAATTGCTTTGAGGTTTAAAATTTTATTCCTGAATGCATCTTTTTGTTGAATAAAAGCTGCTGAATATCTCACTTCTGCCAGACAGAATTTTAGTAAATTTAACGTAGGTAACCACTTTTCGCTGGAAATGGCAGCAAAGATCAACAAAGCACTTACGAGTATGGGTGGCTCTTTGTCGCTGAATCGGCAATGCATGTAGGGCTACACTGTAACCGACTTCGGCCGATTGTTCGCTCTGCCAGACACTGCGACCGATTGTTATTTAGTTCTCAACAGATCGCGTTGCAAGATGGAAGAAATTGACGTTATTTAAATGTTGACTGAGAACTCTGTTCAGATTTAATATCATGTTTTGTTATGGAAAAAGTGAATGCGAACCACCTTAGAAGGAATTGTCCGATTGGCATGAAAATTTATACACAGGTTCCTTAGGTGATATAATTTAAGAATAATTGTACATTACAGCCACCATATATATATTTATTTGGTAAAATCGTTCGAAATATGTGTAGTTCCCTACAAGTTATAATCCACGAAATATGTCTTATTACCAGTTGATGTTTACAGCAGATGTTTTTTAGGCTTCATTCTTGAATAAAAAAAATAATTTCGTACTTGAATGGCATGCAGAGACGCGATAACGACATGCAATACATTTATTAACAAAACACACTGGACGGCGTCTAATTGGCCAGAGACATACGGTGTTATGATGAACCAGAGAAGACATTGTAACATGGCCTGTGATCGAAGTCTAGCAAAAAATAAAATAAAAAATTTCAAGCAAAAACCTAATCTTCGCGGGTTTGTTGCAGGATGATTTTGATGAACGTCGCGGTGTCTACGAATATCCTCCATTGTTTTGCCGAAAATTGAATTGTTCATCAGTTTGTAGAAATCACTCTCGAAATCTGTGTTTGCTTGTCGGCGAGAATCCGTATTGGCAAGCATGTAGAGTTTCCGCACACATATCACAGACAATGCAAACTAAATATGTAGGACAGTAACTAACAGTTACTACTTTTACCTGCAACGTCTGTCAGCTATGGAAAATAAGACTGAACGTTCAGTGATTCGGATTCTACGTTAAACTGCAGTTCCCAGAGGACAGAAGGCGACAGTCCTACCACTGATGCAATGGCTTAGTATGCCTCCTTTGGGAGAATACAACCAGCGATCGGTTGTGGTTGTCTCCACCCTTCACCCAACCACACTCCGTCTTTCGGCGCTGTAGAACTGAATGCACCAACAACAGCTTTCATCCTCAACACATTACTTTGAACGTACAATGATTCACACAAAGTAGTAACGTTTATGAATACTTCTACATTAGAAAGAATCCAAGTTAATTATACCCTCTAAAATCTCCTGAATCCTTTAACGAACTACTTAGTTTCTCAGTCGTAACAGCCTTACCTAAGGACAGAACTGAACACGTGAAATGACTGCAGCAATAACGAGCATGATGGATGAGTAGAACCATTAAAAAAAGAAAACCCCGACCACCAACCAGATGAATGCCGAGTTATTCATTCAAAATACCATGCCATGCCTATCCTTTCCCAGTCCTTGCCGCCAGTCCTTTCTCGCGTCCAATGACCTCGTTGTTGACGAGACTTAAAAAAGAAAAAAAAATATCAAGAAGAATTGTGTG
This sequence comes from Vandiemenella viatica, assembly GCA_031002005.1. Lineage (NCBI taxonomy): Eukaryota > Metazoa > Arthropoda > Insecta > Orthoptera > Morabidae > Vandiemenella > Vandiemenella viatica. The sequence continues at coordinate 269,111,881 of CM061921.1, forward strand.
GGGCGTGCAGAGGCTACCGTGAGTGTGTCTTGTTGCCTTCAGTTGAGGGCTATGCCTGCTTAATAAATTCAGCATTGGAGTGAGAGAGGATGCAGTTCTATCCCAGTTGCTCAATAATGAAGCCGACATGTTCCTTGGATATTCCAGTATGGTTTGCGATACGCTTTTTGAGTGATTCACCGGTCGAATCAAATTGTTGAGGTATGCGATGATCATCGTTTGCTGAAGTGATCGGACGTCGGCTGCATTTTTCATCTACAATTATGGCCTTTACATTCTCGCAATCACAAAATTTTAGTGCCAATCGATTTACAGTAGACCTATCAACGGCATTGCCGGTATAAACAGCATTGAAACGACGATGAATCGCAGTAGGAATCACTTTGTCAGCAGTTAAAAATTCGATAACAGCACGATGTTTAACTCGCGTTGACACAACACTAGAACACTTCTCCATAATTCCGGACAACAAATCCTTACTTCTCAGTACTTTCAAATAAAATGTAATGTCGCTTGGTATGTATGTCTGGCGTCAGAGTTTTTCAGTCGTAACAGCCTTACCTAAGGACAGGACTGAACACGTTTACCTCCACCACCACGGACTAGACCTGATTACTACCCAAATGGACTGCTAGTGCCACTGTACAGAGATGGCCAGCCGGTACTGCTGTTTTCGTCTGTGTATCAGCTCAATGCTGGTGATTCTAAGCGTTTGACGATAGGTTTATCGTCCAAACACGACGTCAAAATCGTTGCTTCCTTCGGAAAGGCGATGGCCGAATACCTTCCCGTTCCTTGTCTCCAGTCACATCCCGCCTCTAATTACCTCGACTTCGACGAGGCGTAAAACCATAAGTAAAAAGAAACAGGTGATTTCATGTTCTTTCTTCAATGCATTCCACTCGTCTTCTTTTCAGAGTTATTGCTTGTATGCCGGTCTGAATATCTACCCTGATGTGTGAGTTTTTAAAGCAAAGTAATGAATCAGCAGTTGTTGGAGATGTAGGTTATATTGAATGCGTAGAGACGACTGGCTTATCACAACATCAGCAAAGTCAGTTCTGAACAAGGGAAGTTAGAGTAATATCTCCTCCACAAACCAGTCTAAAAACGTTACGAGACAAAGTTTTATATTCGTGCTGTAATATCCCCCAAGATTACTACGAAAGATTTTACACAATTTCTAACAGTCTGAACGTTAGCTATATAACAGTGACGATGTTATTATTATTATCATCGAAAACGCGCATCGGATGTCGAAAGTCAAGAGGATCATAGAATACCGAGCCTGGTGGGTGAGCAGTAACGTTCGGATATATCGTTCGCGAGGATATGCAGCACCGTTTTAGAGTCAGATTTTCTTTCGTTTCACAAAAAATCACTCGAGGCTAGTGTCGGGATCGCCCCCGTGCAGTACTCCTTTCAGAGTAATTTTTTATATGCCGATATAACTACCGTGCCCGGTAGGTGAGGTCTTTTTTTTTTTTAGGATTGGGACTGTCATGTGGAGGTGGAGAGTTCAATTCCCGATCCGGCTGTTCATTAGAATCTGTTGTAGTACCACTTTAGATGCAAATAGCCGTTTATCGCCTATAGTAGCTGCGACAGCGAAAAACACGGCTAGTGGTGTTTTTGTCGTAGGAAGGGATTTTTTTTTTACCTAGCCATTTAAGGCAATTTTTTTCTTGTATTTTTGACCGAGAGTCCTCGATAAGTTATTGACATTCAAAAGTAACAGAGTTTCGACTTGCCGCGCACTCTGCCTATGTCGCGGCTAATTGCGTTTCGACGTGGGCAACGGCCAAGGCGCCGGTCACTGCGAGTTTCACGCTGATGAGGTTCCTCCAAAATGAATCACCGTTGGTTGTTAGGCTCAGTATTTGGGTAAAAAGATACTATTTTAACCCCAGCAACCGTTCGGCAGGCGACTGTGTGTTTGTCGCGTGAAACTACGATCTGGGGGTATGCGGTGTTGAATAAGTCGGCCACTACGTCCAAACTTGGATTAGCACGTTTCATTCTTCATAAGTCAGTGTAACTCTGGTGCTGTGTCCTACTTTTTTGAGTACCACAACCGGTTCAAAATCATGCTTAGACGTTAACTCTATCTAAATTGTTATATGCAAGGGGCGGGATGCTTCATTCAAAAGGCCATGGAAAAGACATAAATTGTATGAATTACATGTTTGCTCACGCTTAATTTTCATACATAAACATGCAGAGTCTAAACACACATAAAGTTACCATCATTATAGACACGTCAGAGGAAGTGCACAGGGTGATAACTATACATACTAGCCTAGTGTTTGTACCAAACGAGGTGAAACAACGTATATGCATGCAGAAACTGACTTAACGCAGTTACACGGAAGGCAGTCTGCGTTTAAAGACAATGGCTCTCACTCTCTCGAAGTTATCAGTGTTTGCTGAGGTGGCTTGGGCCCCACAGTAACAGCTGCTGCGTAGAAAAATACAAACGCGTTGTAGCCGGATAACCGTCGCGCAAAATATCGGTGTTTTTAGGCCGCGCAAAATACCGTCTTCTTAGGACGCGGTGGGGCCAAGACACCTCAGCAAACACTGGTAACTTCGAGAGAGCGAGAGCCATTGTCTTTAAACGCAGACTGCCTTCCGTGTAACTGCGTTAAGTCAGTTTCTGCATGCATATACGTTGTTTCACCTCGTTTGGTACAAACACTAGGTTAGTATGTATAGTTATCACCCTGTGCACTTCCTCTGACGTGTCTATAATGATGGTAACTTTATGTGTGTTTAGACTCTGCATGTTTATGTATGAAAATTAAGCGTGAGCAAACATGTAATTCATACAATTTATGTCTTTTCATGGCCTTTTGAATGAAGCATCCCGCCCCTTGCATATAACAATTTAGATAGAGTTAACGTCTAAGCATGATTTTGAACCGGTTGTGGTACTCAAAAAAGTAGGACACAGCACCAGAGTTACACTGACTTATGAAGAATGAAACGTGCTAATCCAAGTTTGGACGTAGTGGCCGACTTATTCAACACCGCATACCCCCAGATCGTAGTTTCACGCGACAAACACACAGTCGCCTGCCGAACGGTTGCTGGGGTTAAAATAGTATCTTTTTACCCAAATACTGAGCCTAACAACAACGGTGATTCATTTTGGAGGAACCTCATCAGCGTGAAACTCGCAGTGACCGGCGCCTTGGCCGTTGCCCACGTCGAAACGCAATTAGCCGCGACATAGGCAGAGTGCGCGGCAAGTCGAAACTCTGTTACTTTTGAATGTCAATAACTTATCGAGGACTCTCGGTCAAAAATACAAGAAAAAATTGCCTTAAATGGCTAGGAATAAAAAAAAAAAATCCCTTCCTACGGACAAAAACACCACTAGCCGTGTTTTTCGCTGTCGCAGCTACTATAGGCGATAAACCTATTTGCATCTAAAGTGGTACTACAACAGATTCTAATGAACAGCCGGATCGGGAATTGAACTCTCCACCTCCACATGACAGTCCCAATCCTAAAAAAAAAAAAAAAAAAACTCACCTACCGGGCACGGTAGTTATATCGGCATATAAAAAATTACTCTGAAAGGAGTACTGCACGGGGGCGATCCCGACACTAGCCTCGAGTGATTTTTGTGAAACGAAAGAAAATCTGACTCTAAAACGGTGCTGCATATCCTCGCGAACGATATATCCGAACGTTACTGCTCACCCACCAGGCTCGGTATTCTATGATCCTCTTGACTTTCGACATCCGATGCGCGTTTTCGATGATAATAATAATAACATCGTCACTGTTATATAGCTAACTTTCAGACTGTTAGAAATTGTGTAAAATCTTTCGTAGTAATCTTGGGGGGATATTACAGCACGAATATAAAACTTTGTCTCGTAACGTTTTTAGACTGGTTTGTGGAGGAGATATTACTCTAACTTCCCTTGTTCAGAACTGACTTTGCTGATGTTGTGATAAGCCAGTCGTCTCTACGCATTCAATATAACCTACATCTCCAACAACTGCTGATTCATTACTTTGCTTTAAAAACTCACACATCAGGGTAGATATTCAGACCGGCATACAAGCAATAACTCTGAAAAGAAGACGAGTGGAATGCATTGAAGAAAGAACATGAAATCATCTGTTTCTTTTTACTTATGGTTTTACGCCTCGTCGAAGTCGAGGTAATTAGAGGCGGGATGTGACTGGAGACAAGGAACGGGAAGGTATTCGGCCATCGCCTTTCCGAAGGAAGCAACGATTTTGACGTCGTGTTTGGACGATAAACCTATCGTCAAACGCTTAGAATCACCAGCATTGAGCTGATACACAGACGAAAACAGCAGTACCGGGCTGGCCATCTCTGTACAGTGGCACTAGCAGTCCATTTGGGTAGTAATCAGGTCTAGTCCGTGGTGGTGGAGGTAAACGTGTTCAGTCCTGTCCTTAGGTAAGGCTGTTACGACTGAAAAACTCTGACGCCAGACCATACATACCAAGCGACATTACATTTTATTTGAAAGTACTGAGAAGTAAGGATTTGTTGTCCGGAATTATGGAGAAGTGTTCTAGTGTTGTGTCAACGCGAGTTAAACATCGTGCTGTTATCGAATTTTTAACTGCTGACAAAGTGATTCCTACTGCGATTCATCGTCGTTTCAATGCTGTTTATACCGGCAATGCCGTTGATAGGTCTACTGTAAATCGATTGGCACTAAAATTTTGTGATTGCGAGAATGTAAAGGCCATAATTGTAGATGAAAAATGCAGCCGACGTCCGATCACTTCAGCAAACGATGATCATCGCATACCTCAACAATTTGATTCGACCGGTGAATCACTCAAAAAGCGTACCGCAAACCATACTGGAATATCCAAGGAACATGTCGGCTTCATTATTGAGCAACTGGGGTAGAACTGCATCCTCTCTCACTCCAATGCTGAATTTATTAAGCAGGCATAGCCCTCAACTGAAGGCAACAAGACACACTCACGGTAGCCTCTGCACGCCCCACACAATTCTTCTTGATATTCTTTTTTCTTTTTTAAGTCTCGTCAACAACGAGGTCATTGGACGCGAGAAAGGACTGGCGGCAAGGACTGAGAAGGAATTTAGGCATGGTATTTTGAATGAATAACTCGGCATTCATCTGAGTTGGTGGTCGGGGTTTTCTTTTTTTAATGGTTCTACTCATCCATCATGCTCGTTATTGCTGCAGTCATTTCACGTGTTCAGTTCTGTCCTTAGGTAAGGCTGTTACGACTGAGAAACTAAGTAGTTCGTTAAAGGATTCAGGAGATTTTAGAGGGTATAATTAACTTGGATTCTTCTAATGTAGAAGTATTCATAAACGTTACTACTTTGTGTGAATCATTGTACGTTCAAAGTAATGTGTTGAGGATGAAAGCTGTTGTTGGTGCATTCAGTTCTACAGCGCCGAAAGACGGAGTGTGGTTGGGTGAAGGGTGGAGACAACCACAACCGATCGCTGGTTGTATTCTCCCAAAGGAGGCATACTAAGCCATTGCATCAGTGGTAGGACTGTCGCCTTCTGTCCTCTGGGAACTGCAGTTTAACGTAGAATCCGAATCACTGAACGTTCAGTCTTATTTTCCATAGCTGACAGACGTTGCAGGTAAAAGTAGTAACTGTTAGTTACTGTCCTACATATTTAGTTTGCATTGTCTGTGATATGTGTGCGGAAACTCTACATGCTTGCCAATACGGATTCTCGCCGACAAGCAAACACAGATTTCGAGAGTGATTTCTACAAACTGATGAACAATTCAATTTTCGGCAAAACAATGGAGGATATTCGTAGACACCGCGACGTTCATCAAAATCATCCTGCAACCACCCGCGAAGATTAGGTTTTTGCTTGAAATTTTTTATTTTATTTTTTGCTAGACTTCGATCACAGGCCATGTTACAATGTCTTCTCTGGTTCATCATAACACCGTATGTCTCTGGCCAATTAGACGCCGTCCAGTGTGTTTGTTAATAAATGTATTGCATGTCGTTATCGCGTCTCTGCATGCCATTCAAGTACGAAATTATTTTTTTTCATTCAAGAATGAAGCCTAAAAAACATCTGCTGTAAACATCAACTGGTAATAAGACATATTTCGTGGATTATAACTTGTAGGGAACTACACATATTTCGAACGATTTTACCAAATAAATATATATATGGTGGCTGTAATGTACAATTTTCTTAAATTATATCACCTAAGGAACCTGTGTATAAATTTTCATGCCAATCGGACAATTCCTTCTAAGGTGGTTCGCATTCACTTTTTCCATAACAAAACATGATATTAAATCTGAACAGAGTTCTCAGTCAAATTTAAATAACGTCAATTTCTTCCATCTTGCAACGCGATCTGTTGAGAACTAAATAACAATCGGTCACAGTGTGCTGGCAGAGCGAACAATCGGCCGAAGTCGGTTACAGTGTAGCCCTACATGCATTGCCGATTCAGCGACAAAGAGCCACCCACACTCGTAAGTGCTTTGTTGTTGATCTTTGCTGCCATTTCCAGCGAAAAGTGGTTACCTACGTTAAATTTACTAAAATTCTGTCTGGCAGAAGTGAGATATTCAGCAGCTTTTATTCAACAAAAAGATGCATTCAGGAATAAAATTTTAAACCGCAAAGCAATTACGTTAGTGCATAACTAATAGAAGGTGGGAAAGTTGTCTACCTTCATGCTTAGAAAGGCATATAAACATGGCGTAGCAGTCAATAACAGTTTTACAGACGTTATGTAATGTATACTTTGCACATTAAAGTAGCTGTAAAGACAGTTAAATTATGAATATGTCTATTTTATGGCGTGATATTTCAGCAATGAGAAAACAAAGAAAAACTTACCATCATTTTTTACAGTACAGAGAAGAACTAAAATTATATAAATATTAGAACTTGTTACTACCACATGCGGATGTCGACGGATATGAGTAGAACGTAGATTTTCCTAATAGTCAGCAGCGGTTTTCATGTTAAGATGAAATGTACATGAGCGATAGCATAGCATGAAGTAATTGATGTTTTCAACTTCCTTGTGTACTGGGCTGGAGAAATGTTTTCACAATCGCCCTAAAGCTCCTGCCGTTTCACGCAGCATTCGCGGAGGTACCGAGCGTGGTGGGTGAGTGGTAACGCTCTGACCACGCATTCAGGAGGGCGCTGGTTCGAATCCCCGTCTTAACCTTTAGCAAACTATGTACTATTCTACATGCAATCACAAATGAAGATGACTCCATTATTTACGTTAAAGGACGGGAGAAGGCTCGTTGGTTTCAGAAGATTAGTCTGCTACAATATAGAAGATTTAGGATGCCCGCCTCTACATGAACTCAAGAAAAATAATTTGATAAAACTTTGTAAAGGACATTTATTTTGTAACGCTATATGCGCTGTTGAAAATGTATTTTTAATTGCCCAATGGTGGGTGAAATAAAAGATTTAAATAAAATATATACTATCTTATTATTATTTAATTAGGATAGGTGAAATGACACAAGAAAAATCTGGTAAAATGATTTTATTCTTTACTGTTTACAATTCTGCATACATCATTAAGCACAATCAAATTTTTTTGTATGCAACTATTTCATTCCTTAATTGCCCAAAGTCAATTGTAGAACTGTAAGACACATGAATAGGATGAACGTTGTTGATGTGCATATACATTAACTTCGACACTGAGGCAGTACATGTGTAGTAGTCACTCAACACTTTGTCAGCCAATTCACTCACAAACACCTTGTAGTATGCTGATGCGATTTAAACACTTTAGTTAATAAGGTCCACAAACATCATATCCAGGTTCATAATTCTTAATTACAATATTATTTACATTATCAGATACTAACAAATTTTTATATGCAATGAGTTCAAGTCTTAATTGCGCATAATCCAATGATGAACTGTATGTCACTTGAGCTACACGAACATTATTAATATGCATGTCAATCAGTTTTTGCACTGTAGCCATATTGAAGTCTCGTAGCACTTTATTAGCTAGAATGTCCACAAATTCAGTATAATATCGTGCCACCAAGTAGCCCCACTTCTGCTTGACGGTCAAGGCGTTGGTCACGGTCGGCTGCGCGTCGACGAAGTTCCTCCAAGTAGACTGGCCGAAGAAGACGCCGCTGGCAGGATCGTCATTGAGGTGGAAACAAACAATCTTCACCCCGGCAATCGTTCGGCAGGAGACAGTGTGCTCACCAAGTGGGATGCTGTCAGTGCCGGCGTTGAATAACTCGGACACTACGTCCAATACCTGGATCAGGACGTTCCATTCGTCGTATGTTAAAACAATTTTACTGTGTCCCACTTTTTCCAGAACAACAACAGGTTCAAACTCGTGTTTGGACGATAACCCTATCGTCAAACGTTTCGTATCACCAGCGTTGAGTTGGTAGACAGAGGAGAACAACATCACTAGACGAGACATGGCTGCAAACTGACGCCGGGTGGGGCTGCAGCTGCGAGGGGAGCGATAATTAATGGCTTCCGGCTGTGCGAATTCAATTACGAACCCGCATCCTGCAGCTGCGAGGGGAGCGATAATTCGGGTGTGGTGCAGCTGTGCGCATTCAATTACGAACCCGCATCCTGCAGCTGCGAGGGGAGCGATAATTGATGGCTTCCGGGTGTGGCGCAGCTGTGCGCATTCAATTACGAACCCGCATTCAATTAAACTCCCCTAGTTCCTCGGCTCCCCTCCGCTCCAAGGCGTGAGTCAATTAACATTAATTAAAATCAATTAAGGCTCCCCCGCAAATCAATTAAAATCAATTAGCCTCAATTAAAATCAATTAGCCTCAATTAAAATTAATTAAAATCAATTAAAATCAATTAAAATCAATTAGCATTAATTAAAATCAATTAACATTAATTAAAATCAATTAGCATTAATTAAAATCAATCAATGCCCCCACGCAATTCAATTAAAATCAATTAAGGACCCCACGCAATTCAATTAACATTAATTAAAATCAATTAGCGTTAATTAAAAACTGGGCTCACTCCGGCGTATTGACACTACTGTCATGGTCATCTTTTCCCTTGCATGCACTACTTTTCATACCTATTGCAATATCTTTCCATGCCTCATCACCAGTATATGCCCTGTACACTCCCATGACCCTCCTCATCCTCCTCCTGTCTTGCAATGAATCCCATATAGCTCCTTTATCATATCCGTCACTAATTGCATTCTGCGATAATTTCCACAATCAAATCTAGCAGCCCTTCTTTGCACCCTCTCCAACTCCTGTATTTGATACGTAAAATGAGGGTCCCATACTACACTACCATATTCGAGCAATGGTCTGACCAAAGTTTTGTAACCCAATTCCTTGACTTCTCTCGTACATCCCCTCATCACTCTCTCCAACAAGTGCAGAACTTTGAAACCTTTTCCTACCACCTGTCCTAATGTGTCCTGCCCAGTTAAGTTTGTTATCAAAAGTAATTCCAAGATATTTGCATTTCAAGTCTTCAGCAAGCAATTCTTTCCCACCTCCTT
>CM061921.1:269122417-269141462 GCA_031002005.1 Vandiemenella viatica
ACTAATTCAAGCGTCAAACACAAGGCCATGCCATCGCACATTTGCGTGTCCATCACCCACCTCGGTAACGCTCTGGCCACGCATTCGGAAGGTCGTGGGTTCGAATCCCTGTCCGGGCATCTAGATTTTGGTTTTCCATTGTTTCCCAAATCACTCCAGATGAATGCCGGGATGCTTCCTTCAATAGGCCATGGCCGAATTCCTTCCCGTTCGTTGTAAAAAACCCGATTTTCCACCGCTCTAGCGGCCCATTCACAGTTCAATTTATAGGACCTACGATGATCCGATTTTCCGATGTAAGACACTTTTTGGGTCGTGAAAGGAGCTGCAGTACTACATGTAGGACGTGTTGGATGTGTTTGGACTACCAGACAACCAACACGGGCTCCTGCCGTCCAACAAGCTATGGTGTGGGATCGGTGATTGGAGGAAACACCCTGCAAGTGTGCGATAAGGACACGGTGTACTGCTAGAAAGTACGAGTGGAAAGGGTTGCTTGGAACATCTTGTTGGATCCTTCTAGAAGTGAGAATGCATGAACGCATCCTATAGTAGTTCTACACGAAGGTCCTACAAGCTGGACCGTGAATAGACCGCTTTACATGCAAGTTAAAACTTATAAATTCGTAAGTATTCCAATAAAAGAAAACTATCCCGTTGTTATCTAAGCGACGGTGGAACGATTCTCGTATAAAGAGAAAAGAGCAAGATATGTATATTCCAATCTAAACAAAGCTCCGCTATACTTTCGCATTAAAAGTTGCGGATGCGAAAGTGGAGGAATGATTTCATGCGGAAGCTCCGCACTTGCGGATGCGGAGATCCGTAACATCCCTACATCAAAGTAGAAAACGGAGCAGCTAGGCAATCATAAAAACAGACACACAAAGACACCAATAAACAGGCAGGCAGTCATGGTAACCGACTAAAAGCGCACAGGTGACATAAGTGCACAAGGGTATTTAATCCTCTACCTTCCTGGAAGGCCGAAGTAGCCAGAAAAAAACGCACATTCAAGCCCTGACAAGTCGCGCTTCCTATGCGACAGAAACTGAAGACTGCTGCAATGGGAAGTAACGGAACCGCTTGCTACAAAGCTGCAGAGAGCCACGTTCTCGGAAACGTTAATAAAAGCACAATATAATTCGATTTTTGGTTAGGCATGAAATGGACTTCAAACAGAACTCAAACTTTGGGCTCAATTTGAACTCTGTGGTTTATTGGCACGTTCATAAAAATATTCTTTCATCGACTCATCTATCTCATATTTATCTGTATAGTTATTAAATTCAGTATTAATAATTTTCACCGAGCATGGTGGGTGAGCGGTTAATGCTCTGGCCTCGCATTCGGGAGAACGCCGGTTCGAATCCTCGTCCGGGCATATAGATTTGAGTTTTCCCTGATTTCCCCAAACCACTCCAGGCGAATGCCGGAATGATTTCTTCAAAAGGCCATGGCCGAATTCCTTCCCGTTCCTTGTCGGTCCCGCCTGTAATGACCTAGACGTCGATGAGGCGTAAAGCCAGCCATAAGTTAAAAAAGTTATTCTAATTTTTATAATTATTTTCTTGCCTAACACAAATTAATAAATAATTCACAAAATTAATATTATACATTCACATAAATAAAAGTGTGAATTCTTAATAATATATGTATGTACGTATTTTTAAGACAATGTAATTAGAAAGTAGCCATAATGAGTTCTTGCGACGTGATTGCCTTGCAGGGTGTTAACACTGCACAAGTACCCTGTGAATGAATCTCTCACAGAAAACCCATCAGCATGTGCGTAATTGTCACCTGTTGCTAATGGTCCAAGATTTGTGCTTGGTAATTCATTTCTGTTTATTTTATAATGAGGTACGTAATTTTTTCGAGGAATGCATACAAACAATCAAAGTATCAGGTATTTCTGACTTCATTCCGATCCTCTAGCATTAAATGAAATATCAAATCGCGCTCACTAATGACCTTCCAGTACCAGGATCGCTGGGCGACTGACGCGCTACAGGAAGCGCCTAGTACGCGGCTGGCGGCAGTCAGACGCTGAAGTCAGCCGCTTGCTTTTGACGCTGCATAGGAAGCCCAGCTTAACATCGGAATCAGTGCAGGCAGTCGCAGGGCCGCATTTAAGCATAGGCTACATAGTCTACATAGGCTGTAGCCTAGGGGTCCATACCACAAAAAAAGAGGGGCCCCTCACCACAACCCTCGCCTGAGCAGGTAGTAGAGCTAAAAAAAAAAAAAAAAAAAAGGTCGAGCCTAAATGCGGCCTTGGGCAGTCGAGGGCAGGTACAACAGCCCCCACACACCGCGCTTGGGTTGTGCGCTTATGTCATACAACCGGCAGACGCAGAAACACGCCCCATGGCCGGGTACGATCTAGCAAGCTGTAGCTGTAACCCAACAGATACAGTAACGAGGTTGCAATGTGTGCGTGTAGTCCACATCACTGTGAATAAAACGCAGTGTTCGCTTGGAGCTCCACGATATCGGACGAAGTGTCTCTCGATTGTGCAGCATACGTATTTATATACGATTTACTCGATAATTACACTCCTGGAAATTGAAATAAGAACACCATGAATTCATTGTCCCAGGAATGGGAAACTTTATATACACATTCCTGGGGTCAGATACAACACATGATCACACAGACAGAACCATAGGCACATAGACAAGGCAACAGAGCATGCACAATGTCGGCACTAGTACCGTGTATATCCTCCTTTCGCAGCAATGCAGGCTGCAATTCTCCCATGGAGACGATCGTAGAGGTGCTGGATGTAGTCCTGTGGAACGGCATGCCAAGCCATTTCCACCTGGCGCTTCAGCTGGACCAGCGTTCGTGCTGGACGTGCAGACCGCGTGAGACGACGTTTCATCCAGTCCCAAACATGCTCAATGGGGGACAGATCCGGAGATCTCGCTGGCCAGGGTAGTTGACTTACACCTTCTAGAGCACGTTGGGTGGCACGGGATACATGTGGACGTGCATTGTCCTGTTGGAACAGCATGTTCCCTTGCCGGTCTAGGAATGGTAGAACGATGGGTTCGATGACGGTTTGAATGTACCGTGCACTGTTCAGTGTCCCCTCGACGATCACCAGAGGTGTACGGCCAGTGTAGGAGATCGCTCCCCACACCATGATGCCGGGTGTTGGCCCTGTGTGCCTCGGTCGTATGCAGTCCTGATTGTGGCGCTCACCTGCACGGCGCCAAACACGCATACGACCATCATTGGCACCAAGGCAGAAGCGACTTTCATCACTGAAGACGACACGTCTCCATTCGTCCCTCCATACACGCCTGTCGCGACACCACTGGAGGCGGGCTGCACGATGTTGGGGCGTGAGCGGAAGACGACCTAACGGTGCGCGGGACCGTAGCCCAGCTTCATGGAGACGGTTGCGAATGGTCCTCTCTGATACCCCAGGAGCAACAGTGTGCCTAATTTGCCGGGAAGTGGCGGTGCGGTCCCCTACGGCACTGCGTAGGATGCGACGGTCTTGGCGTGCGTCCGTGCGTCGCTGCTGTCCGGACCCAGGTCGACGGGCACGTGCACCTTCCGCCGACCACTGGCGACAACATCGATGTACTGTGTAGACCTCGCGCCCCACATGTTGAGCAATTCGGCGGTACGGTCCACCCGGCCTCCCGCATGCCCACTATACGCCCTCCCTCAAAGTCCGTCAACTGCACATACGGTTCACGTACACGCTGTCGCGGCATGCTACCAGTGTTAAAGACTGAGATGGAGCTCCGTATGCCACGGCAAACTGGCTGACACTGACTGCGGCGGTGCCCAACCACTGCGCAGCTAGCGCCCTTCGACGGCCAACACTGCTGTTCCTGGTGTGTCCGCTGTGCCATGCGTTTGATCATTGCTTGTACAGCCCTCTCGTAGTGTCCGGAGCAAGTATGGTGGGTCTTACACACCGGCGTCAATGTGTTCTTATTTCAATTTCCAGGAGTGTATAAACGGCCACCGAGATGGCGGAGTCATGGAATGTATCGGGAAGGAAATAATCTACTTCTGCTTTTAACAAAATCAACATATCAGTGGTCATTACAAAAATTTCACGAGAATCACGCCGACTGATTTTGAATATCTAATGAATTTAATTGGGCCCAACATAGAAGAAGAAACACCTGCGTTTAGAGAAGCAATGTCGGTTCAAGAAAAACTAGCTCTGACACAGAAACTTAGCTACGGTGATTCTTTGACATGTTTACAATGCCTGTTTCGCGTATCCAAACAAGCCATAAGCTCGATGTAAGAACGGAGACTTTCCCGGCGTATGCTTGCAATGAAGTCTTCATGGGTGATGTCTTCATTGCAAGCCATAAGCTCAAATGTCTTGGAAGTGTGTCAGGCACTGATAGTAGCATTGAAAGATTAGATCAACGTAATTATTTATTGCAATAACAATAATAATAAAATAATACTATAATTTATTTGCAAATTAATTATACATTATTCTCTAAATTCATATATGACTGATGGTCGCTATTGTTGTTTAAGGGGAGTACGGCGGGTTATGCAGAGGAGTTTGTTAGTTTTGAGTGGTGGAAGAAGTTGAGGGGTGTGGAACTTGCTCATTTCGCGTAATTGAACAGTAACCAAAATTTGTATCGAGTTGTAATATCCGTGATCAGCACGCTTAATTATCTTAAATATTTCATGTTGAATAACATTTTTTGTATCCCTTGTATAATTTTTCACTTTTTTGCTGTGTAAAACCGAAGAAAGCTGTAGTTCTGTATCCTGTTTTGGTTTATCTGCCACTTTTTTAGTATGCCGAAAGCCTATTTTAGCATTTGTAATTTTGGATCTGGATTTAGCTTTTAACTGAATGATTAAGGTGGTGCAGCGTGTTTGAACTGCCTTTGAGGTCCTCCGCTTACAGATAAAATAGTTTGTTCATTAATTATCAATAATAATAATAGAAATAATGATCAACTGTTGCAGATGCCAACAAATCGCGAAGAATGGCTGAAATGCGGTAACGAAATCATGGCACTTTCCTCATACAATTGCCGCAGTCGATGGCAAACATATTCATATGCAGTGTCCATTTTATTCTGGAGTAGAATACTGCAATTATAAATCTCAGTTCAGCATAGAACTGTTTTTTAATTACTTATTTATCTTGAATTGACCATACAGTCGCCTGGTAGAATTAGGAGTTAATAACAGGTGCATTACATATATGTATATATATATATGTATGTGTGCATTAATTATGTATGTCAGCGTCCTTAATAATACAGTAGATTTTGTTGTTATTTGTAGCTAGTAAAACTGTAACACTGGTTGGAAGTGGCTGTTGTGCACGCACAAGTGACTTGATGAACGTTGCTTGCTGTTGGTGAAAATTACAGCAGCTGAAGAACAATTGATTGAGGTCTTGTATTACCTGTCCGTTACATGTGCTGAAGGGTGTGCGATAAAGGTGACTACAGAAGGTGCCTTGGTTGTATCTCATATGGATGATAGATGTGTTGTATCGTCGTTGAGAGTTCCATTTTGAATACCAAGGTCGTCGTGGAAGAACCGTCTGTACTAAAACATACTGTCACTCTCTGTGTCGCTTCGATTTCTTCCAGCTCCTGGTACATTGGTGGTATGCATAGTTGACTATTGTTATCTGATAATCAATGGTGTTTGCTGGGTGGGTTTAAGCTTCGAACCGAGCTACATGCCTTTTTATCTAGCTAACATATTGACGTGTTCATTATGTGTAATTCTAGAGTGTGCGAGTGTCCAAATGTAAATAACGGTGGAACCGCGTTGATTAACTTTAACAGTCAGCTGGATTATTATGATGAGGTTGTAACGTTCCAAGTTGTGGACCGGGATAGAAAGAAAAAAGGTAATGAATGAAAACCCCAATTAACTACTGCAAAAATTATATTACAATTTATTTGACTGATAATGAAATTAATATTTATTTAGTGAACCATCAAAACTATAACAGACTCTCTCAACAGGCCAGCAAGCAACAGGGTAGCAATGAGATTCTAATCAAGGCGTTCTGGGTCTAATTCCAAGATCTTGCTGTGGATGGCAGAATTTGGTGGTGATTACCGCATGGATGACACGGCGCTGGCTGATGCTTAGTCTCGTATGAAGCAGAACACGGCCAAGAATGTACTCCGTGGTACCGGGCTCTCCGTACTGCGATGGACAGCGAAACTGGTCGGCCGTTGAGACTCCGCCGATCATACCAGGAACCAGACTGTCCTGGTCACAACACAACCTCCCACTTGGGAGGCAAGTAGCAATGTCTTCCCGTGCGGCAGCGAGACCTCTCGCTCTCAAAGCTCACACAGGACTCCCCCACACCAATGCACGCCCCCGGTGTCTGACGTTCGTCAAACAGATGACACTCCCCTCGCCAGAGCAAGCGCACCCTTGTCAGAGTGCGCTGGCAAAAAACTGTCAAGCGCGAACTCACCGCTCTGTTCTGACGAAATTAATTTTTTTAAATATTGTAATGAGTCAAACCTGACACATTACATTGCCCCTTCCGTTATGATTTGCAAATCCTCGAAGTTAGGAATTTGCAAACAACTGTCCTGAACTTATCATCTTGTCATACCTATGCCGAGTACAGATGTCAGAACAGTTAGTATCACATTATCTTTTTTCACTGCACTTGTACTGAATCTTTACTCATTGACCTGCTGATGTGATTTTGTCTAGTCATACATTTACGGCAACTTCTGTACCTAACCACCCATTAATTTTACTATCCCCTCTCATTCCCTTGAATGTGGGGAAAATTACTCAATACAAAGACTAGACAAATATAAAAATGAGACTCGTCTACAACAATTACATTAATTACCCCAATGCCCATGCACCTGAGTACCTCCCAGACAGTATTACCGTTCTCAAACACACTCACATTCAGTATACACTTATAAGTAACTACTAAAATATGTCAAAATTTTACTGATAGTAAAAAAGAATTCAAAATATTGAAAACTAAAATTGAGGTCCGGAATTAATTAACTACCGTTACTAACTAATACCTTACTAATAAACGCAACCCTTTACTTTCTACAAATAATGGTTTTTAATTAGTCAAACTGCTTCTTTCTTTACTGCCATTTCAGCGAAATCAGTACAACACTACAAATATCTTATCACTATACAGGAGAGTGAATACCAATCAATGGACCTCTGCATAACTACGAGTGTCGTAAATTCTCATTTTGCCAATAAAATAAGGATTTACGCTAAACATAAGGACTTTTATATTCCAATTGTAATTACATACTCAAAGATGAGACAAAATATCATCTGAAACAATAACTTTCATAGCTTGAAGATACGACAGGGTGAACTCACCACCTATTTCACATTGTGGTAAATATCGAAATCTGATGTCGATTACACCTCAAGTGTTTTCTTGGGATTTTCAGGATTCAGTGATGCATGAAGTCTGAACTATCACAAGAACGGATTTTACATTCTTAAAGTGCCACACTAGAGGATTCACAAATGCTGCGTGCCATGGACATTTATTTTAACTCGATGGTGCTCATACAATCTTGGTCGATATACCATAGGAGCATAACTCATTGTGCATTGTGGCGCGCTTGCCATATTGCTGGTTTTACGATTTACCAGAAAACAATCACAATCTCACTACATCCTTTATACTCATAACGTCAACCAAAAAGAATACCACAAACCACCAAAAACAGCAGTCCCAATACAGCAACAATAAAATAATCCCTCTATCATTTTCTTTATATACAGTGTCCGCTCTTTGTCGAAAGATACAAACATCTGATGGCTATATCTTTTCTAGACTTCATGAACTTAAGGCATTCTATAGGCTGTTATTACACTGAACACTTTGAAACATCCCATACATACACTTAAAGCCAACTCCTATCTTTCACAAAGTATGCGTAAGATGGTGATACACTGAAATTCAAGCTTTCGTCGTGATATTACACGTCTCATGATTGCTTGTTCCTTTCATTTGCGTGATATGCTTTTAATGGCGTGCATTCTGAGGTCACAATTTCTGTGGTCTGAATGAATTACATAACTATGGATTGCAAAGGTATTTTATAGCGAAATTCCTCCTCGCACTGAGACATTTGAATGGAGGCAACATTCGACTTGTTTGATTCTGTTTTGCAAAATCATGGATTCAATTGAATCTGTTCTTTCGAATCTAAACAACTTTAACATTATTGCCATATTAGGTAAAATTTTCCTTCACTCAGTTATTTCCCTAATATATCATCATAAATTACATTTTTATTTTCCCGTAATGGATTAATTTTTATTTTTTTAAGATAATTGACTTAAACACATACAAGAATATCTTTTTTTTTTTTACATCATCATCCTCTTCAATTTTGAAGAACAACAACAACAACGAAGGCTCTCTTTTCCACAAAATTTTTGGGAGCCAGAAAAGTTTCTGAATCTTGAGTTTTCCGTGAATGAACTGTATGTATCTTTCGCTTCGTGTGTTTACACGGTCAAGATTCTTCACCATTACTTTTAGATTCCTTAACAGCAAATGCAAGTATACTAACCTGCTTTCGAGCATTGTTTTACATTTTTGGAAACTTGATGCTGAGAATCTGATTATGTTAAGGTAATTTGTCCACAGAACATATCGTGGCGGTCCCTTCGACAGGTAGCACTCTGCTGACACAGACTGAAATACATGTACAGACGGATTTCTCCTCCCAAAGATCTCTCTGTTTACCTCTTCTGGGGGTTGCAAGGGTTCAAGAACGCGATGGATGTCCAAGGAAGTGGCGAGCAAGCGGCTTTCATTCACAAAACGAGTGTACTGCTGGTCTGTTACTTCGTGACCGAAGAATGTCAGTGCGTATGGTTTTATGCGTCTTTTAATAGCATCTGAGCAGATGTTGGTTGTGTTGAGTGAATTCTTCCTGTTTGATCTAATTGTGTGTTTGATCGGGTGTTTGTCTGGTACTTTGTATTTACCGACTACTCAGTCCCCATTTGAATTTGTTGGTAAACTTGCGAAGATACACCTTCATTTTCCACTGCCATGAAATACTCCGGCTGCTTACTTATATCGATCGCTATGACAGAAAAGATAAATGATATAAGGCGCATTTCCGAAATGTTCACGATTTTTTTTCCGTCCTCCACGCCGTTAGTATATAATAATAATGCGTATGGCGTTAATGGTTGACAGTGTTTCGATTTGCCGGACATGCACCTCTGTCGTGGCTACTTTAAACTAATCCGGTATTCCTGTCGGGTATAGGAGACCAACAGTGTAACGTGGAATCAGAACTACGGAAGCATTCTGTTGAGGACTTAAAAGGTGAATGTTAGTCGTTTGACGATGAAGGTTATATTTCGTTGTCCTCTTGAATATTTCGTGGTTCAAACCCAAGTGGACTTCAACAGATGGATGGATTTTCTAAGTGGTTTGTCGCAAAATTTCAGTTTAAACAGGAAAACTCCAGAATTTCGGATCCTAATCGATGTGGGGGACTTGAAGTATGATACTTCAAACAGAAATAAAAGTGTAAGTGCTGTGAGGAAACACTGTTTCCTCACACTTAAAATTTATTTATTAATATTGTTTTTCGTTGGTTTTTTTGTTTTTGTTTGTGTGTTTTATGTTTCACTATTTGCTGTTTAATTAATTTTGGTGAGAAGTTTTGTAAATTGTTTTATTGAGTACATCGAAGACAGTGTGTGTGTATTTGAGTGTCTTTGAACAGTAAACTGTGGGTGGGATTATCTTTGGGAGGGAGTCTAGAACAAGAAACCATGGTGGGTGGAGGTATGAGATGTGTGCCTGGCTCGTATTGTTATTGGCGGGCGAGAGAGAAAAATGTAGTGGATATACCGAGTGGTTCATCGCCATGCTTGAAAAATATTAAATTATGTAGTTAATCAAGAATCGATAGAAGTACTAAACGTGTGTGACGTTTTGTTGGAATGGCGTAATTTGTGAAGTATATGGCGGAAGAGATTTGTCACGGATGATATATATATACACAAATGAAAGGAAGTATTTTTCTTTGTTTGTTAGATTGTAACATGAATATACCACTACCTGAAGTGGTGTGAAATAAACATGAAGTATGAGAGCAAATGGTGTAGCTGGAACTAGATATGATAAATTAACCAGTTGGTCTTACAGATTACAGAACGAGCCAACGCTCACGAGCAGCAAGACAAGTTTCTTGGTTTCTGAGGATGGAGCCAATTAGTTTCATATACTGTAGAACCTACAATGGAAATTAAACCAAGTACTTCAGGTGGTTGCGAGACGAGTCAGTTGTAACTTAATCCGTGTTCGATCACAAATTCAGTCTAGGTTTCAATCAAATCAGTTTAATGAAGATTTACAATTAATTAAATATTTTAACTCAGTAACTCTTTAGATTTAATGCCCCCATTAATTAATAAGTGAATTACAAAATTAAATAAATGTTTTAATCTAAAGTTTCATTTAACCGAATATCAAAGGTCACTTTCAATCTAGCCTAAAAGCACGCAAAAATAGAAAAGACCCGCAAATACTTCCGATCCCTTCAATATCACGGCGAAGCGGAAAAAAACCTATGAGACTTGCATATGCTAAAATAGTTTTCAAAACGCTTCTCAGTCAGTTTGAAAATATGGATAGGAAATACAGTGAAAATTACAAATAACGTTGGTTTCATTGGAAGCACATAGGTGATTTTTTTTTTTTTTTTTTTTTAGTGAACTGGGGAAACCTTTAAAAACCCAAATCTGGATGCCCGGAAGGGGATTCGAACCCACGTCCTCCCGAATGGGAGGATAGAGCGCGTATATTGTTAACAGCGTTGGTCGGCGGTAAAATGAATTCTGAAGGCGGGGAGAAACAAGAGCTGGGCAGTATGTATATTATTACGCGCGGTGCCCTCTTTGAGGCAATGATCGGGTATGAAGGAATGCGCACGTGGCTAAAAGTAGCATCATACTAAAACAAGCGATGGGAATATATAATGACCTTAGATGCGGTTCACTTTAAGACAGCACGTGCATGAAGCATAATATTACAATTATAAATAAAATAATTGTTTAAAAAACATAAAAACCGCCTTCAAAAATAGCACACCAAAAATTTTAAAATAACTTTATTTCTTGCTCAGAAGAAAGTAAATCTAAATGGACAATATTTTACAATACCGTTGCTGAAATCTTTACATTAATTAGTTATTTTTGGAGTTGGTATAAAGAAAACTGGCAAAAATTAAGGGGGTGAATAGAGGGAGAGGGCTTCAGTTTTTCAAACCAAAAGTTGACAGTATTTTACTCTTTATTTTTGACTATACATTTCCAAATTTCATCGAAATCGGATAAAAAACGTGGGTTTGTATAAAAATTAAGGGGTGGAAAAGAGTAGAAGGGGTGGTTTCTCTATGAGACCACTTTGGAGGCATACCCTATGCACTAAAAACATTTCATTTGAATTGGTTCAAAATTGGCGAAGATATCGCTGAACATACATACAAAAAAAAACATTTAAAAATAAAAAATAAAGACAAATTGAGAACCTCCTTTTTTTGAAGTCGGTTAATAAGGCGGTCTGAGTTGTGACAGCTCGATGATTAACGACCAGGCAGCATACTCTTGTTCCCTAAGTACCATGTTAAAACAAATGGCAGCATACTCTTGTCTAGACACTATTGGTACTGTTCACGTTTGTCTCCAACAGTGACCATTTTATTTTGTAATTCATGTTCAATGTTTAACGAAGAAATATTTGACCCGTATACATATTTTATTTTTTTTATATCGAAGGAACATTCTTCGTAGTGCAAGAGATAAGTTGTAATAGTGAACAAAGTACAAATAAAACATCAGTTCATATAATGTAGGATTTTAGGAGCTAAATAAATATCCTCGCTGATGAAAGATACTGTTCAAAAAATTTTACTGTTGTGTCGTGTTTTATTGTGTTTATGCGCTATTTCATCAGTTCCAGCATTATTGAGGTCGAATGCATGGATGATTCGGCATATACCTATTATGCCTAACAGCAGAGGAAGGTAGTCTATAATTTTGCTCCATGTATTGTGGTGTGACAGCGTCACCCACAATGAATATAATTAAATAGATTAATTATATTCAAAATTTTATTAATTATATTCAATTTTTCTTAGTTAATGTTCAACCTTGTGACGTGTAAATACCGTAAATAATAGGGATTGTATGGATAAATTAAATATATATTAAACCAGGGCAGCCAGAGGTATAATTATTGTAAATTTATTTTCTGTAAAACTCGTGGCTCAGTAAGATAGTGAATGTTGGAGGCTGAAACTGCCATTTTCGGACGGTTGAGAGCGGAACAATGAGTGGCTCGCCGACTTGACGGCGCCGGAGCCACACAACAGCTATGGTTCCGTTAGAAGGGCGCTGACCTCACCCCTCTCCGCTACTGCGCTGAAGGTCGGGCAGAAACGCGCGAAGGGATACAGCAAATGCGAGGCGCGATATAAAACACGTGACGACGGACATGTGTAGATAACCAATCATGAACGTTTATTGGGGTTCCCAAATCTTAATGCAAGGGGATTCTGTTACATGTGGCGAGTGGGAGACAACTTTGGAGAAGAAGACGAGAAGAGGCCATTTTGAGGACACTTGCTGCCGGGACGAGCTACTGAACAGACGTGTCAGCCGACACGCTCTCGTCCGGTGATCACTGTCTGGTTGTGATCACTCTCTTGCTTTGGGAAGCGAGAGGTTATATGGCATGCCTGCCATTGCCTGGAAGTTGCTTTAATAACGCGGTCGTATCCGCTTATCTGGCTTCCACAGCTGCGGTGACATTGTTCGTGTCACGCTAAATCACGGCGATGCATTTATGGTAATGTACCGGATGCAGACGGTCACTATTCATTGGGTTTTAACGGACTTGTGAGCCCTTAAGCGCCACTGGGATAAGACTCTGCTCCCGCAACTAAATCACTGAGCTAGCTGATTTTATATTTCACTGTAAATTTCAAGCATCTTGCTAATTGTAAATTCACTATGATGCTTTTCTTTAACTTTATACGGCGCCCCTGGGATACTCCTTTGTTACAGTAAATGTTAGCTTCAACTTTGATGGCCTGTGTTGCCATGCTGTTCATGTGTTAACTTTGCTATTTTATTTTGTTGAAATATTTCATTCAGTTATTGTTTGCTTTGCATCGGCGGATTGTAAACGTCGGGTATTGCTTGTTTTGTTGGTCTGAATATGTTTAACGTAAAGTTAAATATTATCCGGCCTTGTATAAGCCATAAGAATCAATAAATGGGGTATTATTTTGTGTCTAATATTCTTGGTTCTGGTTCCTTTTAGCTCCCCTTTATTATATTTTTAAATGCATTTCATTTTTATATGTATTGATAAATCCCCCCTCCCTTTTTTTAAGTGAGTGCCTCCAGGCTCATCTCTGATTACAGTATCAACATATTGACAATTTATAACTCGCAAAAAAGAAGAAATTATATTGTGGGTATTACAGTGCTATATCGAAGCAAAGTATGGATAACAACAGAAAAGGACACAGTGAGAATTCGAAGCGTAGACGTAAGATTTTTAATACCCGTGGCAGAACATACGACACAAAATTTAATAAAGAGGTAACGGAGGAATTATGAATAACAGCTCTAAATGAAAAAATAAAATAAAAGAGCATTGGAGATATTGGAAAGAGCATATGAACAAGATGAAGGACAGCAGACTTCCAAAAATACTATATTAATATAGACCATCAGGACAAAGAAATGTCGGACGACCGAAAATTAGATAGAAGGCTATAGAAAATCCCTAAGAAGAAGGCCTAACAGCCAGGAGCCTAAAACGTGATTATAATGTTACAATGGTCTTTTTTTCTGGTTTTACGCCTCGTCGATGTTGAGGTAATTAGAGGCGGGAAACGACTAGGGGCAAGGAAGTGGAAGGAATTCGCCCATCACCTTTTGAAGGAACCATCCCGGTATTTACCTGTAGGGATTTGTGGAAACCTTGAAAAACACAAATCTGTATGGCCGGACGGGGATTCGAACCCGAGTCCTCGAAGCCACAGTTTTACCGCTCACTAACTATGTTCGGTAACCTGTAATTCATCCAAGTATTAATTTTTAAAAACAATGTGGTTAACGCGAACTAAACCTCCTTGAAACTTATGATTTGTTTTCGGGCGATTGCTTTTCGTTTAAAATTTACGGTAAAGATTTTGTTAATTCTCCACGATCTGTCAGTGGACTTGTCTCCCTCATGCAACAACTATGAAACAATTGCCTACGGTCATAAGTCTCATTCAGCTATGAAATATTGCACATTTGTATTCGCTTGTTTTTAGTTGTTGCAGTCCTTCAGTCTTAAACTTTTGTAAGCAGTGGTGGAAATGCCTGCAGAACTTTCTCCACCTATCAAGAAACTGTACTGACGTCCGAAAATTTGGAATAACTGCTTCCATATGGTGTTCTTCGCGTTCCCCATTCACATTTTCCGGATACGTAGCCACAAATTAAATTAAAAATGCAGAAATACGAGACGGCTCCGCAACGACGAAATGCTGCCATACTAGAAAAATACCACAAACATTGTCGTTACAGGGATCATATCAGCCCAAACAGTTTTGTTTTCTTTCTAGCAATTGTGGTTAGGTTGAAAAACAGCCTTGACCAGAAGAAAAATGTATGGTTAATTTAGTGCTGCGACGTCAATCTTGAAATGTTGCATTTCTAAACAACAAGAACAGATCAAACATGGCGGGACGTATCTGTTATGACGCAGTATGAAGTATTTTGCTATCGTAAATTTCGTGTGACTTTTCACGACAGGGAGAAGCTGAAACGCATTACAATGGAGGACTTAACTAATATTTCCAGATATTTCTATTAATTAATATTGCAGCTTATTTTAGACACAGGACTATTAAAGCTAGTACATATTTTTTATATATATATTTAAAAGCAGTAAGATTAAATTAAAACATTTTTTTTTTCAATACAATACACTCATTTTCCATGGATCCCAATATAAAAGACTGGCTCTGAGCGATGTGGAAAGTTGTCAATTTACAGATAGACTGTTGTATAACAAAACCGATAAATATATCGTAAAGATGTACAGTCACGGCAAAATACACACATGTCCTATATTAACTACATTTAATCAAACTACTGGCAATTATTTTGTAGATAATTTAAAAATAAATTCTTCGATGGAGTAGAAGGAGTTGTCAATTAAACAATTTTTTAAATCTTTTCCTGAATTGAATGTAATCACCTGCTATACATTTAAATGACTTTTAATCGTTGAAAGGATAGTGCCATAATTGTGTATTTCACTATTTGTTTCAGAGTACAATTTGTAACTACATAACGGCATTAATGTGTATATATACTCGGCTACCAATTTTAAAATCCCTAACTTCTTAAATAGCTCTCTGCATTAAGTTCTACTGCTAACACCACACATAATTCTTATTACTCGCTTTTGGGCCCTGGATACGTTGATTCTATGAGCAAAATTGCTCCAGAATATTATTGCACATAACATTAAGGAATAAAAATTATAATAATATTAAAAAAATAAACTAGTTTCTCATACAGAGATCAGTTATTGCTGAAATTGTACGAATTAAAAATGTAACTGCACCCAATCGCTTCAATAAGTCAGAGATATGCAACCTCCAATTTAAATTATGATGAATATGCAAAACTAGAAATTTAACACTCTCTACCTCTTGAATGGAGTGGCTGCAAATTTTATGTCTATGTTTGGTGTAATCTGTGTGTTGTACTGAATTGCATTTATTGAGTATTGTCCAAATTTAAGCGCAAGCCATTTGCTATAAACTATTTATTAATAAATTCAAAGATATAATTTGAAATATGTTTGGTAGAGAAATCTGGCGAATTTTTAATTCCCATGCTTGTGTCATCTGAAAATTGGACAAATTTAGGGTTTTTAGATGTAACATAAGATGGACCATTTATATATATTATAAACAATAGCAGCCTCGACATAGAGCCCTGAGATACTCCACATCTGACAAAGCCCCACTCAGAAAACAGTGAACCAAATAACGCAGCATTAAAATTTTCCAGTGATATTTTTTGTTTTCTATTCAAAAGATAAGCCATTTATTAATAGTGCCATCTATACCATAAGTAGCTGATACTGTTGAGTTGGTCAAAATATATTTAATGATTTCGATATTTGTGTGTGTGCTATATCTTTGTTGTTGTAAAATCTTTGTACCGACATACTGTACAGTGTACTGTTTTAGTAGTAATTATTTCCTGTTCGTTGGTCTGTACGAATTAGCAATAAAAACTTAACAGGTTATGGGCCCAGGTACCCAGTGCAGGAATCGCTGAATAAAACCTACGTGTCGTTAAAGTCCTTTGTGTGTTGTTGTTCACACAGAAGAAATGATAAATATGGCGACGAATTATCTAGTAAATGTGCCGAAGCTGAAAGGTCGCGAGAACTACGGAGATTGGGCGTTCGCTATCGAAAATGTGCCTATTCTCGAAGGATTAGCGCAATGTATTTCAGAAGTAGTTACAGCGGAAGATTCTATGCCAAAGCGAAGATAATTCTTACGATTGATCCATCTTTGTATGTGCATGTAAAAGAAGCAAAAACAACAGTGGACTTGTGGCAGAAGCTGAAGTCAATGTTCGACGATTCTGCTTTTGCAAGAAGAATTAATTTATTGAGAGCACTGATATCAATAAGTCTAGAAAATTGTGATTCGATGACAAGCTATGTGAACCAGGTAGTAGATAATGGTCAGAAATTACGTGGAACTGGTTTTGGTATTAGTGATGAGTGGATTGGTTCCTTATTGTTAGCAGGATTGTCGGGAAAATATTCTCCTATGATAATGGCAATTGAGCATTCAGGAATTCAAATCACAACGGACGCAATAAAAAGTAAGCTTCTAGATATGGAAGAAGATGTTACTAGTGCCAGTAGTGCTTTTAAGGTCAAAAGTTGGCAAGGTAAGCCGAAGTTTTCTCACCGAAATGTAGTGGGAAATCAAAGTAAGAAGGACGTTGTCTGCTATAATTGCAAGAAATCAGGACATTTTAAAAGAGAGAGCGAATCAGACAGAAATTCCAGTGTTGTGCTCTGGAGAAGTTAATTCAACAACTGTAGTTGGAAAGGACGCTTTTGATATTACTGTGAAAAATGTTGTGTGTGCTCCAGAACTAACTACAAAATTGCTCTCTGTGAGTAAGTTGATTGAACATTGAAATTCTGTTAAATTTAATAAGGATCAATGCAATATTTATAACAGGCATAATAAACTAGTTGCAACTGCAGATCTTACTGATGGTGTGTACAAGCTAAATAAGGTCATGGTACATATTCCTAAAGTTAAAAGAAAGAAATGGGATAAAAAGGCAAAAGAAATGATCTTAGTGGGTTACAGCAACACTGCAATAGGCTATAGACTTTATGATCCTGAAACGAATGATGTAGTGATAAGCCGAGATGTGACAATAATGGAAAACATTAATGATGGAGATTGGGCAAACTGTCCCTTAGACAGGAAGTCATATACTGATTTTATTTTTAAGTTGGGTGGCTCTGTAGTGTCTTGACAGAGTGCTAAACAAAAGACTGTTGCTCTGTCTAGCACAGAAGCAGAGTAATGTATATGGCTCTTTTTGAAGCTTGTCGAGAGGCCATTTATTTAAAGAATTTGTTAGATGAACTCATAGGCTATAATAAGTGTATAACTTTGTTTAATGACAGTGCCCTGAAATTGTCTGTTGACCCGTCAAATCACAAGAGGTCAAAGCACATTGATGTTCGACATCATTTTATAAGAGAAGTTGTGTCAAATAAAATTGTAAAACCTCTCTATTTACAAACTGCTGATATGCCTGCAGATATCATGACTAAAGGATTGGTAAAAGAGAAACATTATGACTTTCTGAAATGTCTAGGTTTAGATATTATTTAAGGAAATCATTCAAATGTTTTGAAGTGGTGGTGTTGAGTTGGTCAAAATATATTGAATGATTTCGATATTTGTGTGTGTGCTATATCTTTGTTGTTGTAAAATCTTTGTACCGACATGCTGTACAGTGTACTGTTTTAGTAGTAATTGTTTCCTGTTCGTTGGTCTGTACGTATTAGCAATAAAAACTTAACAGATACCCGCGACTTCGTACGCGTGAATTAAGAATTTTTTTTTTTTTTTTTTTTTTTTTTTTTTTTATTGGCAGTGGGCCGGTAAGCCATATAGCCATATCAATTGTTACATCACTTATTTACAGGTATTATTGATCGTGGATATTGTATCTCACATGCCACAATTATGAGTTCTCTTACACATTACTTGGACATTGTTACAATATTTCATATCTCTAATTACCTAAAGCTATGATTACAGTACATTGTGTTTCCACGGGAAGACCTGGTCATGATTAATATGTGGCGCTTATGGCCTTAACACAAATTATAAGCTTCTCTCACATATACATGGTTTCTATTACTTTGCGTAATGACAGGAATGAGAATTCAATATGGTTGGTCTTACGTCTCTAGCTACATACATATTATACTGGTCCTTGATATTATGTGACATTTATAATTGTGTCACAATCTGTGATTTCTCTGAGCAAGAGAAGATAGAGTAGGATAAAGATAAGAATACCTGGTCGTTATTACAATGTTTCATAATCTATATTAGGTATTTGATATCACCACGGTTACCTGAGCTATCCACACATAGCTCTAGTCATAACAATTATGTCTATAACAGTATATGGACTTCTCTCCCAAGTCCTTGGTCGTTATTACAGTACTACATTTTTTATATTAGGTACATAAAGTAATTACAGTTATATCACTTTCCACACAAAACACAGGTCATGAATGTCATGTAGCCCCGTGTGTCCATCGCACAATTTGTGGCTTCGCTCATACTCACATGGTTAGTGACACAGTGTTACATATCTTGCGTTCAGGGTCTAATGTCTCTATTTTACGTACCATATTGTTATTAGGTGTGT